>CM050168.1:276762828-276827828 GCA_027410445.1 Discoglossus pictus | reverse complement strand
TATACTTGGTCCTTTAAACTGCCTCCCAGTCAGAGTTCCACCTCAAAGGGTGGAGACAAGCAGCCAAAAAAAAAAACTTTAGAAGTTGAGGTTTTTAAATTCATTCTTTTCTAATAGAGTAATTTTATTAATGATCAATCGGTAATTAAATCATCTCACTCCTGATAGGCTATTCCAGTGGTTCGTTAACCCTTTTGCTGCCAACGGGACCAGCAATGTACGGCTACCCCATCACTCTCCATTTCAGATATAATTGCACCGCCATTTTTTTCTTAAAATGTTATTTGCCTTGTAAGGTCTAGTTTTTTGCCACCCCCCCAGCGAGACAGTAAAGGGGGGGGGGATTTGCTATTAGGTCAGACGAGTATTTTCCGCTGCAAACAGGTAATTGTGAGGCAGCCGCCCGCAGAGCCTCCCCCCGCTGCCTATATTAAAGTCATTAGTTCAGCTCGGTTTTCTGCTAGTCGCAGCATTTATACAGCGTGGGCCGCTGGGGGGGGCACACAGGAGCCGACTGCAGAGCAACGTGTGTGTCATTAACCCATGAACGGCTGCTACTCGTGACATTCACAGCTGCAATATCTTATTTACAATTTTGCACATTAGAAACACGAGCTCATTTTAATGCACGATAAGTGATCTAAAGTTTAGAAAACTTTGCAACTTTTGTCCTATCTTCTACAATCTGTTAAATTAATCCAAGTCAGAGGAAAACATGGAAAATGTAGTGTGTGTGTGTATATATATATATATATATATATATATATATATATATATATATATATATATATATATATATATATATATATACACATATATATATATACACACACACACACATATACATACATACACACACAAACGCACACATTTCCCCTTCTTGGATCGCTACGTTGTCGGGTTGAAGGGTTTTGTCTATGTCAGTGAAGCTGTGAGCTATACCATGTAAGGTCACCCAAGGCGGGCAAGTCAAAGCAGAGGGTTCAGACAAACTGCTGTCCACTGGTGACGGAACACACTTCAGTATCCTTGCCAAGAAAACCATATGGATAAGCACAATCAGACACACAGAACGATGCAACTGGAGCGCTGCATCCATGTGGTCACTGAGAGCCGAACACGACTGAAGGACAGAACAACACACACACATACATATATATATATACATATATATATATATATATATATATATATATATATATATATATATAAAAGCATTTTAATACATCCACTGATGGAATCCATGATCTGTCGTTGCATCTTGTTATGCAACTCCTCGGGGCAAGAAGTTCTTCCTTATCTAACAAAAGGCTCTCTGATCACTCCTTCCCCAAAACTACTCCCTCCACTGACAGATAAAACAAACAAAAAAAACACCCTCATGATTCTGATAAGAGATCCAACACACACAAAATAGAGTCCTATACTCATAAACAGACTTCAAAAATTCAGATTTTTCACCAAAAATATATTATTTTTATGCCCTTGGCTTACACAGCTGCTAATGTTAGTTTGGTACATACTTGACAAACAGGGGTCGTTTCTTCTTGAACTACAATTATCCTTTAAATGTGCGTTAATAACAACATTTCGATAAAAAAATAAATATTTAAAACAACATTTATTATTCAACTTCACTGTCAAAGATTAGAGTATCAGCTTCCACTTTAGCCGATTGCCTCCACCCTGATAAGGTCATCAATGGGGAAGGGAAAGGTCTAAAGGTTTTAAAGAACAATATGCTTAGATAAGAAGCCAAACAAGTTTTCATAGGTGGCCGCATCAGCCAAAGCTTGTTGCCAAGGGAAACCACAAGTATACAGCCAATGGAGAGCACTGTTTTGATCTAGCCTTGTGCCTGAAATTTTAGCACAGCCTGCTACACAAAACCACTTCCGGTCACTTACTGTATAGTAGCCGCCAAGTCGAATCTTTAAAAATAGCTCATTATAGATAATTACTTTTATAAAATGTGTTAATAATGAAATGTACGTATGAACAGCACCTTACAAACATCTTATACCCTGTTAGGACATTACAGCAATACTTCAAGTAAAATAAATAACTAAAAACGCAGGCTATCACTTTAATTGCAGCCGATATTTAACTTTAACAGAAACTTGGAAGCAACTGCAGGAATAGTGAATTCAGATCTCTATTCTGTTCGGTTGAAAGATTGCTGCTAGGAACTGGTGCTGACCAGTAGTAGGTAACCCTCCCACTCAAACTACAGACAAACTTGTAGTCCAAGGTGTAATCTTCCATTAAACAAGCAGAGCCGGCTAAATATAACAATTTTCCCTAAAAATGTGTTTATGCTCATAGCTAACACAGCTGCTAATGACTCTCCCCCAAACTACACTGGCCCTTTAATTGAGCACAAATGTAATATTTCTACCATGCTCTGTGTATGGAAGTTTCCATATTCTCTGGAACAGCATTTATTTGAAGCAAAAAAGTTGTTTTTGCATAAATCAATGTCAACCCTCTGCAACATGCTGCTTGAGAGAGGTCAATGACAAGCTAATTTGAAACCCTGCACTTCACAGACCATGTATTCATGAGCTACAGAGGGTATACATTTCATTACCAGAGCTTATTAATAAAATAAAGTACATGATATGTAATATACCTGTGTATCTATTTACTTTTTAGGGAAATCCCAAAACCTTTCATGTCCCTTTAAGGAGCACCGCTTAATGATTTTTCTGTAGATCTATCCATCTGCTGTTGACCAATTAGAACTCATCGTGCGATACAAAAATGATGGGATAATATTTGAAGTATCTCTCCCCCTTACCGCCCGCAAGCAGCACGTTACGCATGCGCCGTTCGCAGTGCACAATGCGCATGTGCGGCGGGAGCTTTACACACAGACAACTACTATATGTGATACTAGCGACTTGCCCATCAAAAATGACGGCAATAAAATTTGAAGGCTGACAATGCTATTTGCTACACAATGCAAGCACCTCGCGTCTCCCACCTTCTAATCGCAGGCCTTGGCCAACCCACCATTTTCATGCCTCACAATGAGCACAGTCGGCGCTCATTGCAAGCCTCTCCCACTGACTACTTTACGGGCCTCGCGATGAGCGGCTTTGCCGCTCAATGCAGGCCTCGGTCAACCTGCCACTTTCACGTCTAGCAATGAGTACCTTGGAGGCGCTCATCGCAAGCCTCTTCCCACTCTCTCACACCTGTGTCTCTTTCCACCATCACCCCCCTCTCCCTCCCCTGTGTCCCTGTTTAAGGCTTGCGTGGCTGGCGCTGAGCGGCGTTGGTTGTTATTATCCAAGTCTTGTGCATTACACGCTCCAGCCTTGTTTTGAGCCTTTTTGCAAACAGTTACGTTTTTTCGTCCGCCATGTTTTTCCTCGTATAGCTGATTTTCAATCTCCGAAAAAAAGCAAGTAGGGCTCAAATTAGCTTGCAACCTCACTCACAGGCTCCCTGGGTGTCCCCCTGAGCTGTGTGTGAGGTTTTTAGTTTATTTTTTACATTTTTCATTTTGGCAAAGTGTTGCGTGCCTCGCAATCAGTGCCGACGGGCTACGTCCTTCGTCGCTGATCGCGTGCATTCCATCCTCCATCGGTAGAGCGTTCTTGGGCAAACAACATGTATGCCGTGACAGAGGACCCATAGAGGGTCCTTGAAAGGGCACTATTGCGAGCCCTGCAATGAGCGCCAAAGCTGTGCAAGCCTTCAGCGCTCATTGCGCAAGCCCGTAAATTGTACCATAGTGTTACCGACAAACTTGCAGCACGACAACTATTATATGGGATACTACACTTGAGGAAAGGCAACAGGTTTTTGGAAAGTGAAAATTATGCTGCAGTGGAATCTACCACTTTGGCTTCAGCAGATCAACTTCCTGGGGAAGGGAAATTTGGCAATTACATCTGCCAGTAAACTAAATAGTATATAAAATTAGCTATCTAAAAACATTAGCCTGTTATGTTCAGTAGTATTAACCACCCCCACCTCTCAGTTGGTGAAGGGGTTAATCATGTGTGTGTTTGTACAGCACATATGCATGCTAAGCAGGGTCTCGCAGACCCTTGTGTCAACACTTGTACCCAGGCAACAGTCGCCCTTGTGACGCACAGGGTCCAAGAATGAGGCCTGGGACCCCCTACAAAATTAAAAGGTTTTATTAATAGTGATATATTACCTGTATTTGCCTGTAAGTGTTACAAAACTGAAACAGAAGCTAATTATTTTATGTATAAATCAACTGGTAATGCCATTTTCAACTAATTTATACATAAAAGAGGGGTTGACAAATGTATCTGAAAGTTAAGAATCAGCCAAACATTTTATTTATTTTATATATATATATATATATATATATATATATACATATATATAGCAGATTTTTTGAGGCGCTGAAGGCGCTCATTGCAGGCCTTGCGATGAGCGCCGAAGGACTTAGGACCAAAACGTAAAACGCCCAGACCACGCAACTAGAAAGACCACCAAAAAAACACAATTATGCCTCAAATTCACTTTGACACACAGCACAGGGGGAGAGCCAGGAAGTCTGTGAGTGAGGCTGCACGTTAATTTGAGGGATATTTGCCCTTTTTCACAATTGTAAATGGCCTAAGCGAGAAAAAAAAAATGGCGGCCGAAAAAACGTAAACAGGATGAAAACAAGGCTGAAGGCAGTAAAAAGGAGCCTGAAGCCAGTAACACTTAATCCAGGACAGTAACATTTAAACCTGGGGGAAGGGGGGGCTCGCAATGAGCGCCGAAGGCGTACAAGCGCAAGGCTCGCAATGAGCGCCAAAGGTGCTCAGAGGGGCTAGAGCCTCGCACTGTGCGGGCAATTTCCTAGTAAAATATATATATATATATATATATATATATATATATATATATATATATAAATAAATAAATAATTTAGGAGCCGTGCTAACTGGATGTCAAGGTCTGACATAAAATAACGATTTTCAACATCAATTTTAATGCAATACATTTTAATATGTTGCCAATTTGATAATAAAGTTAATAATAAAAATAAATACTACTACTACTACTACTACTACTACTACTACTACTACTACTACTACTAACTCTGTTATAGTATGATCGTATAATACCATCTCATTCTATAAAATGATGGAGTTAAAAATGTAGATTAAAAACAAAAAACAAATAAAAAAAAAAACTCCCGAAATGGTAAAACATTTAAATTTAAACGGTGAGATATGTTTATTCAGGATCCAGAGTGATCAACCTTATACATTATAACAATTGAACGGGACCCTGTCACCCCAAAATCAAGTTATTTTAGGTTATTGTTCAGAAATAGTGTAATCATTAATATAATTGTAGTACTGCGAGTTTGTGTGCAACGCTCGCCACATTTACAGATTGTGCATGCGCAAAGCACATGCCAAGGCCCGCAATGGGCTCCGAAAGATGCGAGTTGCGAGGCTTGCAAGGGAGAGGAAAGGCGAGAGAAGAGGTAGGGAGGACACTTTCGGTGCGCACTGCGAGGCCCGCAATGGGCGACAAAAATTGCGAGTTGCGATTGTGCGTAGCAAGGCTCACAACGGGTGCCAAAATCAAATATTATCCCGTCATTTGTGACGGACAATTGACTAGTTACTCACCAATTCAAAACTCACCCTTCAAATAATGGCTACCAAGGGTTGAGGCCTAGTTGATCTCTGCATAACCACAGTGGCCTGTTGAGGCCTAGTTGATCTCTGCATAACCACAGTGGCCTGTTGAGGCCTAGTTGATCTCTGCATAACCACAGTGGCCTGTTGAGGCCTAGTAGATCTCTGCATAACCACAGTGGCCTGTTGAGGCCTAGTCGATCTCTGCATAACCACAGTGGCCTGTTGAGGCCTAGTAGATCTCTGAATAACCACAGTGGCCTGTTGAGGCCTAGTCGATCTCTGCATAACCACAGTGGCCTGTTGAGGCCTAGTTAATCTCTGCATAACCACAGTGGCCTGTTGAGGCCTAGTTGATCTCTGCATAACCACAGTGGCCTGTTGAGGCCTAGTTGATCTCTGCATAACCACAGTGGCCTGTTGAGGCCTAGTTAATCTCTGCATAACCACAGTGGCCTGTTGAGGCCTAGTCGATCTCTGCATAACCACAGTGGCCTGTTGAGGCCTAGTCGATCTCTGCATAACCACAGTGGCCTGTTGAGGCCTAGTAGATCTCTGAATAACCACAGTAGCCTGTTGAGGCCTAGTCGATCTCTGCATAACCACAGTGGCCTGTTGAGGCCTAGTTAATCTCTGCATAACCACAGTGGCCTGTTGAGGCCTAGTTGATCTCTGCATAACCACAGTGGCCTGTTGAGGCCTAGTTGATCTCTGCATAACCACAGTGGCCTGTTGAGGCCTAGTTAATCTCTGCATAACCACAGTGGCCTGTTGAGGCCTAGTCGATCTCTGCATAACCACAGTGGCCTGTTGAGGCCTAGTAGATCTCTGCATAACCACAGTGGCCTGTTGAGGCCTAGTCGATCTCTGCATAACCACAGTGGCCTGTTGAGGCCTAGTTGATCTCTGCATAACCACAGTGGCCTGTTGAGGCCTAGTTGATCTCTGCATAACCACAGTGGCCTGTTGAGGCCTAGTTAATCTCTGCATAACCACAGTGGCCTGTTGAGGCCTAGTAGATCTCTGCAAAACCACAGTGGCCTGTTGAGGCCTAGTAGATCTCTGCATAACCACAGTGGCCTGTTGAGGCCTAGTAGATCTCTGCATAACCACAGCGGCCTGTTGAGGCCTAGTAGATCTCTGCATAACCACAGCGGCCTGTTGAGGCCTAGTTGATCTCTGCATAACCACAGCGGCCTGTTGAGGCCTAGTTGATCTCTGCATAACCACAGTGGCCTGTTGAGGCCTAGTTGATCTCTGCATAACCACAGTGGCCTGTTGAGGCCTAGTAGATCTCTGCATAACCACAGTGGCCTGTTGAGGCCTAGTAGATCTCTGCATAACCACAGTGGCCTGTTGAGGCCTAGTAGATCTCTGCATAACCACAGTGGCCTGTTGAGGCCTAGTTGATCTCTGCATAACCACAGTGGCCTGTTGAGGCCTAGTTGATCTCTGCATGACCAAAGCATAGATTGGAACAATTTCTATCTTTTTGGTTGGTTTTACCATCAAGTGATGGATTATTAACAAAAAGCATACAGAAATAAATGGTTTTGGTGATTAAATGGTGACCATGTTTCTTAAGTTTTCACCTCACATTTCAAAGTTTACCTCAGGAAATGACCCTATGTGCAACATGGGACTAAGTTTCCTATTTTATCTGATTTGAGTAAAAATTTCTCTATAAGTAGCTTTTGCTTTAAGGAATTTAAGTTTTTTTTTTCTTCAAAATTTGAATAATCCTTAAAATCTGAGGAAACCCAACAAAAATAATGTGTTAGAGTTTCCGAGACCGCAACCAGACAGGCTTACAGAAACCATAATTATAGAGCGAGGCTGGGACAGAAAGAGGGGGCAGAGCGGGTTCTATTCCATAGGATCAGCACTCTCATCATGTCTGCCAGACTACGTACTCGCTTAGAAATTCTCCCCCAATAAAGAGGCCTCTTCAGTCTCATAATATACATATACACATTATACATAGTGGCCCAAATAAAACCTGCAATATTATCTGTCGGTTAAACCCCTCTTCCATGCACATTAGCACTCTGAGCCACCAAATCAATTCTAATTATTTAAGAAATTATTTACTGTAGAGAAGAACTGCCTGTACAATGTATATTTGTAATGCTCCCTAAAATTAAATCAGCTACCTGTTGGGGTGCTAGAGTCCCTTTGACATATAAAAACAAACCGATTTTTATGCTCACATAGTTGCCAAATTAGACACACACACAATCGCTTTTTGACTTGATAAAGAGAGGCATTATCGCTCGAAAGCTCGTCGCTTTTTTATGAAATTGTTTATCCAATAAAAAAGGTATCACTATTCACTGCAATACTCTGATTATTCAACTAACTAATTAATTAATTAATTAAATAAATATATATATATTCACCTTTGAATTCTGATTATTATCGTTTATTTATAACGCGCCAACATATTCCGTAGCGCTGTGAATTCTGATGTTTACCTTATTGTTTTATTCGACATTCAAAGAAATGCAGCCATTACACTGCACTCTGGGAAATTGGGCAGAGACAGGCGAATGAGTCTACAACACATTTTCTGTCTTTAATCCCAAAAATACTTTATACGTGGCTTTTTAGGTATATCCTTGCTGTATTAAACCGCTTTAAAGCATATCCTAGGATGTATTATGAATGCATTGCGGCCGAAAAAGCGTAACAGGATGAAAACGAGGCCGAAGGCAGTAACATTTAACCCAAGGCAGTAACACTCATAGCGAGGCCCCTGAACTACACGGTGGGAGAGGCTTGTGATGAGCACCAAAGGCGCTCATTGTGGGCCACGCGATGAGCGCCAAAGGTTATCAATGCAAAACAGGAAAGGCGATCATCGCTGGGGCCTGTAAACTACACAGGGGTAGAAGCTCGCAAGGCTCTCAGCGGGGGCTCGCAATGAGCGCCAAGGGTGCTCAGAGGGGCCATAGCCTCGCATTGTGTGGCAAACAGCAATGCCAGGCTTACAATTTTATTCACATCATTTTTGACAAGCAATTTCCTAATATATATATATATATATATATATATATATATATACATATATACGTATATATACACACACACATACATATACACACACTAAAATAGTTTATTTAAATGTCCTCAACCCATCAGTCTGTATTAAAAAGGTATTAATCATCCCTTAAGGAGGTATCAGGTTCTCATCCTTGACCTACGTTCCTCCAAGATAAGAGCAAGCTCCCATACTCGACAATGAACCATGTGATCTTGTCCTTCCTGCCCCACCACAATCCGTCTGGAGTTACATCAACAAATTGGCAGCGCAAGCTTGTGCTTAGTTGGAAAAGCTGCCATTTCCAGGAAGGGAGAATAGAAAAAAGGGACTGAGAGAAATCAAAGACAAAAACAAAGGCCAGATTATACCCCGAAGCCATGTCTGATACTATCTGGGTAGGAAATTCCCTCCAATACGTGTTGACACAGGAGCGGCGCGTTAATGTGCAGTCATGACCCGTGGCTCCTGTATCTACCACGTTGGCTCATAACAGAGAACGACAACCCCCTACCAGACACTGCAGTGGCATTTTGGTTGTGTGACTTTAAGATGCAGCATCATTATGATATGAAGGGTGTCTGCATGTTACCATGTATATATATCCCTATGAATCTATTTACTTTTATGTACTTTATTTTATTTAATAGTTTACCAATAAAAATTTGTATTTGCATAGGCAAAATGCAATGTAGCTTTTAAAACTTGCATTTGAGCTTTAGTGTTTCAGCCTATGTGTATGCAGCACATCTCTTTTATTAATATCTAAAAATCCCTCTAATGATTATGTTGACACCCCCAGGTGGTGTCTACACAACTTCCAATCAGCATGCAGCATCCGGGGAGCAATATTAACCCACTATTTACCTGCTCTTGCTTGCTCAGCCAATAGTAGAGCAGTATTGGCAGCCTCCCAGTCACTGCTGGGATAGGACTCGTCCCTGCTTCCTGTATATGCGCTGTGGTGTTGCCATAGCAACTAACAGTGCTATGTCTCAAATCTTTCATCTAACTGGATTGGCCAAAACAAATTATGGAAGGGGTGTTCACCTTAATTTTAAACCTTCAGAAATTACAATAGATTTCGCTAACTGCAAGGTAAGTGTTTAAATGTTTATTTTGGTATTTTTCCATATACTATTAATTTTCCTCTATCAGATGCATTCATAATCCAGGAAACTTACATATCCCTTGAATACAAAGTTCAAATGTGAGTTCGGAATTACTGGTAAACTAATTACATAATAATATTTAAAGCAAGTTGATTAATAAGAATACATTATTATTATACATAAAACTAAGTTATAAATGTACTTTAAATATTTTTATTATAACAATATTAATATTAACATAAATATTTAAAGCAAGTAAATATTAATCTACTTGAAGTATTCTTAATCTACTTTATATATTAATGATAATTTTTAAAGCAAATGGATTTAATGTAATAATAATTAGATTATTATTATCATTAATAAATATTTATAGCAAGTAAATTCATATTATTAATCAGCTTGAGTTAAATAATTATAATAATAATAAAGCAAGTGGATTTATGATAATACTTAAGCAAGTAGTTTCATATTATTATTATTCTACTTGATTTAAGTATTATTATTATTATTATTATTATTATTAACAGCAAGTGAATTTATGATAATCACAAAACATTTAAAGCAAGTAGATATATAATAAAAAATTATATTTACAGCATGTAGATGTATTATAATAATAATAATAATAATAATAATTAAAGCAAGTAGATTAGCATTGCCAGGCTTCAAATTTTATTGCCGTCATTTTTGTTTGCCACACAATCTAAGCACCTTCGGCGCTCATCGCGATACCAGCGATGAGCGCCTTTGGTGCTCATTGCGAGCCTCTCCCCCCTTTACTTTACTGGCTTTGCCGCTCATTGCAGGCCTTGACAACCAGCAACTTTCGTGGTTCGCATCTTCGCCGCTTATCGCGAGCCACTCTCTGACCCCTGTGTCTGTTTCCCCCTCCTCTCCCTGCCCTGTGCCTCTTGTTTTTCCTTATTTCCCCCCAGTGTCTCTTTTCCTCCGTCTCTCAGCCCTGTGTCTCTTTCCACCCTCTCCCCCCTCTCCTGTGTCTTTCTCCTGGGTCTGTGCTGAAGCTTTGGGTGGCTCACGATGAGTGCCGTTGCTTGCGTTGTTCGGTTAAGTGTTACTGGCTTTGGCCTCATTTTCATCCGGTTACGGTTTTTCATCAGACATGTTTTTTCTCCCCTCGCTTAGCCGGTTTTCGAATTATACCTCAAATTAACTTGCAACCGCACTGGCTCTTCCCCTGTGCTGTGTGTAAGCTTTTTTTTTTATTATTGTTATTTGGTGTTTTTTGGAGGGTCTTTTGAGTTATGGGGTTAAAAAAAATTTTGGGCGTTAAAATTATAAAGTGCGTGCCTCGCGATCAGCGGCAAAGTGCTACGGGTTTTGGAGGTGATTGTGGCCATTGACATGAGCGTCTTCTGTGCTCATGTCTAGGCTGTTGTAAAGTACTGCGGGCTTCGCGATAAGCAATTTTTAACATTGTGTGACGACAATTTGCAATTACGACAACTATAATATGTGATAATAATAATAATAATAATATTTAAAGCATGTAGATGCATGATGGATTCCCTAGTAGTCCAGTGGTTAGGATTCAGTGCTTTCACCGCTGCGACCTGGGTATGATTTCTGACCGGGAACCAAGAGGTCACACCGCCCTGAAGCCATGCAGGGTTGGGCCTAGTCAGTACCTGAATGGGAAACCACCTAGGAATACCAGGAGCTGTATGCTCTGGCCCACTGGAGAAGGAACTGGCAACCCACTCCAGTATCTCAGCATGACCACGGACGTAAAAATGTGCCTGGTGTGTTAAAGTCCATGAGAGTCGGACATGACTGAATGACAAACAGATGAATAATAATAATAATAATAATAAAAATAATAATATTTAAAGCAAGTAGATTTATAATAATAAAAAAAAAAAAAACTTTAAAAACCTTGTGAAGTGAAAGGGTTAATTCTACAGCACAAATTATATTGGTTTCAAGAAATTAAAAATTTGTAATATCCTCCAAATTTCTCAATTTTTGGCTCTAGCCCAATAAATGTGCAGTTCAGTGATTTTTGAGTGATCTATGGTGTTGAAAGGCAATTCCTAGTCTGTAGAGAGATATTTACTGTACTCGGGCGTCACACATTGCGCTCGGGCCTATCTGGGATCCAAGCAAACAACACTTGGGTGTTACTTGCACTGCGGCTGCCTGTGTGTGTGTGTGTATAGCTGCAAAACTGGGCCAAAAACTCACCCACTGCTGAAAAGCAAACAGTTACTGCAATGGCCTAGCTTGGTTTTACATCGTACTAGCTATTTTTATCCACAGTGAATCGTTCCTGAGATATTCAGCATTATATATGCTTCATTATTATGCAAATGTGGTGCTTTATTGGTAATGGATGTCACTTAATGCAAATAAACAAACAAGATCAACCTTTTTTTTTTTTTTTCGTCGGTAAGTCAATTCTGACCTTCCATGACCTCATGGACAGTAACACACCATGCTGAGCCACTTGGTATTCATGGCAGAGATCCTGGAGTGGGTTGCCAGTTCCTTTTCCAGTGGGCCACAGCATACAGCTCCTGGTATTCCTAGGTGGTCTCCCATCCAAGTACTGACTGGCTTACACTGCTGATAATATTGTTGGTTTGGTACAAACAGCTATGTTTTACAGCACTGCAGTGGCTCTTTAAAGGGGCCACGTCAATGCTTTATGTGCAAAGTAAAAGGCAGCCGGTCCCCAAGCGTGCCCTGTACTCCTGCACATACATGTAAATAGACAGCCCCCCGAGCTGCCCTCCCCTCAGCACCTGTCTGGATACACATCATCATGGCTGTTGGCTACAAGGATCAGAAAGGTACAAGAATACACCTCCAACCTGCCAGCTCCTGCCCCCCGGGGGCATATAGAGGAACAATGACCCCAACACCCGACAGCTGCCTGCATGTCCAAACAATGGCAGGGGCCGGTGTGTGCCAGCAAGTTAATTACAGTATATGGAGATATATATATAATTATATGTGTGTGTGTGTACATATGTGTATGTATGTATGTATGTATGTATATATATGCTTTAAAAAGACATTAGCACCTAAACTGGGCCATTTAGGCCCAGAAAAAAAAATTAGAATTTTTTTTTTTTTTTTTTTTTGCAGTCTCGAACGGTTAGTTGGGTGCTGGATAACCGGGATTCTACTGTATATAGATTTTAAAATGCAGAGAAAGCTTCTATCTGCATGTTGGGAATGTGGAAGCTAAGACTGCAAGTACTTCCATTAGGTCTAATGGAAAGCTCATTAGCTTACAAGACTTACTTCCTACAAAGAAAACAATCAGGTGATAAAAGTAAATGGAACTCGGTAGTAAAGAATAATTTAGAATAAGTCAAACACTGCGTGAACACACCGGTGAAGCAATTTGAGGCTCCACAGCCTGCTGATACTAGTTGAATCCATGTTTGACCAAAAGCATGGCCTGTCTGGTGGGTCTTGGGATCTCTCTCTCTCTCATTAGGCCTATAGAGATCCATAATACTTAGGTGGAAGTTGTGTGTGAGAGGGACTTTACATTTTGAGCGGTGTAGTTGCATCTCGCGATGCAAACTTGCTCCTGGGTCTGAGGGGGAAGGGGTGTGGTGTAAATGTTAATCTTATCCAGTCTCCAGACCTCTCCTTCTAGTCTCACCCCTACCACCACTGATAGTGAAAATTTCAACCCCCATGATCCAGTTCTCAGAAGTGGATGTAACAAACACAAAATGGATTCCTGTATTCAACATTTTTCCCAAAAAATTGTTTATGCGAGTGGCTGTGTAAGTTAGTTTTGTGTCTTGTTTCTTGAACTGCACTGATCTTTGAAATATATGATTAAACTGCTCCTTTTAATTGAGCTTTTTTCCAGTCAGCCCTTAAAGAGCCAATCAGAATGGTGATGAGAGCCCTTTAATTGGTCAAACATATGACTGTACTATAAGAAACCAAGATTGCTAAACTTAAGATCACTTTAAGCAAAAACTAAATTTGTGTGATGTCTAGAAATCTTATTATATTAAATAAGTGATTGCACAATTGCAAGTTCATCTCCTTTCAGACTTAAAAACCTATTTAAAGGGACTCTTCAGACATTTTTTGTTATTTTAAATGTTTTAATGAAAATAATTGATTTGATCCTAATTTATGGTAATTATGATATAAAGTTTTTATTTCACTTACTTTTAAGCAGCCTCCAGACTAACAGATTCTCATCCTCTAGAAACTCGCCTTTTCTTACTGTTCACACTCATGCAGATTGCCATATTTTAAAGCCACACCCACAGGGAGGGTCTCATACCACCACTGTCTCATGATGTCCAGACACACAGAGCCTGGCATTTTGAAGCCCCTCCCTATGGGTGTGGCCTTGTGTCACATTTGTAAATCATGGCACCCTACAGGAGAGAGAAAAGGAAAAAAAAAAAAGGTTCCAGAAGCTTAAAAACTATCCCTCTGGGGGCTTCTTAAAAGTAAATGAAACTTACATTTTATAGGACAATTACACCGAAGGCCACAAAATGAATTGTCACCCAGTTAAAACATGTATATAAAACAAAAACAGGTAAACTAGTTTAGTCTGGAGACTTTAGCTGATTTTATTTATTTTTTTAAACTTCCTCATACTGTACATTCAACAACTCATATCTTGATCACAAATATTTTAAATTGTTTTAGTATTTAAAGATATGCGCCATACAGATGACTGATTTGATTGCTAGCTTCTCAAATAAATCTGAAACTATCTGAAAATAACCTATTTATATATATATATATATATATATATATATAAATAAATAGTACATTTGTGTTCACATTTGAATGTCTAAAATAAGCTATAATACTAATTTCCTGCTCAGAATTCCAAGAAATACAGTTATTTCACTGCATTCTGGGGACATGCACATATATATATATAAAAAAAAACAAAAAAAAACACAACAACTTTAAAACGTGACACTCTTAACTAAAATGTTTGTCCAATATAGTAGGAATCAATATATACTGCAATACTCTGATTATTCATCCAAATTACTGGACCCTTACACCTACTCCACTCTTCATATAAACTTGCAAATAATCTATCCTGTGCTATGCATTAAAGCTGTGTTATACAGCAAGCACATTCCTATAAGAAGCCATGTATAAAGTGTGTTTTTAGTATTAAAGAGTGAAAATGGCATTGTGGACTCCTTTGCGTGTCCCTGCTCAGTTTCCCAGAGTGCAGTGCAATATCTGTATTTCTTAGATTTCCTAGCATCAAATATGTTTTATTAACTTATTTGTAGACATTCAAATGTCAAGAAAAATTCACTATTTTTTATTTTTATAGCTCAAGGATCAGTCCTAGGCCCCCTCCTCTTCTCCATCTACACATCCTCACTTGGTACCCTAATACACTCTTTTGGACTTCAGTATCATCTCTATGCAGATGACACCCAAATCTACCTCTCCGCACTAGATCTATCCCCTCTCTTCTAGCACATGTCTCCGACTGGCTCTCTAGTATATCCTCTTGGATGTCCACCCACCATCTCAAACTCAACATGTCTAAGACTGAACTCCTAATCTTCCCTCCCTCTACCACAGCATCAATTCCTCACATCTCTCTCACTGTCAACAAGGACATCATCACCCCCACCTCCCAAGCCTGTTGTCTTGGAGTTCTACTGGACCCCGCTCTGTCTTTCATCCCTCACATACAGTCACTAACAAAATATTGCCTTCTCCATCTAAAAAACATCTCCAGAATGTGCCACTATCTTACACAAGACACAACTAAAATCCTAATACACTCTCTCATCATCACTCGACTTGACTACCGCAACTCGCTTCTTGCTGGCCTCCCCACCATCCGACTATGCCCACTTCAATCCATAATGAATGCCTCCGCTAGACTCATCTTCCGTACACAACGTTCAGTATCTGTATTTACCTTTGCCTGCAACTTATATTATGTACAGTGCTACAGAATATGTCGGCACGTTATAAATAAGCGATAATAATAATAATAATAATAATACCCTTGGCAAATTGGTAATATATGTACCATTTTTAAAGAAAACATGAGTGAGCAGCCAAAACACATTTCTTGTATTTCTTATGGGATCCATATTCAACTGTAGGTTATAACAGAATGGCACAATCATAAAATAAAACATGGCAACCAAGAAAATAAAATGAAATGGTCCTGTTCAAAAGTTTGCACACCCTTAGTTCTTAATACTGTGTATTGCCCCCTTTAGCATTAATTACAGCATGCAGTCTTTTGTAATAGTTGTCTATGAGGCCCCTATTTCTTGCAGGTGGCATAGCTGCCCATTCATCTTGGCAAAATGCCTCCAGGTCATGTAAAGTCTTTGGTCGTCTTACATGAACCGGACAATTGAGATCTCCCCAGAGTGGCTCGATGATATTAAGGTCAGGAAACCTTCACCTTTTTCTGCTGTAATTACTGGAAGGTCAACTTGGCCTTGTGCTTAGGGTCATTGTCATGCTGTAAAGTCCAAGAGCGTCCCATGCGCAGCCTTCGTGCAGAAGAATGTAAATTGTCTGCCAGAAGTTTCTGATAACATGCTGCATTCATCTTAAAATCAATTTTCACTAGATTCCCCGTGTCTTTAGAGCTCACACCCCTCTAAAACATCAGTGAGCCACCACCATGCTTCACTGTGGGGATGGTATTCTTTTCACTATAGGCCTTGTTGACCCCTCTCCAAACATAGCCCTTCTAGTTGTGACCATTAAGCTCTATTTTGGTCTCGCCACTCCAGTGTACCAGAAGCTGTGAGGCGTGTGAAGGTGTTGTCGGGCATATTGTAACTGGGCTTTTTTGTTGCATTGGCGCAGTAAAGGCTTCTATCTGGCACCTCGACCATGCAGCTCATTTAATTTCAAGTATCGTCGTATTGTGCCCTTTGAAACAACCACACAGTCTTTCCAGAGCAGCCTGTATTTCTCCTGAGGTCACCTGTGGGTTTTTCTTTGTATTCAGAACAATTCTTCTGGCAGTTGAGGCTGAAATCTTTCTTGGTCTCCCTGACCTTGGCTTGGTATAAAGAGATCCCTGAATTTCCCACTTCTTAATAAGTGATTGAACAGTACTGACTGGCATTTTCAAGGCTTTGGATACCTTTTTATATCCTTTTCCATCTCTATGAGGTTCCATTACCATGTTACGCAGGTCTTTTGACAGTTCTTTTCTGCGCCCCATGGCTCAGTACCTAGCCTGCTCAGTGCATCCACGTGAGAGTCAACAAACTCATTGACTATTTAGACACAGACATTAATTTAATTTTTTTTTTTAAAAGCCACAGGTGTGGGAAATTAACCTTTAATTGACATTTTAACCTGTGTGTGTCACCCTGTGTGTCTGTAACCAGGCCAAACATTCAAGGGTATTTAAACTTTTGATCAGGGCCATTTGGGTGATTTCTGTTATCATTATGATTTAAAAAGGAGCCATGATAATAAATGGCTTCATATGATCGCTATCCTACAATAAAATATATATTTTTTGCAGGATCAGTCATATTTTCAAAATAAATGCCAAAATTACCCAGTTTCTGCCAGGGTATGCAAACTTTTGAGCTTAACTGTATATAAACACACACGCGAGAGTGTGATAGGGGGATGAGCAGCTGTCAGGGAGCCAGACAGGTGGGCTTAGGATATTCTGTATACTACACAATCTTGTCACATCTTCTAACACATAACAGAATTATGTAGTCTTTAAAACTTCAAATTTGAGAGGATCTGCTCAAGGGTATGGCCTTGATAGTTCATATCAGTCAGAAAGAATTATCTACCAAAACTTTCTGAGCCTCCTCTCCTACCCCTCCGTCAATTGATAGATAAAAGCACACCCTCAAGATCAAGCTATCAGGAAGTGATGTAACAATGATAATAAGGTTTGAACTACAGCAGTTATTTAATGGCAGCAGACAGATGCATTGGAGGAACTCTGGATCTCTATTCAGTTCTACTGAAAGACAGATACTATAGGTTGAATTGAACTAAAAACACAAAGGCAAGCTGCTTGGGCTCCAGGGCAACTGCTTTTGTCAGGCCCTTTCATCCCGGACTACCAGAGTCTGCTTATAGGACTTAATAGGATATATAGTGTGTTTTTATTGTACAGTGGGGTCTTTTTCCCACAATATCTATGATATTATTATATTATTTATTTGCAGCACCACTGTATAAAGCCGCGTTTCCTTTCCATCAGCCTTTTAGACTTTATATTAATTTCAGTGTCTCCCTTTGTTTCCATGGCAACTATGATCATTACTGGAAGTGCAGGCCTTGCTGCCACCTCGGACTTCAGGGGTTCGTCCAATCAGGCTTGTGCCAGACAGCGGAAGGTGCATGAATATGCAAATGAGGTGACATTGAGATTTCTGCTGATCACATATAGATATATATCTGTATTCCGATCTATATGTATCTCGCACACATGTGTGAGAGAAAAGGAGGGAGGGAGGGAGGGAGAGAGGGAGAGAGGGAGAGAGGGAGAGAGGGAGAGAGGGAGAGAGGGAGAGAGGGAGAGAGGGAGAGAGGGAGAGAGGGAGAGAGAGAGAGAGAGAGAGAGAGAGAGAGAGAGAGAGAGAGAACAAGTGACAGAGCGAGAGAGAGAGAGAGAGAACAAGTGACAGAGCGAGAGAGAGAGAGAGAGAGAGCGAGAGAGAGAGCGAGAGAGCGAGAGAGAGAGAGAGAGAGAGAGAGAGCGAGAGAGAGAGAGAGTGCGAGAGCGAGAGAGAGAGAGAGTGCGAGAGAGAGAGAGAGTGCGAGAGCGAGAGAGAGAGAGAGTGCGAGAGAGAGAGAGTGCGAGAGAGAGAGAGAGTGCGAGAGAGAGAGAGAGTGCGAGAGAGAGAGAGAGCGCGAGAGAGAGAGAGAGCGCGAGAGAGAGAGAGAGCGCAAGAGAGAGAGAGAGAGCGCAAGAGAGAGAGAGAGAGCGCAAGAGAGAGAGAGAGCGCAAGAGAGAGAGAGAGCGCAAGAGAGAGAGTGCGCAAGAGAGAGAGTGCGCAAGAGAGAGAGTGCGCAAGAGAGAGAGAGAGTGCGCAAGAGAGAGAGAGTGCAAGAGAGAGAGTGCAAGAGAGAGAGAGAGTGCAAGAGAGAGAGAGAGAGAGAGTGCAAGAGAGAGAGAGAGAGAGTGCAAGAGAGAGAGAGAGAGAGTGCAAGAGAGAGAGAGAGAGTGCAAGAGAGAGAGAGTGCAAGAGAGAGAGAGTGCGAGAGAGAGAGTGCAAGAGAGAAAGAAAGAAAGAAAGAAAGAAAGAAAGAAAGAAAGAGAGAGAGAGATAACAAGGTGAGAAAGAGAGAAAGAATGCAAGAGACAAAAAGTGTGAATGAGAAAGAAAGAAAAAATGCAAGAGAGACAGAGTGCGAGAAGGAAAGGGAGAAAGAAAGAAAGAGCGAGAAAGAAATCGAGCGGGAAAGAGCAATTGAGCAAGAAAGAAAGAACAAGAGTAAAAAACAAGATAAAGAAAGAGAGATAAGATTTTTTTTGGTGGGGGCTGGCTCCTGGATTTAGCACATTTTTCAGGCCCTTCACTTCACAAGCAAATTAATGTTTCCTTTACAGTAAATACAAACTTATTACACACAATTTTAAAATAGTCCAAGAAATATTTTTCTACTTTCTTTTTGTGCGAGTGATAAGCCGTCTGCACCATTGTACCTAATAGATTATCGTATCCAACACATCTATAGTATTACATTATGCACTGAATTCATTTTTAGTATTTCTCGGTTTCAATTCTACAGTTTGTGAGGCTCTGATCGACCACAACAGGAGAGGGATTTCTTGAACAGCACTAAGCAAGGAACACACTGCAATTCTTTTTTTTATTAAGACATTCCAGAAAACAAAAGCGAGGTTTCTGTACATGCCATTTTCTGCAAACGGCTCTCTGAGGTCATGTTTGAGTCTGCGGTTTTGTATTTATTTCTCTTTTATGGCCATGTCGGACACAGGCGCGGGGAGATGAAGAGCTTTTAATTACTGCATTGTCTGAAATGAGAGAAAAACCAACGCAGATTTTACGTCTGGTTGGGTTATTTCTGTATGTTTAAAGCTTTTAGTGCCCGGGGAGCCAACAGACTGGTTCACAGTGCCCGGAGGGGAATGGGCCAACAGACTGGACCTCAGTGCCCGGAGGGGTGTGCAGTTAACCGCCCCTCACAGTCCTGCAATATGGCAGCTTGCATGAGAAAGAACAGAAAAAATGGGATGTTCTATAAGCTGAGAATCTATTACTCAGGGGACTTCTTAAAAGTAAGTAAAGTGTAAAACATATCACAATAATACGGAGCATGATAAAATAAGCTAATTTATTAAGTTAGTTAATTTATATAAATCAAAAACATGTTTGTCTGAAGAGTGTAGATATTGTATACAGTCTTAGAAGGAGCTCATCTTCTGACATGAGTGGGGTTTAGATATAAGCGGACACACCATTATCTCTATACATTTGATCAGGCCATGCCCGACTTTTGACCCAGACCAAAGACGACAATATGGAGGTCACAGACAGTAAGGAGACAATACCATAGAAATAATACGCAATAAAATGTCTACCTGTGAGAGGACACCACTCATCAACCAGCCCATAATCACATTTTCCATAGAGTATACAGGAAGCCGGTCTATAATGACCAGATCATTTATTAGATGCTCTGCAGAACGCGATAGTCTGATCATTGCGGATAGCACAGGACCTGTCACTTCCAAATATGTCCATTATATTTATGAGCTAAAATAAAACTTCAAATATTAGTTTACTGCAGGAAAATGTATTTATTTTAATAATCTTCAATTAATACTTTTATTAAAATTATACTATATTTGGAACCTCAATTTTGGCCATTAAGTGTCGAACTATAACCCTTCCAGGTCCTTTCTTAACCCGGATTTGGTAAAAAGCCAGGTATACTTAAACTCTTCACTAAAAAATCATATATCCTCATGGCATTAAAAGCACAATTATAGTCATATATTTAATACTCTTCTGAAAACATACATTCGAATATATTATATGCAATTATACTGCAGTGGAATCTACCATTTTGGTTTCTGCAGATCAGTTTCCTTGGACACAGTTTCCTTAGAGGCTTCTATCAGCACAAATTGTAATGTGGCAGTTGAAACTGCCAGTGCTTTCAACAAGACTAAATATAAAATGTATTCGATTACAAGGTCACATCCTCCTGAGAAAATAGCAGAATTAGCCGAGAAACGGATATGGAAAAATCTCTTCCTCCCTCTCTCTGCAAGCACGTCCTCCCGCTCTGCTCGCCCTCCCTTGCACCCTCTTGTTCTCTGCGCGAGGAAGGGGATCTAGGTGCATGATAGCATCTGCATTATGAGGCAAAGACAATGCTTAATATCTCAGGAATTATTCAACTTATAAATAAATGGCTAATACAATTTTTAGACCGCTTTTCATACAGTATCGCATAACTGGATTTAGAAGTGAGTGCCTTTACCGCTCTAATATTTGGCTTGCCTGTCTTGATAACCCTTCTCGCACTGGAGTGCCAAGCCATCACAAGCCCATAATGCACTTAGCTCTGCAGTATCGCCACACTAAATTTTCCCATGAGCCTCAGTGCCTCTCACAGACCCAATTTGTGGAGAGGATACAAGTAGCCCATTGACACGCAGAGTGGTCTCAGTGACTTAATGCCGGGAGTCTGAGGCTCTTCAGAGATAAATAGAGATCTTTGTACGCGGGCGGCCCTGAGATTTATAGAAGAGATCGGCCGCCTCTAGCGTGAGAGGAAGCGCTTTAGAGAGACTGCCCTGACCATAACCCGAAGGGGGGGCCTCGCCCTAGTCTGGAACAAGGAACAAAATCACATAAACAATTAGGTCGGATTTTTTCTCTTTTTCTCAATGAATTCAACAAAAAAAACACAACAAAAAAAATTAGTAACACTTGTACTAAAGCAAAAATATATATATTTAATATGTAGTAAGTTTAGACCAACTCCAAAACAGCCATTTTTTTAAATGGTAGCCAGATCCAAATATTTTATAAAATCGACCATTGGTGCGGCTCATGGGCCACCTCAAAGCAGATTGTGGACCACTGGTGGTTGGCGGACCACAGTTTGGAAAATCCCTCTCTAAACATTTTTTTCTACTCAAGTGAGAGAGACTGTCCAGCCAATCACAGTGAATAAACATCCAAGGATGCGACATGATTGGCTGAGAAGCCAACAAATGAACTCTCACTCTAAGAAAGGGCTGGCAGTGGGTGGAGGAAGTATTTGTTTTTAGTATACTTGCTCTATATTTTTTACACACGCTTGCAGACACCAAGTTTAAATGTTGAAAAAATATCAGACCTCTAAAATATTTGTAATAATTATTCATTTTTATCTGGTAAATTTTTGTGAAATATATATAAATTTGTAATTTGATACAGTGCCACATGGGAGACTATTGTGCAAAACTAAGAGATACAGGAATTGCAGTAAATATCTGCTCATGGATTGAGAGCTGGCTAAAAGACAGGAAGCAAAGGGTTGTTGTAAATGGAACATACTCCGATTGGGCTAATGTGGTAAGTGGGGTTCCTCAGGGCTCAGTATTAGGTCCTCTCCTTTTTAACATATTTATTAATGACTTAGAGGTGGGATTGGAGTGTGGTGTCTCAATTTTCACTGTTGACACAAAGTTGTGCAAGGTAATTAAATCAGATGATGTGCTTTCCCTCCAAGGGGATTTACATAAAATTGAGGAATGGGCATCTAAATGGCAGATGAGCTTTAATACGAATAAATGTAAAGTTATGCATCTGGGAAGGAAAAATAGCCAAGCAATTTATAATCTTAATGGAGCAAATCTAGGTGTATCAGATATTGAAAGGGATTTGGGAGTGCTTGTGGACAGCCACCTAGGTAGCAGTGCTCAAAGCCAAGCAGCAGCTGCAAAGGCAAATAAAATATTAGCATGTATTAAGAAGGGTATAGAAGCCAGGGAAGCAAATATAATTCTGCCACTATACAAATCTCTAGTACGCCCTCATTTGGAATATGGAGGACAATTTTGGGCACCGCTTCATAAAAAGGACATTTTAGAGCTGGAAAAGGTACAGAGGAGGGCAACAAAACTAATAAGGGGAATGGAGGGGCTAAGTTATGAAGAAAGACTAACCAAATTAAACTTATTTTCTCTAGAAAAAAAGGCGTCTAAGAGGAGATATGATTACCTTATATAAATACATCCAGGGTCAGTATAAAGATTTGTCAAGGGAGCATTTTTTGCCAAGAGGTTTTCAACTGACAAGAGGACATCCCTTGAGGTTAGAAGTAAAAAGATTCCACCTTAAAGAAAGAAAAGGGTTCTTCACGGTAAGGGTGGTTAATCTGTGGAATTCTCTACCAGAGGAGGTGGTGACAGCGGATTCAATAGATAACTTTTTAAAGGGGACTGTTTTTTTTTCTAATTAAAAAGGGAATTCAGGGTTATCATGCATAATTAGACAGACAGTATTGATCCAGGGAGAAATCCGATCGCCAGTATCTGGGGTCAGGAAGGAATTATTTTATTTTTTTCCTTTGAGACTTGTTTGCCTTCCTCTGGATTAATTAATAATTAAGAATAAAAAAAAATGAAATAATTGATCAATAATTAATTAACAACTAATTAATTATTTTTTTATCTGCTTATTGCAGATCAGAGGAGATCTTAAAAGGTTGAACTTGATGGACTGTAACTATGTAATATACATACATACACACACGTTATATATCAGAAGTGTGAATAATTAACCAAGGTGAGATTCCTGGCCGTCCTCTTAAGGGCCATTGAGACGTACTGTAAACACTGGAGGGTCACCTCCAAGCCAGGTAGACGCAAGTCCCTAAGAGCGAATGGCTTTCCCCAGGAACAATGGAAGCACGTGAGCGCCGTACGGCAAAAACATCAGAATAAAGGACACAGAGAATGAAGGGTCAGTCCTATTGATTGGCTTCTCTTTGAAGCATATTGTAAGTACGATGCCAGGGCAATCTTATTCATTCTCGTCTGTTGCACTGAAATAAAACTCAAAGACGCTCTTGTCCCACCCAGACGGCCCACTCCCTCCCTTACTGAGGAACCTCTGATCTTACGGAGTGCTTTTATATTTAGGATGGCAATCAAGATCTATTAAGATCCCCCAATGTATTCATACGTGCCGCTTCTGCATGGGGCGGGAGATACAATAATTTTTTAATTTATATATAGTGGACAAATAGTACATTGTACATACATTTGAATGTCTAAAATAATAATAATAAAAAAAAAAAATGATTTCCTGCCAAGAATTTCAAGATATACAGTTATCACACTGCACTCTGGGAAACTGGGCGGGGACATGCAAATTAATCCACAATGCATTTTTGCAGATCATTTTTAAATTTAAAAAAAAAATTATATTCCTCTGTTGTACCCTGAAAACTGCCATGGTTTGGTATGAGAGATTTACATTTCTTAACGCAGTTGGTGTCCAAGATCTAATTATCTAACCAATCCTCATCACCTCTTCCAACCTCTCTGAACACACCCCTCATGCTTCAGCTCTCAGGAAATTATAAAACAAAAGATGGATTCTTCTACACATAGTTTTGTTCTCTATAATGTGTATATACTCACGGCCTATACAGCTACTAATGGTGTTAGCTTGGGACATTATAGAGTATCGGTTTTAAAAGGCCAGTGTCCTTCAAGAAAAACTGCACTTGTTTATGAAGGAACCAAACAGGCAAGCATGGCCAAGCGAGCCATCTGAGACAATGTGCCTCTGTGCTCCCATCAAGTCCACAGTCCGTAAAGAAGGAACAACACCCTGTCACCACCGCCCTGCCGCTATATCACCCTACAACACTACTATAGGTTGGAAAGAGTCAATAAATCAATAGATATAGAAGTTTTCAAATATTATAAATGTTTGAGTAACAAATTTAAAAAGGACTCTATCACCCCAAAATAAAGTTTTTTTTAGGTTATTCTTAAAGATCATGAAAAACTGGCTATATGTTATGTTATCCTTTGTTTTGTAAAGTTAAACAGTCCTGGGAAATTCTATATTGTGGATTTAGATGCAAATGAAACATTAATTAGCGGCTTCAATGTGCTAATTACAGTCTGCCTGTCTGTCTCTGTAGCGGACAAAATAAAGCCCCCTTAAAGTTATTTGGGAGTTAGATCCCGCTCCCACCCTTAGCTGCACATTAGCATACAGGAGCCGCTAAATCGATTCTAAATACTACAGAAATTATTTACTGTAGTGAAAAACTGCTAGTACAATATATAGCTGCTTTTTTTATGCTCTTTCAAATGAGATCAACTTCATACTGGAGTCCCTTTAAAGGAAATGGGAGGAGTGGATTTATTTATGAATTATACATGATTAAAATCAGAGTTTTATTAGTGATTAATAGTGATACGCCATACTAAAATTAATTTACAAGACTAGCGTATTTGTCTCCACACTGATAAGGTCAATAAAGGGAAGGGTGGGGGTATTGGAATGATTAGACTTGATAAGAACATAAAGAATCACTGATGGACACCCCAATAGCAAACCTTATTTAATAAAAGTCTTTGTGTCTGAAAATTTAGCATAGACATATCAACATCCCTACATTGACCTTATAGTGGGTGGATACATTTGGACAACGGGAATTTGGGTTTCATTATATGCAGTAAAACCGAGCATATGAGCACTTCTTAATAATAGTAAATAGATACACAGGAATATTATATACAGTGGACCCTCTGTTCTTGACTACATAAAAACTCATTGATTTGGATATTTGACACGTCTTGATGAACAAAACATCCTTTGGTACTGGATGCTTCCTTGGTACTCATCGGGCTTGCTAAAACCAATTTACATTACTACTTACAGGAGTTCAGTACTCGTTGTGCCTTCTGGAACCAATTGGGTCACAGTGTATGATGGTGGTGGTGATGATGATGATGGGGGGGGGGGGGGTCGTCGTGTATAATGGTGGTGGGGTGTGGCTTTGGGGGTTCACAGTGTATAATGGTGGTGGAGGGTGACGGTGTAGGATGGAGGTGGGGGGTGGATGTGGGAGTAATGGTGTATAATGGTGGTGGGGGGTGGATGTGGGAGTTACGGTGTATAATGGTGGAGGGGGGGGGGGTCACAGTGTATGATGGTGGTGGATGTGGGAGTCACGGTGTATAATGGTGGTGGGGGGTGGCGGTGTAGGATGGTGGTGGGGGGTGGATGTGGGAGTCACGGTGTATAATGGTTGTGGGGGGTGGATGTGGGGGTCACTGTGTATGATGGTGGTGGGGGGTGGATGTAGGAGTAACGGTGTATGATGGTGGTGGGGGTGGATGTGGGAGTCACAGTGTATAATGGTGGTGGGGGGGGTCACGGTGTATGATGGTGGTGGGAGGTCACGGTGTATGATGGTGGTGGGGGTGGATGTGGGAGTCACGGTGTATAATGGTGGTGGTGGGGGGTCACGGTGTATGATGGTGGTGGGGGGTGGATGTGGGAGTCACGGTGTATAATGGTGGTGGGGGGGTCACGGTATATGATGGTGGTGGGAGGTGGATGTGGGAGTCACGGTGTATAATGGTGGTGGGGGGGTCACAGTGTATGATGGTGGTGGGAGGTCACGGTGTATGATGGTGGTGGGGGGTGGATGTGGGAGTCGCGGTGTATAATGGTGGTGGGAGGTCACCGTGTATGATGGTGGTGGGAGGTCACGGTGTATGATGGTGGTGGGGGGTGGATGTGGGGGTCACGGTGATGGTGGTGGGGGGTCACGTGGGAGTCACGGTGTATGATGGTGGTGGGGGGGTCACGGTGTATGATGGTGGTGGGAGGTCACGGTGTATGATGGTGGTGGGAGGTCACGGTGTATGATGGTGGTGGGGGGTGGATGTGGGAATCGCGGTGTATGATGGTGGTGGGGGGTGGATGTGGGAGGTCACGGTGTATGATGGTGGTGGGAGGTCACGGTGTATGATGGTGGTGGGGGGTGGATGTGGGAGTCATGGTGTATGATGGCGGTGGGTGGTGGATGTGGGAGTCATGGTGTATGATGGCGGTGGGTGGTGGATGTGGGAGTCACGGTGTATGATGGTGGTGGGTGGTGGATGTGGGAGTCACAGTGTATGATGGTGGTGGGGGGTGGATGTGGGAGTCATGGTGTATGATGGTGGTGGGGGGTGGATGTGGGAGTCATGGTGTATGATGGTGGTGGGTGGTGGATGTGGGAGTCACAGTGTATGATGGTGGTGGGTGGTGGATGTGGGAGTCATGGTGTATGATGGTGGTGGGGGGTGGATGTGGGAGTCATGGTGTATGATGGTAGTGGGTGGTGGATGTGGGAGTCATGGTGTATGATGGTGGTGGGGGGTGGATGTGGGAGTCATGGTGTATGATGGTAGTGGGTGGTGGATGTGGGAGTCACAGTGTATGATGGTGGTGGGGGGTGGATGTGGGAGTCATGGTGTATGATGGTGGTGGGGGGTGGATGTGGGAGTCATGGTGTATGATGGTGGTGGGGGGTGGATGTGGGAGTCCTGGTGTATGATGGTGGTGGGGGGTCACCGTGTATGATGGTGGTGGGGGGTGGATGTGGGAGTCCTGGTGTATGATGGTGGTGGGGGGTCACGGTGTATGATGGTGGTGGGGGGTCACGGTGTATGATGGTGGTGGGGGGTGGATGTGGGAGTCATGGTGTATGATGGTGGTGGGGGGTGGATGTGGGAGTCATGGTGTATGATGGTGGTGGGGGGTGGATGTGGGAGTCATGGTGTATGATGGTGGTGGGGGGTGGATGTGGGAGTCCTGGTGTATGATGGTGGTGGGGGGTGGATGTGGGAGTCATGGTGTATGATGGTAGTGGGTGGTGGATGTGGGAGTCACAGTGTATGATGGTGGTGGGGGGTGGATGTGGGAGTCATGGTGTATGATGGCGGTGGGTGGTGGATGTGGGAGTCACGGTGTATGATGGCGGTGGGTGGTGGATGTGGGAGTCACGGTGTATGATGGTGGTGGGTGGTGGATGTGGGAGTCACGGTGTATGATGGTGGTGGGTGGTGGATGTGGGAGTCACGGTGTATGATGGTGGTGGGTGGTGGATGTGGGAGTCACAGTGTATGATGGTGGTGGGGGGTGGATGTGGGAGTCACAGTGTATGATGGTGGTGGGGGGTGGATGTGGGAGTCATGGTGTATGATGGTGGTGGGTGGTGGATGTGGGAGTCACAGTGTATGATGGTGGTGGGTGGTGGATGTGGGAGTCACAGTGTATGATGGTGGTGGGGGGTGGATGTGGGAGTCACAGTGTATGATGGTGGTGGGGGGTGGATGTGGGAGTCATGGTGTATGATGGTGGTGGGGGGTGGATGTGGGAGTCATGGTGTATGATGGTGGTGGGGGGTGGATGTGGGAGTCATGGTGTATGATGGTAGTGGGTGGTGGATGTGGGAGTCACAGTGTATGATGGTGGTGGGGGGTGGATGTGGGAGTCATGGTGTATGATGGTGGTGGGGGGTGGATGTGGGAGTCATGGTGTATGATGGTGGTGGGGGGTGGATGTGGGAGTCCTGGTGTATGATGGTGGTGGGGGGTCACCGTGTATGATGGTGGTGGGGGGACACGGTGTATGATGGTGGTGGGGGGTGGATGTGGGAGTCCTGGTGTATGATGGTGGTGGGGGGTCACGGTGTATGATGGTGGTGGGGGGGTCACGGTGTATGATGGTGGTGGTGGGTGGATGTGGGAGTCATGGTGTATGATGGTGGTGGGGGGTGGCTGGCGTGGGGTCAGATTTGCCTGAGAGCTCCAGTGCTTTATTCCAAAGAATGTATCACCTAGTTGTGAGTTTAGACATCTATTAGATTTAGCACGCGTCTCTTTACATGGTCCATCTGTGTCCCACATTTAATCTCTTTGAATAGATAAAGACCACCGTAGTTCAAGAAAAAAAAAATAAAGACCCCTGTCTGTCCAGTATGTACCCAACTAGCAATATTAGCAGCTGTGCAAGTCATGGGCATAAAGCATTTTTAATGGAAAAAAATCAGAATTTTTGAAGACAGTTTATGAGTGAAGGAATCCATTTTGTGTTTGTTAGAGCTGAGTGGTGGTGATGGAGGAATTGGTATGAGTATAGAGAGGGGTGGACAAGGAGAAGTCCAGAGCATTTGTTTGATAACTGGATAAGATTGAAAAAAAAAAACACACCACACCTCTTCCCGTCAACAGGCACCTTGCATCATTCAATGCAACCACAACTGTCCGGAAATGTACACAACCACCAATGCATCATGGATCCCTCCATTTATATTTTTTCGAATAAATTAATTTGTTAAATCTTTGAGACTTGAATCGGTGACCAACGTGCTGCAGAGACATGGCCCTGATTGGCTAGGACACCACACTGCACATTCAGCCCGGCCGACCCATACAGGGACTATTTATATGATTTTAGAAATAAGCACTTCTTAATAATATAAAGTAAATAAATACAGAGAGGGATTATATACCGAGTAACATCCAGGAACCTTCCATGTCCCTTTAAATAAGC
The DNA here is from genome assembly GCA_027410445.1 of Discoglossus pictus. Taxonomy (NCBI): domain Eukaryota; kingdom Metazoa; phylum Chordata; class Amphibia; order Anura; family Alytidae; genus Discoglossus; species Discoglossus pictus. Next base: position 276,798,493 of record CM050168.1, on the reverse strand, counting down.
CCAGTAATCAGTGTAGTGTTAACCGACATCCCCCCAACCCTCCCCCTCATGATCCCAGCCCTTTCCTCCAGTACTGCTCAGCAAGCTGTGACTCACCCACCCTATTAAAAGCTGGATTAGGTCCCGTGGCCTTGTAGGCCCAAAGCCAAGCCACGGGATACCAGTCAGTGCTGGGCTAGTGGTCCCACAACACGGCCCCCCAGTTAAATTTGAATTGAGGCTCCTGTATGTGCGGATCAGAGTGCTTGATAAGGGCGGGAGAGGGGTCTAACTGCCAGATAACATTGCATGTCTTTATATTGGCTAATACAGAGACCGATAATGCTAATTCGCACATCAAATCAGCTAATTGAGATGCAACAGATGCTCATTTACATATAAAATACAGCAACAATATCATGGAGTGGATTCACTTTAGAAATAAATGGACAACACAACATATAGACAGTGTTAAGAACAAAACAAAAACAAAAAAAAATGATTTTGGGGTCCTTTTAAAAGAAAGAATTAGCCCAGATAAGAAAATGGAAAACTAATAAATTATAATGTAAAAGTTGTGTTTTTTTTATACATTTAAAATTTTAGTTATGAATAATATAAAGGGCAGTGGCCCTTTAATAGGTATAAGGGCATGCTTGAATTCCTTTGCTAGGACTGTTTCAAGCTAAAAAAGACTTATCTACTAGTAAATTGTCAAAATTACTCCTATTTCTACTTTTTCAATTTCAAATCATGCCCTCTTGTTCTTGCACAGTAGTAGACCTAACTGGAATAAGCACATTCAGGTTGGAAATTCCCAACGCTCTGGAGCCAAACGGTTGTGCGGAGGAGTAAAATATATATATTATGCAAAATGTTTACATATACATGAAACGCACATAATTGTGGGGTTGAAACAAAGTCTTAAAGGGACAGGACATTTATTAGTTTGCGTAACATCAATCAGCACTGAAAAGCAAGTGAAAAAAAAGGTTGATTATTTTATTTTATTTTTTTAAACAGATGTATTTTTAATGGTTTTTAAGTGATTTTATATACGCTTTTTCCTCTAGCTGCCCTCTCTGACTGCTACTTGAATTTACTTTGTGTCAACAGGTCCTGAAAGGACCAAAAAATAGCAAGTTAGTTATTATTAAACTTTATTTTTACGTTTTCTGTAAATTCCCATACACCATTTATTTTTTCCAGACATACTAACCGAAAAAAATAAAATAAATTAAATTGTTGTGTTAAGACCTATAAAGGGAGTATGTACTTTATGTTCCTTTCAGGACCTGAACTCTTGCAGTCTTTTGTCCCCATCACATATATAGTTATCGTAATTGCGAGTTTGTTGGTAACGTTATGCGCAATAAGCGCCGAAGGCAAATTATGGCCTTTCAGGGTCCCTCTAAGGGTCACCTGCCCCGTCATAGTTGTTACGTGGCCGAGGACGATCCACCAATGGAGGATGGAAACAGATTGAAGGCGCTCATGGTGCTGGCCTCGATCAGCGCCGAAGGCCGTAGGACTTTGGCGCTAATCGCAAGGCACGCAAGACTTTGAAAAAATGATGACTTTAACGGCTGATATTTTTTTCAAGCCCGTAACTCGGAAGCCGACGGAAGACCACCAAAAGACGCCAATTAATAAAAAAAAATATCTTCCAACGCATAGCCCAGGGGGAGGCAGGGAGGCTGCGAGTGAGGTTGCAAGCTAATTTAAAGCTTAATTGGTGTTTTTCAGAGATTGAAAAATCGGCTAAGCGAGGAAAAAAATGGCGGCTGTAAAGACAGAAATGTTTTTCAAAAAGGCTAAAAAACGAGGCAGAAGCTCTAAAACTTAGCCCATCAATGCGAGCCCCGCAAGACTTTGCAAATACAAGCAACGGCGCTCATCGCGAGGGGAAAGAGACAAAGGGGAAAGGGGAAAAGAGACACAGGGGAGGGAGGAGGGGGCGAGGGAAAGAAGACACATGGGGAGGGAGGAGGGGGCGAGGGAAAGAAGACACAGGGGAGGGAGGAGGGGGCGAGGGAAAGAAGACACAGGGGAGGGAGGAGGGGGCGAGGGAAAGAAGACACAGGGGAGGGAGGAGGGGGCGAGGGAAAGAAGACACAGGGGAGGGAGGAGGGGGCGAGGGAAAGAAGACACAGGGGAGGGGGCGAGGGAAAGAAGACACAGGGGAGGGGGCGAGGGAAAGAAGACACAGGGGAGGGGGGAGGGGGGCAAAAAGACACAGGGGAGTGAGGAGGGGGGACAGAAGACACAGGGGAGTGGGGAGGAAAGAATACACAGGGGAGGGAGGGGTTGAGAGACACGTGTGATTTTATACCATCATTTATGGCGGGTAAACAACCAGTAAGCTATACGGGTCTAGGTGATGGGGCGTATGCACAAGCTTGGAGTCCTTTCCAGTCTCTGCACACAGCCCAGCACTTACAGAGACATCACTTTCTCCCTTTACATTGTAGATAATTCATACACTGTGTCTAAGGGAGGTTCTGACAGTGCTGCAAAGCTGCATTTCCTTTTTTTGTGTGCATTGTTTCCCTGAACTTTCAAGTGCATTTTAGAAAAATATATGATTTCCGTGTCCCCGTTACATTATTATTGGCTAGTGGCCGTGTCCCCACGGCTAGTACCATTTATAATACAGACTGGTTGGATCAACACATCCTCATTACCCCACCCCATAACCATTCAGTAACAAATAGGAAATGACCTGCAGGTGGGACGGTGGCTATTGCCCTCCTAACAAAAGCCCCCAGAAGGGTATTAGGGGGAGGGGTGGGAGTGGAGGTAGAAACACTAATGTGTGCGCATGCATATGTATAGAGATTATGGAGGGGCCGGCGGCTCATTCAATGGAGGGGACAATTCACTGTACTCATCTTAATGCACCATGGGGGTCCCACAGTTAAAGGCCAGGACACTAGTGGGGAGACCCATACAGGGACTATTCATTTCATTTTAGGCAGAGCTTATAAGCACATCTTAATAAAGTACATAAAAGTAAAAAGATACACAGGGATATTATACACCTAGTGACATCCAGGAACCAGCCATATTTAAAGCATTCAAGTACATAAGGACATCCTGCTAATTAATCCAAGATTATTAGGTGGGTATGGATCTTTCCTGTTTGCTGACCGTCACTTCAAAGTTGGGAGCAGCACGTCACCAGGCTGTGCATTTAAACAACCCAAATAAACCTAATGCATACCCCCTATCCCCTAAAACCCAACCCTAAAACAAACCCCAAAACCCAACCACTTAACCCTCAAACCCAACCCTAAAAAGCTCAAACACCGACTTCTTGTATCAGTAAAATGGTTTCCAGATACCCATTCATCGGAAACTGTAGCGCGCTTCAGCACTGTACATGCATTCCAATCATTAGGGAAGCCTGCTGAAGTGCACTCAAAGTGGCAGGCAGAAAACAGGAAATGTCCAGAAGATATAAAATGGGCAGGCTACATGGCCTTGTTGGTATTTTTTGTATATTGCAGGCCACTATTCTTAGGAAAAAACATGGCACATCCCAAGAACACGTACACATGTTATCCTTGCAAGTTGCTACACACTCCCAAGGCATTTTGTGCAAAATATTATTTGCAAGATAAACAGTCCCCGGATCCTTGAACTCGGTATCTGGAATATTTTTGGATACTTGTTTTTTTTTTTTTCAGGCTGTCATTTTATCTTTTTTTTTTTGACAAGAGGAGTAGGGCGGGGTCAGGAGGACACGATGGGCCTGGCTGTGAGAGGGGCACTACCCCTTTAAGTTTCTATGAGAGAATACAAAAAGGACTAATGGAAAGTTACTAGGTATATAATGTGTGTGTTTGTGTTGTTCAGTCGTGTCCGACTCTATATGACATCATGGACCATAACACACCATGCTGATCAACAGCATACAGGTATTTCCAAGAGGTTTCCCACCCAAGTACTGACCTGCTTGGCTTCAGAGTGGTGTGACCTCTTGGTCACCCGACTGGAATCAAGCCCAGGTTGCAGAAGTGAAAGCACCAAATCCTAACCACTGGACCACCAGGGAACCCGGGTATATAATATACCTATGTATCTTTTTACTTTTACGTACTTTATTGTTTTAAAGTGCTTATAAGCTCTGATTTTAATGATTTAAAGCAAAGAAACCTGTATGGGTCTGCCCTCTGCAGCTCACAAAGACACATACTCTGTAGTACTGAGTGTGCTGTGTCGCATACTAACCAATCAATTTGTGTAGTGTTCCCTGAAAGGCTGGGACTGAGCCCTACTGAGTCCGTGTCTGCATAAGTTCTGCCTAAACTCAAACAAATAGTCCCTGTATGGGTCTGCCTTCTGCAGCTTATGAAAACACAGATAGGTGTGCGGGGTCTCATATTATGAGATGTGCTCCCTGATAGGCTAGGACATTACACTGCTCATCCAGCACTACAGAGTCTGTGTCTACATACGTTGCAGTGGGCAGACCCATACAGGGACTATTTGTTTGAGTTTAGGCAGCGCACATAAGCAAATCCTAATAAAGTACATACAATTAAATACACAGGTATAGTCCAGGAACCTCCCATATCCCTTTAAGGGTTTATTTTATGATTTAGTATTTTTTTTACATTTTAATTTTAAATAAAATAAAAAAATAAGTAAAAAAAAAAAGGGGTAGTGCTCCTCCCCGGTTGGGTTTATTCTGGTAGCACTGGGAATTAGATGTTGTTTAGGCGCACACAAAGCTGAGCCAGGATTAGCCGCAGGTTGCGAGGACCCGCACCCTTGGCGAGCTCTGATTTCCTTTATAGCAGAGAGCAGGTGGCATCTTCCGCCTTAACCAAAGGCAGGATTAACTTGTGATAATACCTGCTGGGTGCCAAGGAAACGGAGGGCGCGGAGGAGCCAGCTCTAAGGATAATGACAGGACACTAACGCACGAGTCAAGATGGTGGATTAGTACATTATTAATATTGCGTCAGCTGGTTACTATAATATACTTGTGTATCTATTTATTATATGTACTTTATTCTATTAAGAAGTGCTTATAATCAGACAAATAGACCCTGTATGGGTCTGCCCACTTCACTGTATGCAGACACAGACTCTGTAGGGCTAGAGGTGCAGTGTAGTGTCCTAGCCTATCAGGGACCACTTCTCAGCTGCTGATAGATGGTCACCGATTGGTTATTAAGAGACACTGCACACCCAGTACTGCAGAGTCTGTGTCTTCATGAGTTGCAGTGGGCAGACCTATACAGAGACTATTTGTTTAATTTTAGGCACTAAAAACAGAGCTATTAAAGCTTTTTTGATAAAGTGCATAAATAGATACACAGGTAAAAATATTTATGAACGGAGGTAGTGGAATCTATTACAGATGGAAGAAGTGGTTGCAGAGGAGACTTTTACTGCTACAGTGGCAGCTAAAAATGCCACTGCTATCACAGGACAAATTGAAAACTCATTAGGACACTCCATTTTGAGACAGTAGCCAAAAATAAGTAACTCATAGGAAATGGACACTCAATAATGAATTGTTTTTATAATTTCATTAAAATGTTGAGTATTTTGTTATTTTTTGCCCTTTATCTAATTTAGTAGTTCATGACCATAGAGAAATCAATATGGCCACGGTGGTACTTTAAGTGCGCTGCAATAAATACACTCCTTGTGTAATGAATGTCTCTTCTATTATATTTTTTACCTTCTGAATATATTTTAATACACATTTGTTTTTACAAGAATAAAACAGATCTTAGTCCTGAACACCGCAGTCTTGTATGATTAGTTATGTCTCTCTATGAAGTAGACAAGTCATGCTTTATTGTTTGGATGTATGTTTCTGGCAGCGGTGGCCATACGTGTTCCTGGCAGTGCTCATAGTGAGGTTGCGAAGGTGGCCATATTTGTTTCTGGCAACGCTCCTAGTGAGGTGGCCATATTTCTTTCTAGCACTAATAGTGAGGTGGTGGAGTCCATATTTGTTTCTGGCAACGCTCCTTGTGAGGTGGCCATATTTCTTTCTAGCACTAATAGTGAGGTGGTGGAGTCCATATTTGTTTCTGGCAATGCTCATAGTGAGTTGGCCATATTTCTTTTTTAGAGTGTTTGAAGGGAGGTGGCCATATTTCTTCAGAGAGTGCTTGAAGTGAGGTGGTGGTGGTGGCCATATTTCTTTCTAGCATTACTCACAGTAAGGTGGCAGAGGCCATATTTGTTACTGTGCTCATTAAATTGCAACATGTGTGCTGAAATCATCTTGAACATGTACAAAGGAATGTATATGAATATGTATACAGTTATTTAAAACAACTAAAAATTATATTATAGTTTAATCCAACCTTGGCTTTGCATTAAAGCTGTGTAATACAGCAGGCATAAGATTAAGGGAAACCATGTTTGACAATGGCTATGGATTGAAGAGCTAGGTATTTGTGGGCATATTTGCATGTCCCAGCTCGGCTTCCCAGAATGCAGTGTAATACAGCAGGCATAAGCTTAAGGGAAGCCATGTTTGACAATGGCTACGGATTGAAGAGCGAGGTATTTGTGGGCATATTTGCATGTCCCAGCTCGGCTTCCCAGAATGCAGTGTAATAACTGTTTTTCTCTGAGTTCTGAGCTGGAAGCAGGTTTTTTTAACTTGCTTTAGACGTTCAAATGTGAACATAGATGTACTATATATATATATATATATTTTATTTTTATTTATTTAATTTATTTTTTTTATCATTTTTTTATTTTATTTATTTTTTATTTATTTTATTTTTTTCACACACACACACACACACACACACACTTGTAATTAGTTTAAAATCGGTACAGTCTGCTAACTTTAGTTGTCTTCTGTCATTTAAAACAAATACAAATGATTGTGATGTTCCCACATAGGTAGGATTGCATCTTTTAGAAGCCCAACGAGGGGGAAGCAGAGCTGTCAGTGCAGACCCTTGGGGGGCTATTTTTAGGCCAGCTCCCTGAGTGTGCTTTGAAGACCTCGTCTCTCACGCCAGGGGAAACTCCAAAGTAAACAGGAAGGCCGCATTAAAATGGAAATTTTTAAGGTCCCTTGCGAAAATAAAGCCTGGCACAAGTTGTACACTGCAGGCCGACCTATAGCCTACTTCTACACTAAATACTGGTACACAGAACACAACAAGTCTTAATTCTACTTTTAAGAATCCTTAGAAGGAGAGAGGGTACCTCATTGTTTCCCATTGTCTGTGTGGACCCCTATGTATGTTGGGAATTTAAAATGGAGGTTGACAATTTCCTGTCACTGTGAGGATATAGGGGAAGGGGCTTGGGTTCCTGTTATTGGTACAAGTAACTCTGAGACAATTCTGGTGCAACACAACTTTTCCTGCATGTGTCTCCATGTCTTGTAGTGTTTCGGTTAAAGGATTTTACTAGATACATAATATTCATGTGTATTTATTTTATGTACTCTATTTTATTAAGTAAGCTCTGTTTTTAATGACTAAAAGCAAACAAATAGCCCCTGTATGGGTCTGCCCTCTGCAGCTCACAAAGACATAGACTAAGAAGTACTAACCAATCAGTTAGTTTGATTTGATTTAAGGCAGAAAACGGAGCTTATAATTTTTTTTTTTTTAAAAACAGGGCTTATGACCAATTCTTAAAAGGGCCTCTTAATTCAGCCCAGTTTGGATGGCATCACAGTAAAAATCTCATAAAAGCATATTGAAATACTTTTTGAATTTGTGAAATACATCCATTTTTCACCGAGAAATCAAGTAAAGTCTGTGTCTACATGCGTCAATGACTGCCCACTGCCAGACCCACAGCTACAGCTCTGTGTAGTGAAAAAAAAAAAAGAGAGAGTTAATCCTTAACAAATCAACCTGTGCATATCATGCAATGATGGAATCACCTAAATAGGTCAGTTATGGGTTAAGTGATCAGTGCATTCCTGAGTTCAGGAGAAAACTGCTATCAATCACTGTCTTCACCACTTGGCTATCTGTTTTAGCGGTTATTAGTGTAATTAAACAAAAAAGGATATTTTAAACACACAATCTTGTGTATTTCACATCATGAACAACACTTACTGTGAGGCTTTTTAATAAAATAAAGAACATAAAAGTAAATACACATGTATATTATTTACCTAGTAACGTCCAGAAACCTACCATATCCCTTCCAGAGGGTCGAGTAAGTAACTGAGAAAAGATGGAATGAGCGGTCACATTTGAGGATCAGGTGGAGATGAAACGCGTGTCGGATTCACTATACGACATAAATATATAGATTTGAAAATGTTGAGTCTAAGAGTAATTAGATAGGGGATGCTATAAAACTAGTTATTCATTTAAAAAAAAAATGATGCCCCTTCTTGTCCCTAGAGGCATCCATGATAATTTGGTGAAGGTTGCTTGTGAGAGGATTTGCAATTTACCTTGCATGTGCAGGGTATGGGTGTAAGTGTCAAACACTAAAAGCTCCAATGATACAACAAGCCCTCTTCCCACACTATTAGAAAAGCACACTATTTAGGCTACAAGCAATGCTGATGTAGGACAAGATGGAACTTTACATACACAAAGCAAGTCTTAAAAAATTACAATTTTCTTTAAAAATTAAAAAAAAAAGACTTACTGTATAGAAAATGTGACCACCTGTCCTTTGAATTCTAAAATTCTGAGTTTTCCAGTGTTATAGCCAGGGGGGCTCTGCATTCTCTATGTGCAACCCCCTCCCTCATACTATACAACACTATAAAATATTCATAACTCCATACAGGATGATCTAGGATGTGCAGGAGTCAGTAGCCCGGGGGCCACACGTCCCTGGGACTCCCACCTCCCTCCAAACACAATGTTATTACTACTAGCAGCCAGTTCTAAACATCCTACTGGGGGGGGGGGGGGCGAGGACAATACAAAGAGGAGCACGGAGTGCGGCTGGACCGGGAAATCCTCAAGTGGAGGACCTGTCTGTAACGGGCGATGAGTCACACCACCATGTGCCAAGTCTGCCACCGCTATACAGGGATACAATTAGTCATCACCATACAGCGGATCTAGAAAAAAACAGTGCAACACACCGTAATATTATATTCTAGCTACTTGCCCGTCAAAAATGATGGGAATAAAAATGTTAAGGCTGGGAATGCTGTACCATCGGCGCTCATTGCAAGCCTCTCCCCCTGTGTAGTTTATAGGACTGGTGCTTGAGTGTTACTGTCTTGGGCTGTGTTACTGCCTTGTGTTAAATGTTAGTGGCTTGGATTAAGTGTTAATGCTTAGGGCTATTCGTCCTTGGGCCTTGTTTTCGTCATTTTGTGTTTTTTCTGCAGCCATTTTTTTTTCGTCGCTTAGGTGATTTTCGATCGTGAAAAAAAAAAAAAAGGCAAATATGCATCAAATTAACTTGCAACCTGACTCATTCGCTCCCTGGCTCTCGCACTGTGGTGTGTAAGTTAATTTGAGGCATATTTTTGTTTTTTTCATGTCTTTTCAGTTTTGTGCTTCGGACGTTAAAATCTTAATTTTGCGATGCGCAAAAACTTTGGAAAATATTTAGGGCCAGAAATATTAATAATGTAACCCGAAATAATAATTATGATGCCTATGGCGGTCACCAGAGGCATCCAAGATACATTGTGAAAAAATGTGTGTAAGTGGGGTATTAACATTTGTGCAGAGCAGGGCTTGTATCTGTTATTGCAAGCTGCCAGCTTCTAGCAGTATGAAGGTGTAGGGGGATTAGTTTCAGACTCAATCTAATTATTTAACACATCCGCTTTTCCTTTTCCCACACTTCTTTCTAAAAAACACACTCCTTATGTTGTAATGAATTGAACCAGACAAAATGGATTCTTGTATATATAATCAAAATTCGATTTGCTCTAAAAAAGAAAAGTTTTCATGCTCCTGGCCTAAATAGCTGCTAATGTTGTTAGTTTGTCATTTAAAGAAGCACGTCCTCCACCCTTGAATCTGTGACCTTGCTTTGACACTTCTTTCTCTAATTATCTTAATTCCTGCACTTAGGTACTAATTGGAAATCATTAAAATGAGAGTTTGTAGTGACTTAAGTAAGAAACACATGTAGGACCTTCCTTCCTTATACTTCATTACTCTTCTGCTGTCATGGTACCAGGCCCTGTCACCTTAAATTAATTCTGAGCTATGTAGGGGCTTATTTTTTTTTTTTTTTAGGGGTTCCCTGGTGGTGCAGTGGTTAGGATTTGGTGCTTTCACCATTGCAACATGGGTTCGATTCCAGTCTGGGAACCAAGAGGTCACACCACCTTGGAGCCGAGCAGGGTTGGGCCTGGACAGTACTTGGATTTGAGACCACCTAGGAATATCAGGAGTAGTATGCTATGGCCCACTGGAGAAGGAACTGGCAACCCAATCCAGTATCTCCACCATGAATACCAAGTGGATCAGCATAACTATGGACATAAAGATGTCCTGGGGTATTACAGACCTACTAAACGTAGGGGCTTTAGTAGCAAAAACATATGGTTTCCCTAAAAAATAGAATTTATTGAATTATTATTATAATTATATATATATATATATATATATATATATATATAAAATAAAATCAGGGATGAACAAAATATCAAACTTATGAGCACCAGAAAGTTTCCATCCCTGTCTAGAAGAACTAAAAATATAGGTGCCAGCAGTGTTTCCCTGGCTCCCAGGATATCTCAAGCAATGCCACTGCTGTCTTGCCAAGTAAAATTAAGTTACCTTGGCTGCAAATAAGGTTTCGGTTTCAATAGAAGTACGGATTTCAAGCGAATATTCTTTTAATTATCCAAGGTATTTCCACTTGATCAAGTAAACTGAAATTGACGCCACACTCCTTCCCCGCTCGCTTGCCCAGAAACAGGATGTTGCATCAAAGGATGCAACACATCTCTCCAGAAATGTAAAGCCCTCTCACACACATAAAACGTCCACCAATGTATCATGGAACCCTCCAGAGTCCTGCAGAGGCACCAATATATATATATTTTTTTCTAATTAAAAGTTTTTTTCCTGCTTAATTATGATTGTAGTCAGACTCAAAGTTTTCAGACGTGTGTGTGTATATAATTATATATATATATATATATATATATATATACACACACACACACTGGCCCTTTAAGCTGTCAATCGCTGCACTAACCATTCATCAACAACCAATCCTTCCATGAGCAGTTCTCGCTACTTGACTTTAGGTGCCCTTGACGGCAATCACTCACATCCAGTAATTAGCCCGGCGCATTTACAGGGTCTGTTAATCATCCACTGAACCAGGTCTGGAAGAATCTACGGTACAATAAATAACGAGTCGGACTATAGTATTGGTTCCGCAATGCAGTTTTCCCATAAAAATACTAAATTGTAAGCTCTTTGGACCAGAATCTCCTATTAGATCATGGCGAAAGTAAATGACAAATGTTTGGAAGTGTGTTGGAAATGTTTGAAAGTGAGCTTGAAAGTTATGTATCTTAATCATAAATTTCCCGAAAAGATCTTTGCTCGCTACTAATGAGTTTTATCTCACAATCTCTTACGATACGCCATAAGAACATGCCCAGTATTATTTAAGTGTCATTACTCTTCCTTTGTGCCAAATGGGAAGCAAATATCACCCCACACTGAGAGAAAATGAATCACTTGGGATAAAGTCATTAGGGGAGAGGGAGGAGCATATTCTTAAAATACCAACTTTCAAGTGTGTCTCACACCTATAAGTAGCAGTTTGATAGAGTTTACCGCCAGTGAATGGAGGGCCCCAGTGCAGAGTAATTTGGAGCCCTCGTTGCAATGTATCTCTACACCGTTTTAGTTTTTCAGTTGTGTCCAACTCTCCCTGACCTCATGCTATTTACCATCCTGGTAAAACTAGGTGCAACCCCCCCCACCCCCCATCCATCCAAATACCAGGCCCAATCCTACTTGGCTTCACGGTGGTGTGACCTCTTGGTTCCCCAACTGGAATCAAACCCAGGTTGCAGCAGTAAAAGCACCAAAGCCTAACCACTGGAGCACCACTGGAGCACCAGGGAACCCCAGCAAAAAAAAAAGGCAACATCTGTGTCTTCAACCGTTCCCAAACATGACTATCCCATGAACTCACCACTCTATGCCGTATAAAATACACAACCTCTTATTCTAACACATTGCATCCTCGCAAATATCCTTCATCTTATCAGCTAATTTAGGCAATAGGCAGAAATAAACAACTTTTCTTAAATAGAAGTGCAAAATCTATCTACTGATCACAACAACTAAGTGTATGAAGCAGCAAGGTGAAGACAGATCTGTCTTGGTAGAAAAATACTACGTACAACAGAAGAAATTAGGCATTGTAACCTTAATATTTACATTACCATGAAATATAGTCTTTACATTGTAGGACCGGTGTACTTGCTTTTCAAGGTGACACTTGGGGACAAATATTTACCAGCCAGAAGGTCCAAGCGGACCACACGTTTCGTAATGGTAGGGTGCTTTTTAGGACATCGTACATGGACCATTTGGTTTTTAACTGTGGTCAAATCTTTGTTTATATGTTACAGGAGCCTTGAGAGTAAATATCTACTTTGGAAAGTCCAAGTGACGATGTACAGAGCAAGGCCAAGAGTCACCATGGAGGAGACCTGGCTTGGATAGGCATCACAACATATTTATCATATATAATCTAATACTTAGATCAGTTGAAGATGAGCCCAGATAAACAGGTTATATATACAAATGTAAACAACTACAAATTTAATTACAGAGGATAACGGGAGGTAATTATAATCTAGCCTACTGATGAAAAGGTCTGAAAGACGTAGAAAAGTTTGTTTTGTCCAGTGGAGAGAGACATGGAGAGAAAACATACACAAGATCGGCCTCCATGCCTTAGGTGATGAATAACTTGGTGGTGACAGCGGATTCGATAGATAACTTTAAAAAGGGGACTGGGTTTATTTCAAATTAAAAAAGGGAATTCAGGGTTATCATGGATAATTAGAGAGGCAGTATTGATCCAGGGAGAAGTCCGGTCGCCGGTGTCTGGGATCAGGAGGGAATTGATTTTTTTTTTTTTTATATATTTTTTTTTTTTATATTTTTTTTTATTTTATATTTTTATACAATTAATTCAATAGTTAATCCACATATTGCAGATCAGAGGATATCTTAAAAGGTTGAACTTGATGGACTGAAAGTCTTTTTTCAACCTTAAATACTATGTAACTTATGCAGATATTACAACAAAACCTATAGAAAGAAAAAAAAAAAAAGAAAAAAAGAAAGAAAAAACAATAAAGAAAAAAAATAATATATATATATCAAACACACGTACATACATACATACGTTAAGAGAAGTTGAGGGAGAAAAAACTAAAGAAGATCCAATATGAAGTCATAAAACTTGGACAACCATAGTGGTTCAAGACCAAAGTCCACTCAACTGAACACAATCAACATCAAGGATTGCGATGTAGGTTTTATAAAAGCCTAAACTTACACAAACTCTTTAATTCCAGATAACTGGTCCAAATTCGTCATTTTTTGTGAGGGACGCAGTCTACTGACCAATTGGCTATTTTTTCTGGGGAACATTACAACTGCCACCAAATATTAGCCAAGATCAATAATTACTTCTTTGGTTCACGACTTTAATTACGACCCAGCCTGATGTTTGTTTATGAGCCATGGGAATTATTATATACATGAATATATGTATAACAAAACAAAAGTTAGTAGCCAGTGGTCAAATTTAGAAACCATGGTTCAATGGCACCTGGGATTTGTCAAGTTTGTCTTACGTCAGATATTTATAAATGTGTCTGAAATTTCGTAAGCCAGGTTCCGGATTATACAACGAAATATACATATAATAACTGAAATTTAGGAACTAGCCATATTATGGATTATAGATAGAAATACATATATTATAACTAAAAGATAGGAGCCAGAAGGAACCTTTTAGGCCCCTTGGATTTTGCCTTACGTAGATTCCATAAAGACTTTTAGAATTGATATTGACTTCACTACTTCCATCTTGTGTCCATGGAAACTGTCATTACTACAGGAAACTGCCTATGGAACCACCCCTTAACCTTTAACCTTCTAGGCTCCACCCATCCATGCACCAGGCAGTAGAAGACCCATAAATATACGTCAGCATTCCTGTCCTATCCGTGTACATTCTGACAGTTCTCTGTTTACCTCGGTTGCCCTCTACCAAGAACACAATATCTAGTCTGGATTTTTTTTTTTTTTCTATTCAATTCAAGAAACAACGATAAGACAAAAGGGAACGTCTGCCAAGTACGAGGTCTCTCATGGAGATTGATTACAAGGAAAAAGTTGCAGATGGTTTTGCTGCTTTCAATTATCCTACAATTCAATTAAAACTACTACCAAAACAAGTCCAATTCCCCATATAACAAAAACACAAATCACATGTACTATTATTCCCAAAAACAAGATTAAGGTTAGCACTTATCGATAGATTACCAAAACCATTGGCTTTCCATTACAGTGGCCAACGATGGCCAAAGATCTAATGGTTCCACAGAGCTATATACATTGGTATGATCAAAAAGTCCTAAATTCTAGATTATTTACATTTATTAAGGATTCATTCTTTTTTTCAATAGCCATGTAGTTAAAACTATTGGATTCTAATGAATTTAGTAAAAAAATTAAATTTTCTGCAGAATTATGGAGTATACGTGTAATCGTTAATTACTAAACCAGCATTTGTATCATACTCCTGCCCACTATTAAAGAGCGGTATCAGGACAAAATTGTATTATAATACAAATTAAATATCAGTGTCAATTGTGGCGGTTTCGTATATAAACTGTATACCGGAGAAAAGGGGGTGAGCACATGACCTAGTATGGCTGCAAGAGATTCTGGGAAAACAGAAGGAAGGTAATAGGAGGATTCAGGGAGGAGTGACCTGTCATATATAATAACAGAGGTATATCAACTGCATTGCGTGACATTTTATAGTTTAATTTAATTGTTCCAGCTCTCTGAAATATCGATAACTGCATAATTATTTTTTTAATTTTTCGCAATATATATATATATATAAAAAAAAAAGAGTGAAGCAGCCGTGAATGTCCAGTAATCTAATTATTAATATATATATATATATATATATATATATATATATATATATATTTTTTAATAATGAGTATATGAGTATTGCAATATAATTTGATACCTTTTGTATTGGACAAACGTCTTATTTATAATGACCATATTTATATACATACGCGTGTTTGGCTATTAAATATAAACTGGTTTAGTATACACACAAAATTACATCTTTTAATAAATACACACATGAAGAATAAAATAATGGACACTAATGCAAGCATATGGATAACCAGAAAACGACAATTTGTGATACTGTGTGCACAAATACATACGGTATTTACAATATTTTGCATTAAATTAAGATAATAATTGCACAGCTTGTAAAAAAAAGTGCAAAAATAACGTAAAATGTGTAATATCATAAATAATATCATAGAATGTTACAATATATTAAATAAAAATACAGTATTGGGCAGATTTAATTAAGTATATAGCAATGGCATGTCATATATAGGACGCAATAGGCCAATGAATGGCAAGATAGGAAAATAATGATAAATAAAAATATATTTACCTGTCTAAGGACGTCTGGGGAGAACTGATGCTCATTTTGGCAGGATTATCCCAAATCCAATATTTCCCTTCTGGATTTGGGGTGAATCCGGATGGTTGTGGGATAAAATGATAATTTATAGGATTTCACAGCATATAAATACCTATTTGAAATGTTTTAAGGACATGCTGATCCATCTTGCTCTGCAGACCCCGCATGGCCCCAACTCAAATAAATACAGTGCTTTCAATAGCTTGCAAAATAAAATCAAAAAAATCAAAATAAATTCAAGTTTACAGTCCCTTGTTGGCTAAAGGGGCTGATTATTTTTTTTCAGCATTTAGTTGCAAAATAAGATAAAAAAAAGCCCAACCTTTGCTTTAACAGCTGTTCAATTAACCAGGAAAGAAAAAAAAAATCCCAAATTATTCTGCATAAATAAAACCAAATTCCTGCAGCCACAAATAAATAGAAATATAATAATATTGCAACAAAATAGCTTTAAAATCCACCAGCAATGCAGATCCGATAATAAAATAAATCCAATGCAAAGATTAAAATGTTGTTTTGATGTTTCCTATGTAAGAAACAGCAACATTTTGGTGCAATAATTGAGGTTTTTGCATTTTGCAGCTAAAAGATTTGATAAGATCCTCCAAGTGGGTGATTTTGTTTTCTTGATCCTCTTTGTTTTAGTGCAGATCCAGCATTTGCTTTGGTAGATCCAAGAGGCCTGTTAGACCCCCAGACTTTCCCAGAGCCCCCTGCCCAGATTGCTGCATTCTTTCCCCCTTGCTGCTCTGGGTTTTCTCCCCTCCCTGCTTCCACATGCAGGAGGAAGGGACATAAAAGGCGGTGGATAACGGGGAATTACATGCACAAATCCTGCAGCACCAGCCCAGGAGACCAGAGAATGGACAGCAGAGATTTGCAGCTCAGTGCAGGGTGTGTAGGGCCTGGGGATACATAGAAGAACATCAGTTATTTTCTGTCTCTCAGTCCCCTCCCTCCTTCCTTTCTTCCTCTCTCTTTTTTTTTTTTTTCCTCTCCTTTCTTTCTTTGCCCTTCCCCCTGCTGCATAAATACAAGCAGGAGCTGGAATAAACACAGGCTGGGCTGCTCCCCTCCCCCAGGGCTGAGAGAGGAGGGCCTAGGCCGGCCTGCTCCCTCCCTCCTTCCCCTGGATTCTCCCTTCATCACTGGGCTGTATGAGATGGCACAGGGGACATCCATTCAGTTATATTATACAATATAAATGGCAGCTCCACACACAATATCACATATATAGTTGTGAGCGTGCGAGTTGTTGCTAACGCTTGCGGGCTCGCGCAGCCAAAGGAGCTCCTTGCCAGCAACTGCGGCCCTCGCAAAAAAGTACACATTACACAATAAATACACACAACACATACATAAAAAGCTTACCTACAGCAAGAGGGAGCAGACAGGACCTCAAAAAATGAACTTACACCTCAATTTAACTCAAAATAAAAGAGTTTAGACACTAAACTAAGAGAAAATGGCCGCCGAACAAAACGAAAACGAGGCTACAGCAGTCTAAACACGCAAAACACCACAAGAAACACGCAAAACAGCTACGGATATTCCGCCACAGACGCATACCACACATTAGCCGCCATTTTAGAACAACAACTTATACAATGAGGAAGTACACAGCTACGGTTTTGGCTCGCGCACACACACTATTACACTGCACACGTTCAGCACGCTTACACAGCAACATCAAAACAGATTGCCAGCTCTTCAACACAATGCTTTCTGCATATATTACTTCAAAATAGGTAAAGTATATTAATGTATTATTTATTTGATTATTATACACCAAACAGCATTAGCTCACTTACAATTTCATTGCCGTGATTTTTTGACGGGCAATTCACTAGTATATATATATATACTAGCGTATTGCCCGTCAAAAAATGACGGCAATCAAATGTGTATGTTTTAAAAGTTGTTTAGTTTTTAATATACATATGGAATTATAAGGTAGCTAATGTTGTTTTGTGTGTACTACTTAAATATATAATATAAATTAATAAATGAATTTACGTATTTTTATGCATTGTGTTGAAGAGCTGGCAATCTGAGTTGATGTTGCTGCAGCATTAGTGGTGTGGAGCTGCTGTGTAAGTGTGATGAACGTGTGCAGTGTAATAGTGTGCAAGCGCGAGCCAAAACCGTTAACGTAGCTGTGTACTTCCGCATTATCCTAAAATGGCGGATAATGTGTGGTATGCGTCTTAGCGGATTATCGTTACGTGTTTTCCGTGGTTATAGTTGTCTGCCATTTTTTCTGCGGCGCTCATTGCCAAAGTACTACGGTTTAACGGCTCGCCTCGCCTCGCTGCGCGATGAACGGCAACGGCGCTCATCGCTAAGCCCGCTAAAGTACTACGGTTTAACAGTAAATATGGTCAAACGGTCAAATGACGGTTAAATGTTATGAAATTTGTTTGCCACACAACATGACACTACATTTGTCCCTTTTTTTTTTTCTTAAAATAAATTAAAAATAAATACATTTATTTTTGTAACTTTCAACTTATATTTCATCAAATGCGTTGGTTTAGGCGGTAAATCCGATGTTGCGCAAAGATGTTAAATCTGTGTTAATGCGTAAATCTGTAATTGCATTTCGTAAAATGTATTCGCTACTGTCTTTTTACTCATTGCGCGGTTAATCCGCATCCTTTATCTCGTTGTTTTTCAAACACATACGTCTGTGGCTGTGTTTTACGCAGTTCGTAGTAGTTTTCATTTTTTTCGGCGGCCATTTTTTTCTCGCTTAGCCGATTTTCGATCTAATCGATGTAAATTGGAGTTCCAAGTCACTCCCAGACGTCCTGCCTGGTGCCCCATGCTGTAAGTGACCTTTATTTTATTTTTTAGTGTGTATTTAGTGTTTTTTTTATTGTTTTGGTTCCGACGCTTATCTCGTAATTTTTTTCATCTCGTATTTTTTTTCTAAGTGCTACGGTTTAACGGCTCGCCTCGCTATGCGAGGCTCGTCTGCAATGAGCACCTGTGGCGCTCATTGCCAAAGAGCTACGATTTACCGGCTCGCCGGGCGATAAGCGCCTGCAGCGCTCATCGCTAAGTCGTACGCACTACGCAACACAGCGTTTTTTTTTATTGTTTTGGTTCCGCCGCTTATCTCGTAATTTTTTTCATCTCGTATTTTTTTTCTAAGTGCTACGGTTTAACGTATTTTACAACACTAACTTACACAATGCGGAAGTACACAGGTACCCTAACGGCTTCCCCTCGCGCACGCCGCCTATTTACACTACACACTGCACACATTGCTGACACTTACACAGCAGCTACACAACAGTGCAAACACACATTGTATGCTGCGCAAAACATCAAAAGAGATTGTCAGCTCTTGAACACAATGATTTCTGCATATATTACTTCCAAATAGGTATATTAAGTATATTCATTTTGTAATGTATTATTTATTTGATTACCATACAACAAACAGCATTAGCTCACTCATTTTTTGACCGGCAATATTCTATATTATATATCCCTCTATATATATATATATATGTATACTGACATTAGACACCCACACACAAAAATCACATATATAATTGTAGATCTTACGAATGTTGGTCACACACTTGCGGGCCTCGCTCAGCGAGGGACGCAGTTGCTCATCGCGAGGTCCGTTGGAGTTAGGCTGCAATGAGCGTCGAAGGCGTTTATCGCAAATCACGCAGACTTTAAAACATGAGCACAAAAAGCGCTCATGTCGATGGTCGCGAAAAACGTAGCACTTTGTCACTGGTGCAGAGGCGCGTAGTTTTCTAATTTAATGGCCGTAATTGTTTCAAGCGCATAACTCGAAAGCGCCCAAAAAACATCAAAATAATAATAAAAAAATAATAATACACACAGTACATAAGGGTTGCAATTGAATTTGAGCCATATTTGGTGTTTTTTGTTGATCGAAAATCGGCTAAGTGAAGAGAAAAATGGCGGCCGAAAAAACGTAAAAATTCTGAAACAGGTTCATAACAAAGCCAAACAACGCCAGGAACGCAGGACTTAGAAAATACACAACGGCGAAGACAGTAACACTTACACGAACAACGCCAGGCACGCAGGACTTTGAAAATAAAACCAACGGCAGCCAGCGTGAGCCACACAAACAGTCAGCAGACACACAGAGGAGAAACACACAGGGAAGGGACACATGGCGTTCCCAAGCACAAAACTTGCAGGTTAACGAAACCTGCAATGAGCGGCCGTAAAGTAGACGGAGGGAGAGGCTCGCAATGAGCGCCAAAGGTACAGCATTCCCAGCCTTAAAATTTGATTCCGGTCATTTTTGACAGGCAAGTAGCTAGTATATATATATATATATATATATATATATATATATATATATATATCACTCACTATAAATATATATATTTATTTATTTTTATTGCCATTTATATTGGATATATTAATATCAATGGACCTAGATGGATACCCCCACACACAATTATTATTTTTATTGTTTATTGTAACTCACCAACGTATTCCGTAGCGCTATATATAAGTTAATTTCCAGGCAAATACATATTCAATATTAACACATTGCAAAGAATGGAGGGCCCAGTCTTTGAGCTTAGAATCCAGTGTCCATAGAGCCACAAGATTGAAAACTCACACACTTACAATCTACAATATGTATATTGTATACAATATATATATATATATATATATATATACTTCTGTGTCAAATTATCTATCTATCTGTCTATCTCTACTGATATGTATATATTTATATATACTGACATTTATATTGTATGTATATATATATATATAATCTATATATAAATATTAAGATACTACGTATGAGTATTTATATAAAATGATTATATGTGTGAAAAATCTATACTGTATATATGTGTGTATATATTTATTCAGCATAAGCTTGGATTATTATTATATTATTACTAGGGACTTGCCCAGCAATAAAAAGTTGGAATGAGCGCCTTCGGCGTACATTGAGAGCCTCTCCCACCTCTACCTCTCCTACCCTCTTCTTGACAGGAGGCGCTCATTGCGAGCCTCTCCTCCGCTACTTTTACTGGCCTCGCGATGAGCACCTATGGCGCTCATTGCAAGTCTCTCCCCCTGTCTACTTCCTCCCTTGTGTCTAATTTCCCCACTTCACTCCCTCCCTTGTGTCTCCTTTCCCCCTTCCTCTCCCTCCCTTGTGTCTCCTTCCCCCCTGTGTTTTTACCCCCCTCTCCTCCGCAAGCGTGACGACGAATCGCAGTTTGACAACTATTATATGTGATTAGAGATTGCGAATGCACTATTACAGGCCCCTCGCAACTAGTTGCTTGAATGTTAACCAGCTGCTTATTACCTCAAAATAAATACTGTCAAATACTGACGAGTATGGTGGGTTTTCATGTTATATGCATAATACATTAATCCAATAATACCCAGCATGCACCTGCCCATCAGGTAATATGCAGCATGCACATCTGTCAGGTAATATCTGTGATACTCCTCTTAATCAATGTTTTCTCAGCATGATTAAGGGCCTCATTAAATTAGAGTTGCGTGTTAACACGTAGCTCGCAAATGTGATCTTAGCGCAATTTGCGTACTACGATTCGTCTTTACATTCCTCACGTCTGCCTTTGTGTGGTGTGGGCGAGATTAGGCTCTGTGGAGTGTAACGTAGTAAGTCACGGACGCAAATTCATGGCGTGTAAGCTCGTACTTCGCAAATGGAGCGAAAATCGCTACAGGCACAAAAAATCAACCGCAAAGGGTTTACTACTTAGAGACAACGTAAAGTGTAATATTAACAGTGCAGTTTAACATATAGGGAAAGCATGGAAGGGCATCACAATTAATTGCATAATAACCCCCCCAATCAAATGCATTATAAAACCAATTAATATTTTTCATATCTTGGAATGATCATGCACATGCCAATATGAAAAGCCATACTGCAACATACATAAAGCAATTAAAGAGGCCCTGTGTTGATTAAATAGCAACACAAAAACATTAAAATGATACCATATTAACCCTTAATTACTCTCAGGGGCTCCATTATGTCCCCTAAAATATCAATATAATTGTATATACATTTTGCTCTTCACATCTACAATTGGGAACACATATAGTGGTTAATTGCGTTTTATGCTTTTCAAGCTACTTTACTACGCAAAGCTTAATTGAGACGCACGTAGCTTGTACGTACCTCTTTGGCGCGCGCGCTATTCCTAAGGTGTACGAGATAGCGTCCCCCGCTCGTAGCGCGCAGCACTTACGCACTAGCGTTGTAACTTTAAAATTTTAAGCACGCAGCCCTTACGTTCAAACTTCGTATTTACGAGGCTGGAATTTAATATCGCTATAAGGCGTGAGCTCAACCCACCTAATTAGAAGAGCCAGTCGACTTGAGAAGTAAATAACACACATTGCACAACTATATACCCCCGGCTACTCCATCATGCCACCCAGCTGGTCAAAATATACACCTCTTATTGCTATAATACCCAGCATGCATCTCTCCACCATGTAATAATCATCATATACATCTTAATCCAGTAATACCCAGCATGCACGTCACTATCAGGTATAATCTGTCATACACCTCTTATTGCTATAATACCCAGCATGCACTTCTCCATCATGTAATAATCATCATATACAATGTCATCCAGTAATACCCAGCATGCACATCACTATCGAGTAATATCTGTCATACACCTCTAATTGCTATAATTCCCAGCATACACCTCTCCATCATGTAATAATCATATACCTTAATCCAGTAATACCCAGCATGCATGTTACTATCAGGTAATATCTGTTCTACACCTCTTATTGCTGTGATACCCAGCATGCACGTCTCCACCATTGTAATAATCATCATTTACATCTTAATCCAGTAATACCCAGCATGCACACAACATCAGGTAATATCTGTTTTACACCTCTAAGACGCGAATAAGACTCAACATGCACCTCTCCATCATGTAATATGCATAATACACCTCTTAATCCAGTAATACCCAGCATGCACATCACATCAGGTAATATCTGTCATACGCCTCTCCATCATGTAGTATCCATAAAACAATTCTTATTCGAATAAGACCCAACATGCACCTCTCCATTGTGTAATATGCATAATACACCTCTTAATCCAGTAATACCCAGCATGCACCTCTCCATCATGTAATAACCATAATACACCTCTTAATCCAGTAATACCCAGCATGCACATCACATCAGGTAATATCTGTCATACGCCTCTCCATCATGTAGTATCCATAAAACAATTCTTATTCGAATAAGACCCAACATGCACCTCTCCATTGTGTAATATGCATAATACACCTCTTAATCCAGTAATACCCAGCATGCACCTCTCCATCATGTAATAACCATAATACACCTCTTGATCCAGAAATATCCATCATGCACCTCACCAATATTAAATCCTGAATTTTGTACTACAACACTGCACATCATACTGAAGCGTAATGTTTTGGGCTGAACATATTAAAGGACCTCTGTAGTTTAAGAAAAACATTACTTGTTTGTGTAGTGTGCAACAAACACATTAACAGCTCTGTAAACTCTGCAAATAAAAATGGTTATAGAGAAAATATGCCTTTTAAAGAATGTGTTTATGTATAGAAGATTCCATTTTGTCTTTGTTTCATCAGTTCATGAGAAGCATGAGGGGTGTGTATCTTTATGGATCAATTAATGGAGGGATGCGAAAGAGGTAAAGATGATTTGTTAGGTAATTGGATCTCCCTGAAAGTGACACCTGACCCCTTCCCCTGCACATGACCAGGAGCAGGAGCTCTACTGTCCAAGAATGTGAAAGCCGCTCTCTCTTATAACATCACCAAAGCATCATGGGATCTTCCAGGGCCCGCAGTGACATGCATCTTGTTCTAATTAAAAATGTAAAGGAGATATGTAAATTGGTTTCAGCAATCGCGACGAGTGCCGAGGTAACACTGTATAGATAGATAGATAGATAGATAGATAGATAGATAGATAGATAGATAGATAGATGGATAGGTAGATAGATAGACAGATAGATAGATAGATAGATAGATAGATAGATAGACAGATAGATAGATAGATAGATAGATAGATAGATAGATAGATAGATAGATAGATAGATAGACAGATAGATAGATAGACAGATAGATAGATAGATAGATAGATAGATAATTAGATAGATAGACAGACAGATAGATAGATAGACAGATAGATAGATAGATAGATAGATAGATAGATAGATAGATAGATAGATAGATAGATAATTAGATAGATAGACAGACAGATAGATAGATAGATAGATAGATAGATAGATAGATCATTGTACAGTTGTCCTACAAATCATACATACTCTAACAACTAAAAATGCAGAATTGAATGTCTTAAACAAGTTAAAAAAAACATGTTTCTTGTCCAGAAGTTCGAGAAATACAGTTATCACACTGCATTCTGGGAACCTTGGCAGGGACATGCAAATGTGCATGTATATATATATAATATACCCCCCACCTGGTAACCCTTTGCAGCCTCGGTGGCCTGTACAGTATTGTTATTCGTGTCCCCCCCCCCCCCCCCCATGTCTGTACCTCCCTGCAGGAAGTCGGATTAAATGGGAAAACATGACAGTAGCTGCTAATGAAGTAATTGCTTGTCGTTAGCGGATGTCAGGCTGTCTTGTTTTCTCCCTACTGGATGGATCGTGCAGACTGGAATTAATCTGTGAATCAGCATCTGCAGTTATCCACACACCGTCCCTGGCCACTCAGTCCTGTTGGAAATAACCTGCATATGTCACTAAATATTGTGTAATTTACATTAATATCAGTTTTATTTCAGCTATTCTCTGTATACAAGCAGCAAGGTCAGTGATGGAAAACAGGATTTTGCCCTTAAATGTTAAAAAAATAGCAGAATTTGGGCGACTAAAAGGGACAGGGATTTCATCTGAAAATTCGGAGGTATGCAATGTTTAGCTGTCAGTCAGCCTTTCTGATCCACCCACAAATGAAGATTCTAATCTTATGTCAATGAGACATCATTGCCTTAATCACTGGATTAGCTCTTAAAGTGTATCAGTTGTCTTCTCAGCGGTCACCTGGGTCTGAGCATGCCCAGTATTTTGTGTGCAACGGAAGGGTATAAAAAAGTCTCTTATCTCTGTTACTATAGGCTGCAGCTATAAATATAGGACCTGTGCTGCAGTGCATCTATAGATGCAACCATAAGCAACTTCACCATATGGTGAGAAGGACCACATGAGTCATATGGTGAGGAGGACAAAAAGGAACCCACTTGTATTACTAAATACGTCTCCTCATTATCTATACCTCTCAGGGGTGGAGCTAGTGAATGGAGGGCCCCAGTGTAAAATACCCTCTGACAACATCTCTATCCATCTGGGTGGTTAGATGACCCCTGTAGTGACCAGATCACCATTCTATAAAGTAATTATCTGCCATCCATATCTAATAAATGAAGATTCCTTCCAAGGCCATAGCAGAGGGCCTCTACCCCGGTGTTTGGCACCTGCTGCACCAGCAGTAGCTCCACCGCTCATACCTCTATTACCAATTCATTATTATACTACAGCAATTTTACCATTTTGCTTTGGGTAAAATAACACGTTTTAAAGCACCACAAGGCCCCTTTAAGGACACAGGGGCTGTATATGTGGCCCTTCAAGTGATATAGGTTCCCTGCCCGAGATGGAAGTTGTGTAAATGTAAAAAATAAAGATGTTTACGTCCATTTTATAGTAAAAACCAAATAGTAAATACCTATAAAGAACGTTTTACTTTATTGTAAAGAGTTGATTATTAGTGAGAAAACTTGCACTGAAACTGCTGTTTTCCCCTGATCTATCTATCTATCTATCTATCTATCTATCTATCTATCTGTCTGTCTGTCTGTCTATCTATCTATCTATTTATCTATCTATCTATCTATCTATCTATCTATCTATCTATCTATCTATCTATCTATCTATCTATCTATCTATCTATCTATCTATCTATCTATCTGTCTATCTATCTATCTATTAATCTATCTGTCTGTCTGTCTATCTATCTATCTATCTATCTATCTATCTATCTGTCTATCTATCTATCTATTAATCTATCTGTCTGTCTATCTATCTATCTATTAATCTATCTATCTGTCTATCTATCTATCTATCTATCTATCTATCTATCTGTCTATCTATCTATCTATTAATCTATCTGTCTGTCTATCTATCTATCTATTAATCTATCTGTCTGTCTATCTATCTTTCTATCTGTCTGTCTGTCTGTCTATCTATCTATCTATCTGTCTGTCTATCTATCTATCTATCTATCTATCTATCTATCTATCTATCTATCTATCTATCTATGTGTCTGTCTGTCTGTCTGTCTATCTATCTATCTATCTATCTATCTATCTATCTATCTATCTGTCTGTCTGTCTGTCTGTCTGTCTATCTATCTGTCTGTCTGTCTGTCTGTCTGTCTATCTATCTATCTATCTATCTATCTATCTATCTATCTATCTATCTATCTATCTATAGCTCTATCTATTTATCTATCTGTCTATCTGTCTATCTATCTATCTATCTATCTATCTATCTATCTATCTATCTATCTATCTATCTATCTATAGCTCTATCTATTTATCTATCTATCTATCTATCTATCTATCTACCTATCTGTCTGTCTGTCTATCTATCTATCTATCTATCTATCTATCTATCTATCTATCTATCTATCTGTCTGTCTGTCTGTCTATCTGTCTGTCTATCTATCTATCTATCTGTCTGTCTGTCTGTCTGTCTATCTGTCTGTCTATCTATCTGTCTGTCTGTCTGTCTATCTATCTATCTATTTTTCTATCTATCTATCTATCTATCTATTTTTCTATCTATCTATCTATCTATCTATCTATCTATCTATCTATCTATCTATCTATATATATATATATATATTTCAAGATGAAGCAGCACTACGCTACAGGCTGTGCCAGTAAAGCTGTGCAGCACATAGGCAGCTTCAATCTGTCACACAATTTGATAAAGATGGTGGGAAAACTAGCAAATTTCAGTGACAATTTTCTCACACATGAACCCTGTGGGAGATGTATATTATGCTGATGTCTTCTTAAAGCTGGACCATGACAGTGCTCTTTGTTTTGGTGAAACTTTATACGGATTGTGAAGGTTTTGTGGAGTTGTGAGTTTTCGTTTTGTACTATAATAAAGTAGAATAGTAATAAAATATATATTTTTTATAAATCATAAAAAACCATCAAAAGGATGGTATGGCTGTGCTCTCCATAGCTGGCTTCCTATATCTTTGATCCTGTTCAGTGGGTCACGTCCCTTCCCAGCAGCAGGAAACGGCTGGGAATCCTACAGGGGGGAGTACAGAATAAGGGCAGTTAACCATTTAGTGGCCAGGCAAGACTGCACCCCACTGGATATGGAAGGTTCCTATCTTTTGAGTTTGTGTCGTTCAGTCATGTCTGACTCTCAGTGACCTTATGGACCGCAACACACCATGCTGATCCACTTGGTATTCATGGCAGAGATACTGGAGTGGGTTACCAGTTCCTTCTCCAGTGGCCCACAGCATACAGCTCCTGGTATTCCTAGGTGGTCTCCCATCCAAGTACTGACCAGGTCCAACACTGCTTGGCTTCAAGGTAGTGGGAACTCTTGGTTCCCTGACTAGAATCATACCCAGGTCGCAGTGGTGAAAGCACCAAATTGTAACCACTGGACCACCAGGGAACCCGGCCACAGCATCCAGCTCCTGGTATTCCTAGGTCGTTTCCCATCCAAGTACTGACCAGGCTCAACCCTGCTCAGCTTCAGGGTGGTGTGACCTCTTGGTTCCCCCGACTGGAATCAAACCCAGGTCCCAGCAATGAATGCACCGAATCCTAACCACTGGACCACCAGGGAACCCGTTCCTGTCTTGTACTAGGAATATAATATCCCTGGGTATCTATTTGTGTTTAAGTACTTTATTTTATTATGGAGTGCTTATCAGCTCTGTTTTTCTAAAATCAAACAAATAGTCCCTGTATAGGTCTGCCCACTGCAGCGTATGCAGACACTGACTCTATAGTACTGTGTCTCATACTACCCAATCAGGGACCATTCGTGGTCTCTGATATGCAAGATCACTACACTGCACAACAGACACCCAATGCATTTATTGTATCCATTATTTTCTATATATGTCATATTGTCACATACAAGAAAACATATAGAGCAAGATATGGCCCTTTTATGATGTCAGCAGCTGCCATATTGGTTGGGGAAGCACCAGTTGCTAAAACCAAAGTGCCTGCACTGACACCTAGTGGTAACATACGTGATTACACTTCAGTTTCTTAAATTGTGTACGGTCCACAGAGACTTCTCACTGTGAATAGGGACCGATCAACTAAGTAATCATCACACGTTAAAGGACCGCAGTAGGTTAGGAAAAACTTCACATGATTGTGACGTATGCAAACTAACAACATTAGTCATCTGCTAATAAATGGAAGCCGCCATCATAATTATGCTTCTATACAGCTGCCTAAACAAGGATTACTAGTATACTTGCAAGATGCCTCAACTGAGCCTATGGGAGGGAGGAGGAAGGTGGAGACATATCTGAAGGCACCAGTGAATCAACAAATCCTCCTCCCTCGAATAGATAATAAAAATTAGGTGGTCTTTCCCATTCCGTCTCCTAGCCACCAGGAAGACACAAACATGGCATCCTTCAGGCAACAGTAGTTACTTTAATAAAAAATTACTGCTTGTTTTTTTCTCCAAAGAGACACAGGGGAGGGGGCAGAGATACAGGGGGAGACACATGAGATGAGGGGGGGGGTGGAGAGACACAGGGGAGGGGGAAGATATACAGGTGAGAGAGTGGGGAGAAGAGACACGGGAGGAGGGGGGAGAAACACGGGGGAGGGAGGAAGGTGGGGAAGAGACACATGGGAGGGGGGCTGATATACAGGAGGGGAAGAGACACAGGGGAGGGGGCAGAGATACGGGGGGAGAC
The DNA here is from genome assembly GCA_027410445.1 of Discoglossus pictus. Classification (NCBI taxonomy): domain Eukaryota; kingdom Metazoa; phylum Chordata; class Amphibia; order Anura; family Alytidae; genus Discoglossus; species Discoglossus pictus. The sequence continues at coordinate 276,769,778 of CM050168.1, read as the reverse complement.
ACAGGGGAGGGGGAAGAGATACAGGGGAGAGAATGGGGAGAAGAGACACAGGGGAGGGAGGAGGGCGGGGAAGAGACACAGGGGAGGGAGACCAAGACACAGGAGGGGAAGAGAAACAGGGGAGGGGGCAGAGATACAGGGGGAGACACATGAGACGACGGGAAGAGACACAGGGGAGGGGGGAGAGATACAGGGGAGAGAGTGGGGAGAGGAGACTCAGGAGGGGGGAGAAATACGGGGGAGGGCGTGGAAGAGACACAGGGGAGGGGGCTGAGACACAGGAGGGGAAGAGACACAGGGGAGGGGGCAGAGATACAGGTAGGGAGACACATAAGGGGGGGAGACACAGGGGAGGGGGAAGAGAGTGGGGAGAAGAGACACAGGAGGGGGGAGAAACACGGGGGAGGGGGGCAGGCGGGGAGGAGACACAGGGGATGGGGGCGAGACACAGGAGGGGAAGAGACACAGGGTGGGAGACACATGAGATGGGAGAAGAGACACAGGGGAGGGGGCAGAGATACTGGGGGGAGACACATGAGACAAGGGGAAGAGACACAGGGGAGAGAGTGGGGAGAAGAGTCACCGAGGATGGGGGAGTGACACATGAGAGGGGGGGGGGAGACACAGGGGAGGGGGAAGAGAGAGTGGGGAGAAGAGACAGGAGGGAGGAGAAACACAGGGGAGGGAGGCGGGCGGGGAAGAGACACAGGGGAGGGGGGGCGAAACACAGGAGGGGAAGAGACACAGGGGAGGGGGCAGAGATACAGGGGGGAGACACGTGGGATGGGGAAGAGACAGAGATACAGGGGGGAGACTCATGAGACAAGGGGAAGAGACACAGGGGAGAGGGAAAGAAATACAGGCTAGAGAGTGGGAAGAAGAGTCACGGAGGAGTGGGGGAAAAAAATATTATCCCGTCATTTATGATGGGCAAACAACTAGTATTCAATATTTAACTTGCTTTCAAAAATCCACCTCTATAACTTCAGCTGAGCTGCTTGTCTCCACCCCTTATAAGGTAATCAAGAGGCAGGAAAAACTCTCAGTGGGAGTCAGATACAATCTTATGTCTAGACATGAGCAGATGCGCTTCATTGACTAAAGGCTTGCCATGAAAAACCAATGTAACACTCCAAGTCTTGAGTCAATGAAGAGCATCTACTCAAGACATAAGCTTGTCTTGGACTATTTAGGAGCGCCACCCACTGAGAGTCAATCCCACCTCTTTACTGACCTCATGGGTGGTGGGGACAAGTAACACAATTTGATGTTTGAAAAGTTGATCATTTGTGAGAAAACTTGCACTGAAAACTGCTGTTGAAAATAAGTTTAATTATTGAATAATGCATTCTAAGACATTAAATAGTCTATTACTGCCTAATTAATAAATCTAGCTCTTTTCTAGAACATAATTACAGTTGTGTTTTATTATAAAATTGAGCCGTGAAGACTGTTAGTAGGAATTGATCTTGTTGCCTCCTGAATTTACCGTCACGAGGCTGACTAACCGTTGGCAACATCAGACGAATCAGAGCAAGACCAGAATGTCCTAATTAGTTCAATTTTCTTGACTTGCCAAAATCTTCCTTCTTAGGTCACTGACCCATGACAAGACAGAGGCGCATCCTCACAGTGATCCTTTGAACTGGATGAACCTGTCAGCGCTAATAAACCTCAGGTGGTCAGTTGTCAGACACAGGAGCCGCGAGGCCATCAAGGATTAGTTGAACCATGCCCTTGGTTCGATGTCCTATCACTTTTAAAGCCCTACAGAATATTTATGTTCTGCTTTCCCAATTTGTTATCAAAAGCACAATAATAATAATAATAAAAAACAGAATTAAAAATTATTTTTATCTCTAATTTCCATTGAATTTTTTCTCTTTTCTTTGGCCTTTTGTTATCGATCAGTTTATTTCACCAGATGGATAGTCATGAAATATAGAGTAAAAAATTACACAAAAAAGTATGGTATTATAAACAAAAAAAGGTTATATATCATAAAACAAACGCACAACCAACTCACATTTAGTAGTGCATTTAGTGCAAGCATTTATATATAATTTTTTTTGAGCATGTAAACAAAATGGTCCCGTGGTCTGTAATTGGGAAGGTAAGTGCCGGCTCCTTTGTCTCATCGGTGACACTTGACCTTGTGTGGGCAGTTGGAACAATAATTCCACTAGTCAAAGACCTGTTTACAAGCTACAATACCACCACCTACGCGTTTCATCTATTTTGACTTCGTCAGGGCCTGGGTGGTAATTGTCAAATATTGTTTGATAACATATACAATGTACAAAAAAATATATAATAAAATAGAAAATATATAATGAATAGACATATTTATGTTGTAATTTATTTATTTATTAGTTATCTTTACAAGGAACTTCAAATTTCACAAAAACAAACAAAATAGAATAGCTTGTCATAACAGCATGTGAAACTGAGTAAAAAATAATAATGGTATTGCGGGTCCTTTAAGGATGTTTACAGGCCTTTAAGGACCTGAGAGGTGGGAAATCTGAATTTTAAATACAGCGGGGGTCCCGATCGAGTCCTAGTTTTTAGAAGTGCTTATAAGATCTGTTTTTTTTTCTGTCTACATCTTACAAATAGTTCCCAACTGGTTTCTTCCCTTTGCAGCTCATGAAGTCTCAGTCATCAATCAGTGGCAACATTTCACAACAAGCTACTTGAGAGAGGTCACTGACAGGCTAAATTAAAATACTGCACAGTATGTGTTTTAACTAATACAAATTGGATGATTTTTAGGCAGCAAAAACAGATCTAAAAAGCACCTCAATAAAATAAAGTACATAAAAGTAAATAGATACGCAGAGATATTATCTACCTAGTAAAATCCAGGAACCTTCCGTATCCCTTTAACATCGGGAGATGTCTAAGCCGTGGACATTTGTAGATAACAGCTTTATTTTAGTTGACAATGCTTGGGTTGTCCACGCTTCCTCCTGGCTTGAGCTCTGCATGAGTGTGTTCTCCTGATTTATATTATGTGGAAGAAGGTGGATTTGTTGATTAATGGTAGACTTGAAGAAGATTTCGGCACAGGACACATCCCCTCCCATGGGCTCAGTAGAGACACTTAGCAAGAATACTTGAAGAAGAGGATCGAGTGGATCATTTGACTTTGCTGGGCAGGAGACCAGTAGTGTCTTAAAGGGTCATTGAATTAATCATTTTTACATATTTATTTATCATCAAACCGTAAACTAAACCCCCCCAAAAAACAACAATTTTTTTTTTATTACAACTGATGAATTTTTCACTATTTTGCCTTCCCTTCCTGTTGCGTGTGCCTTCCTTGGCTCCACATGGTTCAGTATTAGGTCCTCTCCTTTTAACATATTTATTAATGACTTCTTGTCTCCATTTTTGCTGATGACATTAACGTTTCCAAGTAATTACCATATTTATCGGCAAATAACACGCACCGGCGTATAACATTTTAAAAAGGAAATTTCGGGGGAAAAAAAAAAAATTCAAATAAAGAACTTTGAAGCAAAATCCTCAACCTCCCTCCTCATCCTCCTTCCTCAACCCCCTTCCTCAACCCCCCTCCTCAACCCCCCTCCTCATCCTCAACCCCCCTCCTCATCCTCAACCCCCCTCCTCATCCTCAACCTCCCTCCTCATCCTCAACCCCCTCCTCAACCCCCTCCTCAACCTCCCTCCTCATCCTCCCTCCTCAACCCCCCCATCCTCAAATCCCCTCCTCAACCCCCCATCCTCAAACCCCCTCAACCCCCCTCATCCTCCTTCCTCAACCCCCCTATCCTCAACCCCCTCCTCAAACCCACTCCTCAACCCCCCCATCCTCAAACCCCCTCAACCCCCTCCTCAACCCCCATCCTCATCCTCCTTCCTCAACCCCCCTATCCTCAACCCCCTCCTCAACCTCCCTCCTCAACCCCCATCCTCAAATCCCCTCCTCAACCCCCCATCCTCAAACCCCCTCAACCCCCCTCATCCTCCTTCCTCAACCCCCCTATCCTCAACCCCCTCCTCAAACCCACTCCTCAACCTCCCCATCCTCAAACCCCCTCAACCCCCATCCTCATCCTCCTTCCTCAACCCTCCTATCCTCAACCCCCTCCTCAACCTCCCTCCTCAAACCCCCTCCTCAAACCCCCTCAACCCCCTCAACCTCCTTCCTCAACCCCCCTATCCTCAACCCCCTCATCAAACCCACTCCTCAACCCCCCATCATCAAACACCCTTAACCCCCCTCCTCAACCCCCCCATCTTCATCCTCCTTCCTCAACCCTCCTATCCTCAACCCCCTCCTCAACCTCCCTTCTCAACCCCCCTCCTCAAACCCCCTCCTCAAACCCCCTCCTCAACCCCTCCATCCTCAAACCCCTTACTCAACCCCCCATCCTCAAACCCCCTCCTCAACCCTCCCATCCTCATCCTCCTTCCTCAACCCCCTCCTCAACCTCAACCCGGTATATGCTAATGACGTGGCGCACATGTGACGTCACATGCGCGCCGGGTCAAAGAGCGGAGCGGAGGCCGGAACAGAAGCAGGTAAGTGAGGGGGAGTTATTTAGGGGGTTTAGGTTGAGGAGGGGGGTTAGAATGAGGAGGGAGGTTGAGGATGAGGAGGGGGAGGGAATATAGGCGTATAACACTCACCTATAATTTGCTCCCTATTTTCAGGGAGAAAAAGTGCGTGTTATACGCCGATAAATACGGTAAATCAGATAGTGATGTGCTTTCCCTCCAAAGGGATTTGCATAAATTAGAGGAATGGGCATCTAAATGGCAGATGAGATTTAATACGAATAAATGTAAAGTTATGCATCTGGGAAGGAAAAATAGCCATGCAATTTATAATCTTAATGGAGCAAATCTAGGTGTATCAGATATTGAAAGGGATTTGGGAGTGCTTGTGGACAACCACCTAGGTAACAGTGCTCAAAGCCAAGCAGCAGCTGCAAAGGCAAATAAAATATTAGCATGTATTAAGAAAGGTATAGAAGCCAGGGAAGCAAATATCATTCTGCCACTATACAAATCTCTAGTGCGCCCTCATTTGGAATATGGAGTACAATTTTGGGCACCGCTTCATAAAAAGGACATTTTAGAGCTGGAAAAAGTACAGAGAAGAGCAGCAAAGCTAATAAGGGGGATGGAGGGGCTAAGTTATGAAGAAAGACTAGCCAAATTAGGAGATACCTTATATAAATACATCCAGGGTCAGTATAAAGATTTGTCGGGGGAGCTTTTTGTGCCAAGAGGTTTTCAACTGACAAGAAGACATCCCTTGAGGTTAGAAGTAAAAAGATTCCACCTTAAAGAAAGAACTTGAACTTGATGGACTAAAGTCTTTTTTCAACCTCAATTACTATGTAACCATGTAAATGTGTACAGTCTGGCTCCCCAGTGTGTTAATTAGACAATTGCATCCTTTCCTCTATTGCAAACACTATAATATTACAGATCATCTAATTAATGTGTCGTTAGGACCGGGATAATTAGACAGGATATGAAGGCTGTTGACACATTTTCTGTTTCTCTACAATATAAGGAAATCTTTTGGAGAAAAAAAGCACTGTGGCCTAATGGGTTCAATATGGTGTCTGAAAAACTAAACCTGATAAGGGATATATGATAAGGGAAAATGTTTTTAGAAAGGAAAATAAATAAATACATAATAAAATATGCACAACCTTCTTTAGGAAGTTGATCAACAGAAAACAAGTAGTAAAAGGATACATCATACGTAAGGTTAGGCTGGATGAATCCAAAGCCGGAATCAATATTGCTGGAAGGAATATCAACAACCTCCGATACGATGATGATACTACTCTAATGGGTGAAAGTGAGGAGGAACTAAAATAACTTATTGATGAGGGTAAAGGAGAGAGTGCAGAAGTTGTCCTGCTGCTCAATGTTAAAAAGAAGATCTTGGCAAATGGCAATCTCACTTCCTGGCAAATAGACAGGAAAGAAGTGGAGGCAGTGACAGATTTATTTTCCTGGGATCCAAGATCTTTTCAGATGGTGACTGTAGTCATGACATTAAAAGAAATTTGCTTCTGGGAGGAAAGTTATGGCAAGCTTGGACAAGCCAGTAAAAAGTAAAGATATTACATCAGACTGAAGGCACAAGTAGAAGAGGATTGCAGAGGAGGTTATTGGAGCATTTAACATGAGCTTGATGGCACTCAGAGGGGCAGTAGCTGACAGATGCGCATAGCGTGTTTCGGTCCATAGGGTCACGGAGAGTCATAGTATATATATACAAACTGCATTCATATGCACTAATGAAAGAGGCATGGCTTGCGCCATCAACTTAATATTATGATATTATAGGCATACTACATATATATACACTTTAAGCCATAGGCCATTTTTAAAAAGTAGCTAAATAAATAATAACATTGTTTTATTTATTTAATAATTATAATGTGCAGTTTAGTCTTAGCCAGGTATTCAGCCCCCATTGAAACTCAGGGCACTATTTTCCTGCGATAGATAGATAGATTATTATTATTATCTTTTATTTGGATCGCGCCAACATATTCTGTAGCACTGTACAGGGGATAAGAACAGGGGAAATACACGTTTAACAAATTCAAAAGTTGAAGATATAGATAGAGAGACAGAGAGATAGATAGATAGATAGATAGATAGATAGATAGATAGATAGATAGAGGGATAGATAGATAGAGGGATAGATAGATAGATAGATAGATAGATAGATAGATAGATAGATAGATAGATAGATAGATAGATAGATAGATAGAGGGATAGATAGATAGATAGATAGATAGATAGATAGAGGGATAGATAGATAGAGGGATAGATAGATAGAGGGATAGATAGATAGATAGATAGATAGATAGAGAGAGAGACAGATAGATAGATAGATAGATAGATAGATAGATAGATAGATAGATAGATAGATAGATAGACACATA
>CM050168.1:276302828-276757828 GCA_027410445.1 Discoglossus pictus | reverse complement strand
GTGTGTGTGGCATATTGTTTGTGCAAGAGTCTTGAGAAAGCATGGTACTACCAAAGATTGAATTATTTGAAGACATTGATAAGAATATTGCAGCCGATGGTGGCATGCAATTGGACATTGATATGGTCTATAAGTGTTCCATAAACTGTCCGCCATGAAAAACTATTTTGGCTCAAAAAATATTGACATAACCACAGGACTCAAAAAACTGGTCTAAAACACAAGATAGTGATACTGATGATACCCACCCTATGATGGTTTTAGCAGCCAGTTCTTAGGAATGGTGCACAGATGAGGTGGGCTAGGAGATAGTAAGTGCTTGCTGCTCATGCTATGGTTGCCAGGAGCAATCTTCTCATTTCCATGAAAGGTCAAGAGCTTTGTTTTCTCTTCTTGAGACCTAAGCTTGGTTTGTGGTTCAGGTTTAATAGCAGAGGAAGCCTGGCATTCATCATTGGGACTCTTGCAATCAGAAGGAGTGGACAGGAATGGCAACCTGTCCTTTGTCTGAGTTGACAAATGACCTGGAGATAGGTTGAACAATGGTCCTTCGGGAAGCTGATTGCGTACACTTGTTTGATTAATGTTCTGAATTCTTTCTTCCAATGTCATGAGCGTATGACCACGATGGAGGAACCTACTTGCATAGAGCTGCCAGTCAGAAGATCGTGGCATGGAGACATGAGGTGACGAGTAAAAGGATTGACTGTGGTGTGGAGCGAAACGCGTAGGGTAAAGATCTGCTGGGAAGGAAGGTATTTGGAACGATCCATGTTGGAGGGTGCAATGGTGGCAGGAACCAGAAAAACATGAGGGAGAAGCAGCAGAGCACCCTGTGGAGAGAAGCAAAGATTATGTATAAAAAGTGAAGTTCAGATTTATTCTAGTTTATTTTAAACTCAAAGTAAATATGAAACAGGTTCTGTGTTCACTTGTATTATAAAACAATACATCTACTGAATAATACATCTACTGAAAGTATGTCTTCATTGTCAAACAAGATACAAATATCATTGGTTGACCATCAAGTTAACATGCGGATGGATTTATTTCACAAAAAGAATGGAGAAATAGAAACATACTGAATGAATCTTTTTTTTTATATAAACAGCATATATAGTCCAAAACTTTCTATGGTGTATTTTGAAAGAACACGTCTAATACATTACCAACATTTTGTTTTGCATGTAAAATAAAGAACATTACAAAAAAAGGCATCACAGAGACTGATGTGCCCTTTATCTTACAAGTGAATTGTGAGAAAGTGTAAACAAAGTCTGAATGAGCCAAAATGCTGTCTATGCCTGAACTGTGTCTGTCTGTCAAATGCAGCATCACCCAATCCGAATGGCCGGGAGTAAAAAGTCCTGTATCACACAGGGACTGCACCTCTCACAGTCCTGCCGGAAGTGAATACATTGGTGCAATTTCAATAAAGATTATTGAAAAAAAAACAACTCCCAGCTCACAGTGCATGCAGATAGAGGGAGCTGCTTGTCTATAGCTTCAGTTTTCTCAATACTCTGATGGTCTTATTGATTCTGACTACCCTGCTCCACACACCAAGCTTGTGACCGGTCTATCACCACCCTGGCCTATATCAGACAGAAGCAGCTGCAGAGCTCAGGTGAGTCCATATCCCACTCTGTGTCTTGCTGTTGTTGTTCTGTCCAGTCGTGTCTGACTCTCAATGATCACATGGATGCAGCACCCCAGGTACATCTGTCTGTGTTTCTGGTTGTGCTAATCCATATGGTTTTCATGGCAAAGATATTGGAGTGGGTTGCCAGTTCCTACTCCAGTGGACTACATTTTGTCTGACATCTCTAAAATAACCTACCCATCTTAGGTGACATTTCATGATATAGCTCACAGCTTCATTGAGGTAACAAGCCCCTTCACCATGACAAGGTAGCGATCCAGGAGGGGTCCTGTGTCTTAGTCTCTCTCTATGTTCATATGTATTTATAAGGAGAGGGTATACTTACTTTTGGGGGAGATTGCTTATTGCATGTGTAACATATATATATATATATATATATATATATATATATATATATATATATATATGTGTATATATGTGTATATACATATATATATATATATATATATATATATATATATATGTGTGTGAGTGAAGAAGCAGAATTAGAAATATATGCTAATTAACCACTCAACTTAATATTAATTATGTAAAGGCAGCCTAAAAACTGAATAAATATATTTTTTAAATATTTTTTTACAAACGTATAGATTTATTCAAATGTATTTTTTAAAGATAATAATGTTTAAAATGGAGGGAGAAACAAAACAGTACTGAGTCATGCAGAACCAACCTGGGGTTTCTTCTGGTCTGTTGTTGGTGAATGATCGTGCTGTTTAGTCTCTGTTTGTTTAATTAATCTATTTGCTCATTTAACAAATTATTTATTTATGCAGTTTTACTCTCAGTATATTTGCTGCAATCATAGTATATGCTTATATCAATATTGGCTCAGTCATAAAATACCTGATCTAGGCTGAGAGTGATATATAGAGAGGTATGGAGATGGGAGGGGGGGTGGTATTGAGGGAGGGAGAAGAGGGGTAGTAGGAGAGATGATAGAGAGGGAGAGAGAGGGATAGAAGAAGAGGCATAGAATCTATCTCTAACTTTCTATCTCCCTCTCCCTTCCTCTCTCTATATCCCTTCCTCTCTCTCTATCCCTTTCTCTTACTATCCCACTATCCCTCCCCCTCTCTATCTCTACCCCTGTCTTTCTCTAAGGGATCACTTTTGTGGGTGGAGACTGTGTCACTGGGCAGGGTCTATACATGCTGTGGTAACATGTTGAGAAGGGGAGGGGTTTATACTGTTGGGTAGCATCAATGTAAGGGGAGGGGCCAGTTCTGTTTTCCGCCCCACCAAGTTGGAAAGTCAACAGCCGCCCTGTATGTTTTTGCCTATATTTATTTTAGCTTTAACCAAGGGTCTCTCTAATGGCTTTAGGTTAGTCCAGACGTAGGTCCCTTGCTCACTATGCCTAGGGATATCAGTGATGTCTCAATGAAGAAAGCCAAAAGGCTGAACCATATATATGGCGTCTCGTTTTGTCTCCATTAAAGAGGTGGGGGTATGCCTGGTAATTTGGGGCTGACCATTTGTGGTGGGCAGAGTCAAATAGATCCCTTAATAAAGGACCACTGTAGTGATCACACAATAGGGTTTCATTTGTTTAATAACTAATTAAGAATAACATCAGCATTTTAAGATTGTCATTTGAACTTTACGGTTTAAGACCCCACGAGTGTCCCAGAAGACAGGGTAAGATCTGCCCAAGTGGCTTTCCTGATAGCAACTAATCACCAAACAGAACCAGAAAGAGGAAACGGCATGTCCCTCAAATTATATTTAGCTTAGTGTGACAGGGCCCTTATAGGTGTCTACCTAAAATAGGTGTGTGGGTGGAAGGGTGAACCACAAAATTAATTTATGATGAAATTGTCTGTGATAGCCATTGGTTATCCAGAACTGTAAAATTAATAAAAAATAAAAAAAAACAAGGAAAAGGAACTCTGTGCACATTAGAAAACTTATCTCCAGTATCATGAAGTCCTTAAGAGGACAGAGACAGAACTTAATAAATTAATACATTCTATAATGTAATGTATTGATACAAAATATTAATCGATGCACAAGTATATTTAGCACAATGGATTGGTATTAGAATAAAAAAAAAGCTCAAATACCTTAATCTTTGTTATAGTCAGGGGCCTAGGAATTGAGGGGATGGTGGGGACAAATACCCCCCCCCCCCAGATTATATGGATAGGGGACACAAAAACCAGCAAACTTAAACTTTGTCGTTCATTACCATATAGAGTAGTATGTGTTTCCAATGAAAGCCTCGATCCATAATTTATATTATATATATATGTACAAACATATAATTTTAAAATATATTGGGTTGGTTGGGTGGCGCCCAGGGGCATTGGTTTTTGTCTCTTTAAACTTTATCCCCCCACAATTTTTTTTGTCTCCTACAACAATAGTTATAGCTACAAAATGGACTACAGAATTAAGTTGGATATACCCTGAATTGGCTTTATTATGCTTAATCTCTGATAACTTGTTGAGACTAATCCAGAAAATAGTATTTATTAGTAGTAAAATATATCTGAAATAGAGTAAATTATAGATACCAATGTAAAAATCGTTAGGATAATGTAGGTTGCTAATGATATTCAATATTCGTTGTATGATTTAATGTCTTACTTATTGTTTTGGTTGATTTATTAAAATAAAGAACTGATCCTTTTTGTAAGTAAATTCCAAAGTTATCTAAACGACTTACTCCCAACACCAGATGTCTTTTTGTCCGGGCTCCTGTCAATGTCCACTTGGTTCTCGATCACTCTACGATCAGTCAGCATTTTGTGTGCGAGGATTGTATTCTGTAGGACCTGAAAAGAAAGAAGTACTTATGTGGCCTCTCTTCCCAACACTCTTACGTCTCAAAGATTTGAACCGGATATAGAGATTAAAATGTTTGATACAGACTTATCATGACCATCTGAAGGTCTGTGCTCTTTCTAGACACTCTCAATTACATCAAATTGTTTAAAAGGAAGTAAACAAGGCAACAAAGCAAGATGGTGGTAGAGGAAGAAGAATAAGCATCAGAAAGATAGGTACTTATGTCAGTCTATAGATCAGACCTCACCCAGTGTCCAGATCTAAAGACTGTATATCCAAATGGATATTAATAACGTAGAGACAAATCAAAGGAGGGCGACTAAATTGGGTTAGTCTATTGCACTCAAGCAGAGTGATACTGAAATCCTAGCCTGTTGACAGCTCTGGTAGAAGCAAGTTACCCATTACTGGCTTAGAGAACTGAAGGAAGGGAGATATGGTATGCTAGAGGCCTTCAAATATGTCAGAGGGGAAATATCTTCCTTGGAAAGAGGAATTCAAGTACATGAAGGTGGAAGATGTTTTTGCAATGTTAAGTGCTAATTTACAAAACAATCTGTAGATAGTAAAAAAAAAAACTTCCATTGGAAGTGGTAGGGGCAAACATAGTTAAAGGTATATGTAAGTGAGCTGGAATATGAATGCATCTGATAGAGGATAATTAGTAGTGTATGAAAACACTTTTTTTGCATGAAAATATCCAAAAATAAACATTAATTAGCTTACTTTGAAGTATGTTTTTTGGCATTTGCATTTGATTGTGTACTCCCCTAGAAAATCCCACCTGAGTTAGCATAACATTAAAATTCAGAATCCGGCTAATACATTGTATCATTCACCTCAGTGGCTTCTGGCATGATCAGTACAAGAACTGCAACAGTTACTTCCTGTGCTCTGTACCACAAAGGTCAAACTATGTACCCTGCTGTATTTCCTGTGTGTACCCGACTTATGTAAGTGTCCTGTAAGTGTGAACAGCTAGATTTGACTCTTGTGCAAATAACTTTATAAGTAAACTGAACTTTTCTATATAATGCATGTTTTCATACACTACTAATTCTCCTCTATCAGATGCATTCATAATCTAGATCACTTACATATCCATTTAAGGAAAGCAAGCACAAGGATATTCTAAAGTCAAGGTAGATTGGCAGACAGGCAGACTAGATGGGCCTTTGGATTTAGTCTAAGCATAAGATACTACTTGAACCTTACTTAATCTGCATTAAGAGGCCTTTATCATAGCTGGTCACATTTGGTGGCATGATCGACATAAGACAACCACTCAACCAGATACAGTTTAAGCTAACTGGAACATGCAATGTGGCCTCCACAACATCTTTCTAATTAGCTGTATCAATATATGAATATTTTACTAAATATTAGTTCATATCTGTACTGCCTTCAGTAATACATTGGTACTTAGCACAGAGACATAGGATTTGATAGCAAAAAGAAGAATTAGTGGGCAGTCAAGATAGGCTATGTAAAAACAAATTTGAGAAGATATGGAATATTTTGCATGTAATAGGAATATTACCCAGTAATTGAGTCTGAAGAAAGACCCCAGTGACACATGGCAATTGTCTCATAAGGAGGAAAACGATGTGATCCCAAAAACTAACAATAGGTTTATGCCCCGAATCAGTATCCTACCTATTCTAACTAAAGGGTGGTGTAAGTGGTTTTACTGTTAAACCTATTGTTTAGTTCACCTAAAGATACAGGAGCACACAGCATGAAATCAAATCAGCAATGGCTGCGGGCTTGAAATTTGGCTGAGTTACGGAGCTAATAAATTAGAGCAGGGCGCGAGTTACGGGACAGAGAGGGAAACCCGTAAACCATCTTTTGAACGTTGGATGTGCGGCCGTGAATGTAATCAATTAGTCAAACCCGTAGTTACGGGTTTAGATGGAGCCAATGGCAACAGAGATCGTCAGAATTACGTCACTGAAGTCTTGCGGATTTCAATTACGATTTACGTTAGGACCCACATTCCTGAAATATTGCAATATTAATAAATCCGTAAATATGATATTCTATTACATTCGAGTTTCATTATATGTATTAACACATTGATTGCCGGCATATAACACGGAAATTACATATTAAATAAATTATTTTATATTGCAGATTTGCGAGCTTGAGAATGTTGTGCTATTAATTCTAAGACCTAACACCTTTTTCCCTTTACCTATAAGTACAGTAGCGTGTGTATATTTGCATTTAAAGTGCTACGGATTGGACTTTACTCCTCTAGCGGGTCCTCTCTAGCACTTGTTGGCTTCTTGGCTCTATTTGCGGGTTATGGGCTTGAAAGCAAGAGATTCCGATGCAATTTAATAGTATGATTGGAAACGTAGCAGTTACGGGCTTGACAGATCAAAGGATTTGCGGGCTCGCAAGTCGAATTCTCACGTCCCGTAGGGTTTTCTCACTCCTACCCCGCAAGTCGTCAGCGGGCTGGTTTAAGAGGCCAATTTAATAGCTGTAAGTCTTGCGGGCTACGTTACGGGCTACGGTTTTACACGTACAGGGAATTTAACGTGGCTAATATTGAGCCTGGGTGTATTTATATAAGGAATGATGTCATAGGTGCCTTTTTTTAGGTAAAAATAATGACCTTTCTGATAAAGGCTGTAAGTTAGCAGATAACACAGACTTCGTATTAAATTTATCAACTCTCTATTTCCTTATGGTTATTTAAAACTGAGTGACAGGTGGTGTAAGGTGCCAATATATGTATATCATCAATGTGTGTAATGTAATACCTCTCTCTGGACACCAGGAGGCACTGCAGCGGATCTGGGCACGTTGTTGCCCATTAGTACTGGCTGCGGGGGGCACCTCACGTCCCAGACGGGATAGTTGACAAAGATGAGTTTGCTGAAGTTAAACTTGTAGGTGAACCTCTTGCCTTTGGTTTTGTTTAGGATCCTCTTGTTGTAGTAATATCTGTCACAGACAAAATGTTCAGGAATTAACACAATAAAATCAACATTGAGAATGAAAAACACCACAACTTTGTCTGTGAAAATAATGCCCTAGATTTATAATGCCCTGACCATTTGGTCACAACCATATGTTACAACTGGGAACACCTTAGTTTTAACTATACAGATCTTTGTTAATAGTGTAATATATTTACATTTGAATAGCTTGTCCAGACTTGCCATAACTTTCCTTCTAAGAAGCAAAAAATTATTTGAATGTACATTTTATAATGTAATACTACAAGTACTTAATCAAATGAATGTCATGAAAGGAGTATTATACTATGAAAAAATATCATAAAAAGCTGAATCTGGCTAAGATCATAAACAAGCATAAAAAAGTCAAATACATTTTGATGCCTCTATGGGACCCTGGAGGAATCCATGACATGGAGGTGGAAGTTGTGTGTGAGAGGGGCATTTACATTTCTGGAGAGCTATGATTGCATTTACTGATGCAACTTCTGCTTCTGGGCCAGTGGGAGGGAATAGTTGTGTTATCAGTTACAATCTTGTCCAATTATTTAACAAAGGAGCCGTATTCCCTCCTTTGCCACCCCTCCCTCCACACACCCTCATGATCCAGCTCTCAGGAAGTGATGTAACAAAGACAACATGAATTTATATACCTATTTCCCATAATGTATGTTTGTGTCCCTGGCGTTCCCAGCTGCTAAAATTGTTAGGGCTTTATTTACGAGTTGCGGTCAGACCCACATTCCAGAAGTGGATCATCGCAAGGCCTGTAAAGTAGAAGGGGGAAGAGGCTTGCAATGAGCGCTAAAGGCACTCATAGGGAGGCCCGCAAGTTAGACTGGGGAGAGGCTCGCAATGAGCACCGGAGACACTCA
This sequence comes from Discoglossus pictus, assembly GCA_027410445.1. NCBI lineage: Eukaryota > Metazoa > Chordata > Amphibia > Anura > Alytidae > Discoglossus > Discoglossus pictus. Next base: position 276,749,525 of record CM050168.1, on the reverse strand, counting down.
TCGCAAGGCTCACAATGTAGAGGGGGGAAAAGGCTCTGAACGGCTTCCGAGTTACGGGCTTGAAAACAAAAGGGGGGCCGTTAAACGACAAGGCTTGCCTGCAACCTGCAAATGTTTTCAAACCCGTAAACACCAAATGAGAGAGGGAGCCAGAGAGAGACAGAGGAGGGAGAGGGGGGGAAAGAGACACAGGGGAGGGAGAGCGGGGCAAAGTGACAAGGGAGGGAGTGGGGGGAAAGAGACATTGGGGAGGGAGAGGGGCCAAAGTGACACGTGAGGGAGTGGGGGAAAGAGACACTGGGGAGGGAGTGGGGGGAAAGAGACATTGGGGAGTACCTAATTGTAATCTCACAAGAGCAGTACATTCAATATTTGTTGGCTGACTTCAAAATGAATTCCTAACTACCACAAACTGTATAGCACTTGGTAAAATGTGGGCACAACATAAATACATATTAATAGTAAATATGAGAATCCAAGAGGATATTTTTGTTCAGTCGTTCAGTAGTGTCCAACTCCTCATGACCCTATAGACTGCAAAACGCCAGGCACATCTGCCATCCACTGCCCCTCTGTGCTCTCTCAAACTCATGTTCAATGCTTCAATGACTTCATCTATCCATCTCTGTCTGTGCTGTTCACTTTGTGTGCCTTCAATCTTTCCCAGCATCAGAGTCTTTTCTAGGCAATCCTGCCTTCTCATGATATGGCAAAAATATTTGAGCTTTAGTCTCATGATCAAACCTTCTAGTGAACAATTTGTCTTGATTTCCTGAAGCATTGATTAATTTGATCTTCTTGCAGTCCAAGGAAATCTAAATTTTCTGCAACAGCACAATTCAAATGTGTCTATTCTACAGTGATCAGATTTCTTTATGGTCCAGCTCTCACATCTGTATGTTACTATTGGGAATACTATAGTTTGAACTATGCAGACCTTTGTTGATAGTGTAATATCTTTACTTTTTAATAGCTTGTCCAGTCTTATCATAGCTTTTCTCCCAGAAGCAATTATATTTTTCATGACTACAGTCACCATCTGAAGAGATCTTGAAGCTCAACAAAATAAAATCTGTCACTGCCTCCACTTCTTCCTTATCTATTTGCCAGGAACTGAGATTGCTGTTTGCCATGATCTTCGACTTTTTAACATTGAGCAGCAGGCCAACATTTGCACCTACTTCTTTCACCCTTATCAATAGGTCCTTTAGTTCTTCCTCACTTTCAGCCATCAGAGTAGTATCATCTGCGTATCTGAGGTTGTTGATATTTCTTCCAGCAAAATTGATTCCGGCTTTGGACTCCTCCAGCCAAGCCTTACGCATGATGTACTCTGCATATAAGTTAAATAAATAAGGTGACAATATACAACCTTGTCGCACTCTTTTCCAGATCATGAACCATTCTATTGTCCCATGTTCGTTTCTGACCTTGGCTTCTTGGTCCACATACAGATTCCTCAGGAGGAGGATGAGATGATCTGGTACTCTCATCTCTTTAAGAACTTTTCACAATTTGTTGTGATCCACACAGTCAAAGGCTTTACAATATTTTATGAAGCAGAAGTATATTTTTTTTGGTACCCTCTTGCTTTTTCTATTATCCATCGAACATTGGCAATTGGTGATCTCTAATGCCTCTGCGAAACACAGCTTGTGGTAGATATGGGTACATAAATTGTTGGAGCCGAGCTTGCAGGATCTTAAGCATTACGTCGCTGGCATGTGCAATGAGTGCAATTGTTAAAAAATTGGTCCTGCCTTTTTTGTGATTGGTATATAGACTGACCTTTTCCAGTCTACTAACCACTGTTGAGTTTTCCAAATGTGTTGGCATAAGCCCAGCAACATTTTCACAGCATCATCATCATCATAGTTCAGCTGGGCTTCCATCAACTCCTGCAGCCTTGTTATCAGCAAAACATCCTATGGCCATCTCACTTTTCTCTCCAATATGTCTGGCTCCAGCTCATTGGACTAACTATCAAGGTTATCAGTGCTGTTAAGATACTTTCTATATAGATCTTCTTTGTATTCCTTCCACCTCTTCTTTATCTAATCTGCTTCTTTTAAGTCCCTACCATTTTCTAAAGTTTTAGTTATATATTAGACATTAGTGCATTATCATTATGAAAAAGTACTTAGAAACAACATCCACATTCATAAGATTTTTCTCAGTAGTCATCTTTTGACACAGATTTAATCCACAGGTATTAAAGTCATTCCTCAGTAAATTTATATTTATTTTCGAAAATGTATTTTGTCCAGTTAGTCCATATGTGCAATAAAGCTTACTGTAAATATGAAATTACAGTCCATTTGATGCAAAATAACTCTTTGGTGAGAGCAAAACAGTTGCTTTAAAGGTCCCATTTAGAGACAAACTGGCATTTGATGTCACTGAAATTTCCATACCTGACCCAATGGATATTATGACCTCTCACCTGTAATATCTCTACAATCTCACCTGAGAGCTCGGCTAAGTTTGTCATAATTCATCTGAGGCTTGCACTTGCGGCGGCCCCATAGTCTGGCCACCTCATCTGGGTCTTTGATAACAAACTCTCCATATTCCCCCTGCTGCCAAGCAATGACATGCCTGAACTCCTCCTTCTGTAGCAACTCCAAGATGAAGTGCCATAGCTGGATCTGGCGGGAACCAGGGCTCGACTCTGCTTTGTATGCCCAGTCTGGGAATGCCAATCCTGGAATACATGAGGATGTTAATTGGATGTTAAGCAATAGATCTATTTGCTTAAGATAATTGCCATAAAATTTACTTTTAAAATGTGTAGTAAGCAAGGTAGAATAAGCTTCTCAACCTACCAAATGTATTTGTGTGAAGTGTTCTCTTTGCACTGGGCCTCGCTGTACTGGTGGTGCCATGTTTAGCTCTGGGTGTATTCACTGTACTGTATATGTTGTTGTTGTACTGTACTGTACTACTGGGTGCATTGTATTTGTGAGTAACAGCTTGCTATATTGGTTATATTCATGTTTAACATGTCTGATATTTTATGTATTGTTTTATAAGCAGTTTTGTTGCAATTTAAGCTATATAGTGTGATCTGGTCTATGTCTTGGGGTTCTTCTGGACCCCGCCCTGTCCTTCATCCCTCACATACAATCACTAACTAAATCTTGTCTTCTCCATCTAAAAAACATCTCCAGAATTCGCCACTTTCTTACACAAGACACAACTAAAATCCTTATACACTCTCTCATCATCTCTCGACTGGACTACTGCAACTCGCTTCTTGCTGGCCTCCCCACCACCCGACTATCTCCACTTCAATCCATTATGAATGCCTCTGCTAGACTCATCTTCCGTACACAACGTTCAGTGTCGGCATCACCTCTCTGTCAATCTCTCCACTGGCTTCCCATAGCCTCCAGAATAAAATTTAAAATCCTGACCCTAACGTTCAAAGCCCTCAACAAGTGCACTCCCCCATACCTCTCTGGTCTCATCTCCAAATACTCCCCCACACGCCCTCTTCGCTCTGCTAATGACCTTCTTCTTTCCACAACTCTTGTCACCTCTTCTCACTCTCGCCTTCAGGACTTTTCTCGTGCTGCCCCTATTCTCTGGAACTCCTTGCCTCGCTCCACCAGACTATCCTCCAACCTCAAATCATTCAAATCCTCTCTAAAAACACATCTCTTTAAAGAAGCATATAACCTTCCACCCTAACACATTCTCATATCTCTCTCCCTCCTTTTCCTCACACAATACCTTTAGGATGTAAGTCTGCGAGTTTCAATCCCACAAGGTGTTTTAGGGAAAGCACCATGGTCACTGGATTCCAAACTCAAAGACAGGGCCCTCCTTGTTTTACGATGTGTTCATTTGTATGTATCTTTGTCTTGAACGCATCTTATGTACAGCGCTACGGAATATGTTGGCGCGTTATAAATAAACGATAATAATAATAATAATAATAATATGTCGGTGTAATCAAATTACTGTTTACAATGATAGATCTAAAAGGTTTTTGTGGAGCAATCACAATACCTCAACCACTTTTTTAACAATGGTATAGTTTAGCAAGTCTGAGTAATTAGGTTTACTTGGCCTTCTGATCTAGCGATTTTAATCATATTACCAAGTAATATACTTTAATGGCACCACTGTTTGAATACCTTTTGTTAATGAGTTTAGTTGCCATTGTATTTTTACTATAAATATGCTGTATCATGTTCAGTAAAGAGATCTTCTGGTTAAGACATATTTGGTAGATTTATGTTATTTTGTTGGATATTGGGATTTCTCTGCTCTGTTTGTGGCTGTCTGATCTGATAAAAGGCTAACAAAATTATGTCGTCTACACCAGCTGGCGAGGTGTAAAAGTAATCCTGGGTACAGATGAGAGTTAACCCCATATTGTAACAGGATTCATGATTGAAAATAAAAAAAAGTCATGGACCGAACCCATGCCTGGTGAATTTTACTCTCTAAATACTTCAAGTGTGTTTTACGAACATTCTATGAAATACTTATACATGATCAAAATATTCCCCTTAGCAGGTCACTTAAATTGCTTGGACCTACCAAGAGTTTTCAGAACACATGCTTAATAAATGTATTCTGCAAACATATGTCTAACTTGCCAATTGATAAATATGACTAAAATATAATTCTCAATGTATGTCTTCAACTAGTAAAGTTCAATTTTCTAAAGAATTAATATGTACAAGTGTTTTATGCTAGCATGTACTACTAACATATGTTCATTCAACCACAGTTGTTATGGCCACCTCTTTGGGAACATCTGGTAATTGTTAGAGATGAAAATATTGTCGGGATACATTTATTTGATTTAATTTTTTTCATTGCTCATTTAAGTATATTTGCTCATAACTCAATGCAGTCTTCCCTACCTGGTATCCAGTAGGAGCTTGAAATACAGCCACAGTGCATCCTATCAGCCTTGAAACAGAAAAAATAAAACCATAATGTACTGCCTGCATCGACAGCTGTACTACAGCATTTACCTTTTTTACACAATACAAGCATTTATAATCAAATAAACATCTAATTGGTGCAGGGGTTTAGGAACTGGGAGGACAAATCTCCCCCAGATTAAATAAATAGGGGACATAAAAAATAGCAAAATCAAACTTAATCATGCATTAGATTTGGCCACTATGGAGCAGTATGTCTTTCCCATCAAAGTGTTGACCCATAATTTAAATGTAAATATATTTATATATATATATACACACACATACATAATAAGTTGGCATATAGACATACATTATATATATACATATATATATATATATATATATATATATATATATATATTTGCCTAAAATACAGTCTAAAGTAGGTTCCTTCAAGTAGATGACGTATATGGGTTGGGGCAAGTATCTAAGTAGTTAATGTTATGCTAATTCAATGGGATGAGCTACAGATAACAGGAAAACATTATATTTCTAAAACAGTTCAGCAAATTTTAAAAAAATGGTTTAATATATGATATTATAACATTATAATAACATTATAAGTAAAATAACATGTTTTAGTCAATTTTTACAATTAACATGTATCTTTTGTTCCACTAGTAGTCATCCATAAATTGATTTAAAGGGACAGCAAAGTCACAGATTTTCTATTATGTACTTAAAAGAGCAGGATTTAAATATTAGAAAGTTTCTTTGCATCAAAAATGAGTACTGTAAAGGTTTTTGACATTTAAGCAAACTGTGTTCACGACACCAGAAACACTTTTTGAAAAAATATATTTACGTTCAACCTGTAAAGGGGGTAGCTGATTTCTCCATAGAGCTCCATAACTTTATAGAGGATATTTTCCTAATTTTTGCAGCACTTGTTTTTTATTGAAAGAATTTTCTTTTTCAAATCTGCTCTAAATATATGAAAGCAAATGAGCGACTTCACAATCCTTTTAATACCTTCAAAGTAGCGTCAGACACATAACTCAAAGTCTTGAGATATCAGACAAACAACTCCATTATGAAACCACTAAAAAGTTATTGAATTCGGTGAAATATATGTGGAAAGACATGTTAACCAGATAAAATATATATATTATATATATATATATATATATATATATATATTTTTTTTTTTTTATATTTATTTATTTATACTGTATTGTATATATTTAATATTCTGTAGAAAGTGGGCTAACTTTATTAAATTTGCGTGTTAAAAACAGACCTAATTGGAAATGTTATAATTTATTTCTGTGCCAGACAAAACTTAATTTAATTAGAAGAAAATTTTAAAATCATGTAATAATATTACATTCAATATTTTTTTACTTTGTTACTCAATAGCGGTTATCTGCATCAATCCAAACACAGAATATTAAACTAAGGGCTTCCTGGTGGTCCAGTGGTAAGGATTTGGTGCTTTCACCACTGTTGACCTGGGTTCGATTGCAGTCAAGGAACCAATAGGTCACACCACCCTGAAGATGAGCAGAGTTGGACCTGGTCAGTACTTGGATGGGAGAGTACCTAGGAATACCAGGAGCTGTATGCTTTGGCCCACTGGAAAAGGAACTGCCAACCCACTCCAGTATCTCTGCCATGAATACCAAGTGGATCATCATGACCATGGACATAAATATGTCCTGGTGTGTTATGCTCCAATAGGTCACTGAGAGTCCAAAAGAACTGAACAACGCAAAAAAGAAAAAAAAGAAAAATAAATAATAATTTGATAAATTATATGGCAAAAAAATATATATATTAAACTAGTAATTTGTTAAATTAGAAAGCTAGTTAACTTTAGCATCACATTGTAATTGTTATTGGCCCCATGACTGTTATTTGCTTACTCAATTAAAGAAGGGCAACAGGGAGGGCTATTGTAAATGTTTGGAGTATAAAATATTTAATTTTGGAAAGCAAGAGAGAGCATTCAACTATGAAGAGTTGAAATTGCTTTTCACTGCTATGAAATGATAAAATACGTTTGAATTTGACTTGCCAATGCTAGGTGGATGTTTAAAATGATGCCAACAATCGACCCAAACAATTCCCTTAAGTCTGAAAAATATATATCATATAGACAAAAACTTTTTACAAAAAAAGTTACCCGCAACTTTTTTTTTTGGGCAGTGACAACAGACCAACCTTTTGAGTTTCAACCAGTTTAAGGGGAATTTATTCATATTAATAGAATTTGAGGTTAAAAAATACTTTTAGTCCATCAAGTTCAAACTTTTTAGATCTCCTCTGATCTGCAATATGCAGACTAATTGTTAATTGGTAATTTCCCAACTCCTATTGAGTTCAGTTTAGTTAACAATCTCAAGTCATGTCAACTTCAAAATGTATAAATGAAGAGATAAGAGAAGCATCTTTTTAGAACTAGCAATTCCCTTTCAGAATTCTTAAATACCAGATAGAAATAATAATTACAAATTATAACCCATTTAATGTTGGTTAAAAAATACCAAAGTTAGAAATAGAAACAGTAAAAAGATATTAAAATATAACGAGAAGCTAGCCAGATCTAGTAAACCAAAATATATAAAAGTTCTGTAAATTAAAATGGATCTCTTTAATTCAAATGGGTTAAATACAGATAACGAGATGTCTTAGTATTTTAGTTCATTTTTCTGTCTGGTATTTAACAATTATCAATTGGAATTACTGATTTCTAAAACTATGTTACTCTTGTGTCTCCATTTATATGTTTGAACATTTACTACTAGTGGTTATTTCCAGTTAATAAGGTACTTACTTACCTGTTATTTATTGGATTTACCCATTTAAATATGTATTTAGTATGATTGTCATTTTTTTTCTAGTTTACAACTTCAAAATATAGTCTTTGAGTTGACAGCATCCATTTAATTAAAAAACATGGAAAAAAAAAAAAAAAATTCTGACATAGAATCCGTAAAGATTTAGTGAAAGAATTGTTTTGATCCAGTTCAGATAGGTAAGGGTATTCATGGATGCTAGTCCTGACCAATAAAAACATAGTAATATACTAATCCCCTTCTGGATCGCTACCTTGTCGTGGTGAACGGGCTTGTGTACCTTAATGAAGCTTTGAGCTATACCATGTAGGTCACCCAAAACGGAAAGGTCACAGCAGTTCACCGGAAAAGGAACTGGTAACCCAATCCAGTGTCTTTGCCAAGAAAACCATATGGATGAGCACAACCAGAAACACAGACAGATTGGTCTGGAGTGCTGCGTCCATATGGTCACTGAGGTTTGGATCCGACTGAAGGACTGAACAACAATATACTAATGCATTTCAATACAGATCACAAGCACTTCTTTCAAACTGCAAGAACAGAAACAGGATGCAAATCTTAGAGCTGTCTACATAAATACAACTGGAAGCTCTTACCATGGGACTGTAGACTTCAATATTGTGGTCAATAGAAATATAGCCTTCACTGACACTGAGTTACAGAGCAACAAAAGAGTTACTTGTGGAGACACTGTGTGTATATATATATATAGATGCATATATAAATTTTTATATATATATATATATATATATATATATATATATATATATAAATAAATACATATATATGTATATATATATATATATATATATATATATAAATATATATACATATATATATATTTATTTATATTTATTTATTATGTGTTCTAGAACATAATGTCTATATAAAAAAATGTAATGTATTAACAAATGTTAATAAAAAAATAACTATAATGCTAAAAGTCATATTAAGCAGATACTACGTTTGTTAAAAAAAAAAAAACAAGATACAAAAAAAAAAGACTAAAAAAAAGGGGATACAAAAAATGGAAATTAGAGGCAATTTTAAATATCAAGTTTGCACTCACATGGATCCTTGGGAGGAAATTTGTCTGTCAATAGTTTTCTCTCTTGTTCAGAGCTGAAAGATAAATAGAGAGGTAATGGGATATACAGTGAATGTAATATATAGGTGGTAGAGGAGGGGATATCACCAATCCTTATCTTCTTATCTACCCTAATATAAGAAGTAACTTACACCAAGGCTTAGATAGAGACTGATCCTCCTAGGGTCGGCTCTAAAGGGATTGGGGATTCTTCTGTCGGATTTTCTCCAGCCAAAGAAAATATATCATTAGTCTAAGCCTGTTTATATAAACACTATGTAAATATGTCATTTCATTAGTATGGCTTAGATGAATGCTGGAGGATTGTCAAGATCCTGCTATGTAGATCATTTAGGACGTGCGTTACATAAAATCCTAAAATTGGTGATAGCGGTTTTGGTCATGCTGGAAAGCCAGTTGGCTTTTGGTTATGAGACCATGAAATGGCGACTGTGCAATAGTAATAAATTGTGTGTGTATAAATATATATATATATATATATATACATATATATATATATATATATATATATATATATATATATATATACAGTATATAGTAATTAAATAGTACATTTGTGTACATATTTTGAAAAAAACTTGTTTCATGCTCAGAATTCCAAAAAATACAGTTATTACACTGCATTCTGGGAACCTGGGCAAGAACATGCAAATGTGCCCACAAAGGCTTTGCCCTTTAATCCAAATACCATTCCAAAAATGGCTCCTTTTAATGATATGCCCCATGAGTGTTGAGTAATCTTTATGAATAATCCAAGTATTGCAGTATAGAGTGTTCAAAAATTTAGATTTTTCTAAAAAAATAATGTTTTATGTCAATGGCTTACACAGCTGCTAATTAGTTTGGTTCATACGTCACAAATGAGTACCTTTAAGTTAACCCACTTTTTAAAATAGGGTTATTGGAGAAGTAAGGGTAGGTACACACCAACATTAAATATGTGTACTGTCTTCAAGAAGAGCATATTGATATGGGTGGCTATAATAAATATCAATGTAAAATATTACTAGCCTTTTCTTGGGGGGGATTGAGGAATTTAGGGGCTAAGAAAAGGCTCAAGTGAAACTGAAGAGGACAGGAGAAGTTCCAAATTGGGAAACTTTGGGGGGTGGAATCAAGTAAGAATTGGGTCACAGCCTATAGATTGAAAGAAACATAATATAGAGTATGAGTGGTAATAATGAGCCGCATGTACTGAAGGGTGAATAAGATAAATTACATAGTTTTGATGCTAAAGAGAGTTAGATTCACTAAGAACCACAGCCTGTAGTGTCTCATTATAGCAGCCTCCATCATTGTATTTACTCATACAGGGTTGAGTAACATTATTATGACCACCACCTACTTTTGACGTCAGCAGCGCAAAGCCAATGAAATAAGGCACGTGTCGTGAGCCATTGATGTCAGAGGTGAACGTTGGCTACAAATGTGTGTCAGGGACAACCGACACACTACAGCTGAGCAACTCACCATCCAAATGAACAGGCGGGCTACCAGATGTGTGTCTAAAATGATAGTACAGAGAACCCTATTGCATATGGGGCTTCAAAGCAAACGGCTAGTCACTGTATTTTTACTGACGAGGGTTCATCATCAGAAACGGCTTCAATTTGCACAACAATACCACAATTGGACCTCTTCTGATTGGCAAATAGTTGTCTTCTCTGATGAGCCACATTTTATGCTCCATCAACTGGGCAGACGTTGGCGTGTCAGACGCAAAACCTCTGCGTACAAACACTCTGCCACTATCGATAGAAGTACATAAGCTGGTGGCGGCAGCGTTATGGTCTGGGGAATGTTTTCTTGGCATTGACTGGGTCCACTCATACCTCTGGAAGGCACTCTCAGCCGACTGGGTTATCTATCCATCCTTTCAGATCAAGTACATCCATATATGTGGACTGTCTTCCATAAAGCTGTTTGGATCTTCCAGTAGGAAAATGCAGCATGTTGTACAACCAGAATTGTCCGGGAATGGTTGGAAGAGCATGGCAAAGACTTCCAAGTACTTCCTTGGCCTCCAAATTCCCTGGACCTGAACCCCATTGAGCACCTGTGGGACCACCTTGATCAGTCTGCATGACTCCAGATACCCTTGCCAACCTTCCAGCATCTTATTGACTCACTACTACCACTTACAATGCTCTGTTATGTAGTGACGTAATTGTGCAGCAATAGTATGTTCAGTGCCTTGCAAAAGTATTCACCCCCTTGACTTTTTACCTATTTTGTTACATTACAGTCTTAAGTTCAATGTTTCAAAGTTCAATCTGAATTTTATGTGATGGATCAGAACACAATAGTCTAAGTTGGTGACGTGAAATGAGAAAAATATATACATAAAACTTTTTTTTAGAAATAGAAAACAGAAAATTTGCATGTGCGTATGTATTCACCCACTTTGTTATGAAGCTCATAAAAAGCTCTGGTGCAACCATTTACCTTCAGAAGTGACATAATTAGTGAAAGGATATCCACCTGTGTGCAATCTAATTGTCACATGATCTGTCATTACATATACACACCTTTTTTGAAAGGTCCCAGAGGCTATAACACTTAAGCAAGAGGCACCACTAACCAAATACTACCATGAATACCAAGGAACTCTCCAAACAAGTAAGGGACAATGTTGTTGAGAAGTACAAGTAAGGGTTAGGTTATAAAAAAATATCCAAATCTTTGATGATCCCCAGGAGCACCATAAAATCTATCATAACCAAATGGAAAGAACATGGCACAACAGCAAACTTGCCAAGAGACGGCCGCCCACCAAAACTCACGGACTGGGCAAGGAGGACATTAATCAGAGAGACAGCACATAGACCTAAGGTAACCCTGGAGGAGCTCCACAGTTCCACAGCAGAGACTGGAGTATCTGTACATAGGACGACAATAAGCCGTACGCTCCATAGAGTTGGGCTTTATGGCAGAGTGGCCAGAAGAAAGCCATTACTTTCAGCAAAAAACAAAATGGCACGCTCTGAGTTTGCTTGTACCACTCTGTGCGTGATTTGAGGCTAGGACGGAGGTTCACCCTCCAGCAGGACATTGACCCCAAACACACTGCTAAAGCAACACTTGAGTGGTTTAAGGGGAAACATGTAAATGTGTTGGAATGGCCTAGTCACAGACCAGACCTCAATCCAATAGAAAATCTGTGGTCAGACTAAAAAAATGCTGTTCACAAGCGCAAACCATCCAACTTGAAGGAGCGGGAGCAGTTTTGCAAGGAGGAATGGGCAAAAATCCCAGTGGTAAGATGCGGCAAGCTCATAGAGACTTATCCAAAGCGACTTGGAGCTGTGGTTGCCGCAAAAGGTGGCACTAAAAAGTATTGACTTTAGGGGGGTGAATAGTTATGCCTATTGACTTTTTCTGTTATTTTGTTCTATTTGTTGTTTGCTTCACAATAAAAAAAAAACATCTTCAAAGTTGTGGCCATGTTTTGTAAATTAAATGATGCAAATCCTCAAACAATCCATGTTAATTCCAGGTTGTGAGGCAACAAAACAAGAAAAATGCCAAAGGGGTGAATACTTTTGCAAGGCACTGTAAGTGTTAATTTCAGACACAACCTTGAATACTTTTTATTAAAATATATATGTTGACCAGGAGCTGTGATACAATTCTAAAGATAACTCATTATTTCAGAAAAGGTGTCAATTATATGTTAATCATTAAATCAAATAAATATATTTATATTTTACAATTTTGTTTAGTTTTCCTTTAATAAAACATGCATTTAAATTGTTGGACTGACAAGCTGTTCTCTTCAAGCTTCCTCTTTCTATGTCTGAGCTACAGAGACCCTGCTCTAGAAATTGGTTGGCTGGCACCATTCATGGACAGAAACAGGAAGTTAGTGGGCGGAGCTTTTAACACATTTCCACTTTCAGCTTCTTCTATGAATTTTTTTTAAATTAAAAGTTTAGGACACTAATAAAACAAATCAATAAAATCTGTTAGCAATTCCAAACTCAATGAATCAAAAAAAAAGAGATTTATCAGGGCACCAAAAAATAAATTAAAATTGACCGAATAAGGGAGAAGCACGTCTGGTTATTTCTGAGGTAGTTTTAAACATGCAAATAAAATTTTAGGTTTAAATTAATATAATATGAAATTAGCTCTGTTATTCCCCTTTAATTTTAGATTTTCAAGTGCATGGAAGCTAATTGGACAGTAAAGCTTCCAGTATATGGACACAAGTCGTGGTTAGGATTTGGTGCTTTCACCAACGCGACCTGGGTTTGGTTCCAGTGAGGGAACCAAAAGGTCACACCACCAGTACGGGTTGGCTACCCATACCAGTATCTCTGGTTCAGCATGGTGTGTAATGGTCCATGAGGTCACAGAGAGTCGGTCATGACTGAGTGAAGCAAACACACACATACACAGAACAGGGCGAAAAAGTGCTTGTTTGTTTACCTGCAACTGCCTGCTTTAGAGCATGTGCAAAGGAGGTAGGACAGTGTATATTACAAGCTCTAAGCCAATAGTAAGTGTTGTGAGCATCCATCATGGAATGCAATAACCATAAGCACAGTCTGCTAAATGGAATAGTTTAAAAAAAAATGCACTGGTGCTTTTACATAGCTGGTAATATTTTTAGTTATATATTTCACAAACATGTGAAGTTTGTCTTAAACTAAAGTGGTCCTGTAATAGACAGTAGCCCCTATTTATTTGAGCAAATCGCAGTTACTGGAGCCCGTAAATATTACTGACATATTGGCTACTCTTAGCTACTTGCATTCTAGTTGCGAGTTACAGGCTCAAAATCCCTGCAGTTGTCAAAAATGTAACTCTGTCCTGTCTCCTCCTTTGATGTTTCAAGACCACAAATGTTATAATCGCAAAGATTCAATTACAACAATTCACCCAGCAAATGCCTTCAAACCCATAAATGGGAAGTGTATCAAAAAATTCCACGAGTACTAGATAGGACCCGCAAGTGGGATAAATACCTGTTAACACTGCAAAAGCAAATAAACACACACTACTGTACTTTAAAATATTGGGAAAGCAATGAAAGGCATTAGAAGGAATTGCACAACAAGCTCAAGATCGCAAACCTGCAATAAAAAAAAAAATTTGATGTTTCATTTCCGTGTTATATCGATCCCTGCAATCAATGGCTTAACACATATCACTGAACCTGCATGGACTACAACATTAGATTTATTGATTTTTTTGAGATTTCTACATTTCTGGATTGCGTGTCTGATCACATATCTGACTTCTAAACACTAATTGATTGTTGTCTAAACTCCATGTTTTACTAACGTCATGATGACGGTCTCATTTACCATTGGCTCTGTCTAAATCGTTACTTAACGGCTTGCTTAATTGATCATGTTCAGGCCCTGAAATGCTTCGTACTGGTTCATGGTTTGCGTGTTGGGGCTGTGAGCATGTACGTGCGGGCTTGAGTGAATGAAATACATCTGCAACTGTAGCAAATTTCTAACCCACAGACATACGGGCTGCATGAAGGTAATTACGGGCTTCGAATTGAATGGAGACCTACTGTAAGTACATGCATCATGGTGTACAGATCAGGACCATGGACAGGTACAGGGAGTCATACAGGATGTGTATACAGAGACTGTCTAATATAGAAACCTATGGCAATAATATCACCAAGTTGCACGAAAAAACAGTAGCCCAGAAACCAATAAATGCGTCTTACAAATAAATAACAATAAGATTATTAATTAATACAATAATAAGCATTTTCATTTGATGTATTTGTCTTTATTTAATAATATTTTGACCATAAAAGTATTTTAATCAATCAGTGAATACATTAAAAACACATATTTGTTGGAAGCATCTTCTATAAAAAGTATTAAAAAACACAAAGATAAGTAACTCAAATTACAATAAATGCTTGTGGCACAAACAGAGGCATTTGTTTAAAATGTAAAGGGTCGTCTAATATTGCTTCTACCCCTTCTGGTTCGCTACCTTGTCATAGTGAAGGGGCTTGTGTGCTTCAATGAAGCTGTGAGCTATACCATGTAGGGTCACCCAAGATAGACAGATCTTAGCAGAGAGACTAATCGCGGTCCACTGGAGAAGGAACTAACAACCCACTCAAATATCTTTGCCATGATAACCTCATGGATAAGCACAACCAGGCACGAGATATGCCTGGCGTGCTGTGGTTCATAGGGTCACTGATAGTGATGTCGCGAACATAAAATTTTCGGTTCGCGAACCGCAAACGCGAACCGCCGCAAATGTTCGCGAACCGGCGAACCCGGCGAACCGCCATAGACCTCAATGGGCAGGCGGATTTTAAAACCCACAGTAATGGAAAAGTTGTTTTAAGGGGACTAACACCTGGACTGTGGCATGCCGGAGGGGGATCCATGTCAAAACTCCCATGGAAAATTACATAGTTTATGCAGAGTCTGGTTTTAATCCATAAAGGGCATAAATAACCTAACATCCCCCTCCATCATCATCCTCCCCTATATCTCTTTACCCCCTCCCTCATCATCCTCCCCCCTCCCTTGATAATAAGTGGGGGAAGAGACACAGGGATAAGTGTGAGGGGTGTTAGGGTAAGGGGTGTTAGGGATAAGGGTGAGGGGGTTAGGTGTTAGGGTGAGGGGTGTTAGGGCTAAGTGTGAGGGGTGTTAGGGTGAGGGGTGTTAGGGATAAGTGTAAGGGGTGTTAGGGTGAGGCATGTTAGGAATAAGTGTGAGGGGTGTTAGGTCTTAGGAATAAGTGTGAGAATGTTAGGGTTAGGTGTTAGGGTAAGGGCTATTAGGGATAAGTGTAAGGGGGTATTAGGGTTAGGTGTTAGGGTGAGGGGTGTTAGGGATAAGTGTGGGGGGTGTTAGGTCTTAGGGATAAGTGTGAGAATGTTAGGGTTAGGTGTTAGGTTGATGGGTGTTATGGATAAGTGTGAGGGGTGTTAGGGTTAGGGTAAGGGGTGTTAGGGATAAGTGTGAGGGGTGTTAGGGTTAGGGGTTAGGGTGAGGGGTGTTAGGGATAAGTGTAAGGGGTATTAGGGTTAGGGGTTAGGGTGAGGGATGTTAGGGTTAGGTGTTAGGGATAAGTGTGAGGGGTGTTAGGGTTAGGGTAAGTGGTGTTAGGGATAAGTGTGAGGGGTGTTAGGGTTAGGGTTAGGGGTGTTAGGGATAAGTGTGAGGGGTGTTAGGGTTAGGTGTTAGGGTGAGGGGTGTTAGGGATAAGTGTAAGTGGTGTTAGGGTTAGGTGTTAGGGTGAGGGATGTTAGGGTTAAGTGTTAGGGATAAGTGTGAGGGGTGTTAGGGTTGGGTGCTAAGGTGAGGGGAGGATGATGATAAGGGGGGGAAGAGACACAGGGGTGTCCTTGCAGCAGAGATCAAAAGAGTCCTTCAGGTTTGGTTAATTTGTGTTGGAAATTTGGATTTAAGGGATTCTAAAAATATTCAACTGATTACAGGCACTGGAAGAGCTTTACATTAAGATGTAACAATTATTCAATATAAATCACATATATAGTTGTCTGTGTGGGTAACGTTTGCAATGTTGGTCACGCATTGCGAGCCCGGTTGCGGACTGTAGGGCCTTGAGTGCGAGCCTTGCAAAGCGAGGCGAACCGTCGACCAGGCACGCAGACTTAGGCTGCAATGAGCGCCGAATGCGCTCATTGCACTGCGAGCCTTACAAAGCGAGGCGAGCACTTGAGGCACGCAAAACTTAGGCTGCAATAAGCGCTAAATGCGCTCATTGCACTGCGAGACGAGCAGTTGAGCCATGCAGGACTTACGAACCATACGACCAAATCCTGTATATGCAGTGTACAGGTTGCATGAAACCGACTTTACCGCCCGAACCACGGAATTGCAAAAACCTAAAAAACACAACAAATCTGCCTCAAATTAACTTACACACAGCACAGTGGGAGAGCCAGGGAGCCTGTGAGTGAGGTTGAAAGTTAATTTGAGGCATATTTTTCGTTTATTCACGAATGGAAAAGCGAGAAAAAAATAGCTGCCGAAAAAACGCAACACTGCGTAAACGAGGCCGGAAGACGTAAAACTAGCCCAAAGGAAGTAACAAAGAACCCTAAGCACTAACACTTAACGCAAGGCAGTAACATTTAACCCAATGCAGTAATACAACCCAACACAGTAACACAAGCGCAACGCCTATAAAGTATTTAGAGGCTTGCGATGAGCGCTGAAGGCGATCATTGCAAAGCAGGAAAGTTGCGGCTCGCGATGAGCCCCGAAGGTGCTCAGAGGGCCCATACACTCGTATTGTGTGGAAAACAGCATTGCTAACCTTACAATTGTATTCCCGTCATTGTTGACGGGCAAGTAGCTAATATATATATAATGAACTTACATGTCCTTTTCTCATTCAATAAGAAAAAAAAAAAAACAGTGATATTTAAAAAAAAAAATCACTTGGTTTGAAGTGTTTCATGACGTAGACCAGTATTGATGAGCCCCGTGTGTTCTCTCTGTGTTTTCTTGAGATATTTATTAAGCCTTGTCTTGGTGCAGACTGCTCAGGCCGGCTAATCCCGCTATGATTTCTCCTACAAGTTATTAAGTTCCATAAACTGAAAAGACGATTAGAAGATACAGCGGGTAAGAAGTGGGAAGAGAGATGGTCTCACGCTTGTGAGGCAAAACACAACAGTAAAGTCTCTGTTAGGAGTAAGTCCCTGGTTCTGTTTCTTCATCCTCCTAAATCCCTATACCAATCTGATTAATTCCCTCTTGGGGGGAGGAGGGGGGTCAGAGGCTCATCACAGGCGATTGGACCTTCCTTAGATCATATGATTCAAGTCTGAGGTCAAGATCCTTGTTTGTTTAAAGCCATTTAATGCTATTATTCCAAGATGATTGTGAGACATCGGATCAGCCCTAGTGCAGAGCAGAGGTCAACATAGGTTGCTCATTTAGTGGTGGGAGAAGGAATAAATAATAATATATTTGTTATCAACATATTTGAAGGACCTTTGTGAGAGGATAATATATATATATATATATATATATATATATATATATATATATGTGTGTGTGTGTGTGTTAAAAAAACTTGTTTCATGTCCAGAATTCTGAGAATTACAGTTATTACAGTGCATTCTGGGAACCTTATCAGGGATATGCAAATTTTCCCACAAAGGAAAAGACTTTGAGTCTATCTCAGAGCATCTTTAAGCAGCTATTTTTTAATTAGAGAAGAAAAATTGTTGATGCCTGTAGCCATCTATGATACTTTGGTGGAGGTTGTGTGTGTGTGTGATTACATTTCTGGAGAGCTATGGTTGCAATGAATGATGCAAGGTGTCTACTTCTGGGCAAGTGTGATCTGGGCAATGTTTTCCAATTAACAAACAAAAGTTATGAACTTTTGCCTGTTCCCTACTCCCCCACCCCAATTTCCACTGATTAAAACAGGGCCGGATCTACCTTTTTGGAGCCGCTGGGCAATGAAGTGGAGGAGCCCCTGTGAGTGAGTACACAGACTGTGCACTGGTCCATTGTTGCCTTTTCTGTGCATTTACGTTCCTTTTCCTGTTGTAACTCTCTTGTTTTAGGTGGTTACCCCCTAGTAGCCAGTATATGTACAGCAGCGTTTAATTTTTTTAAGCCAGAAACCATTTTTCTTTTTAAAGTGGCGCCCTTAGGCAGCTGCCTAGTTGGCCTAATGGGTAATCTGGCCATAGCTACAAACATAGGTTGCCAGTTCCATCCCCAGTGGGCCCCAGCATACAGTTCCTTTTATTCTTAGGTTGTCTCCCATCCAAGTACTGGCTAGGCCCAACCCTGCTAAGCTTTAGCGTGGTGTGACCTAGGTTCCCTGACTTGGAATCGAACCCAGGTCACAGTGGTGAAAGCACCAAATCCTAAGTGTATATATCTCATTCAGAATAAAGTTAACACTACCGAGTGGCACATATTTTTTCTTGAATACAATTGTTTCAGAAGGCATGCTCTTCACTGAAGAGACTAAATATCTTTAGAAATGACAATATGCCACCTTTACTTTGTAATAATTATAACCAGTTTTGCTTTAGTGGGCAGCAATGGTGTCACCATCTTGGATGCATAAAGAAACATAGCATTCGGTAGTATCAGTTTGATCCTATTGTAAAGTTAAACTTAATTGAACTCAACAGAAGTGAATGGAGATCTCATATTCACTTAAAAGCGACATCATCAAAACTAAATCATTTATATATTTTTATTGCTTTTGAATAACATTTATGAAATGTAATTAATTTCCTTAAAGAAGAAAAAGTCCTACAGTAGGTCTGAATTACCAAAAAATATATTTTGATGCCTCTGCAGGGCCCTGGAGGGATCCATCATACATTGGTGGAAGTTGTGTGTGAGAGGGGCGTTTACATTGCTGGAATACTATGGTTGCAGTGAATGATGCAAAGGGAGGGTCAGAGGAAAAGGGCATTATGTCTACTTCAGTCTTATCCAATTATCTTTCCAGTGCCTCTCTGTTACTTCCTTCCCCTCTCCTCTCTTCACTAATAACCAAAACACACACCATTATAATTCAGCTCTGAGGAAGTGATGTAAACAAAATGGATTCCTGTACTTCCTGTAAAAGGTAATATTGTTTGTTTGATACATACTCAACCAAAACAGGCGTCCTTTGTTCTTGAACTGCGGTGACCTTTACATTATGCTTCTATGAAATCCACCATTTTGGTTTCTGATTATCAACTTTCAGAAGTGGGAGGACACTTTGAATTTACAGGAAGTCGTGACACTGGAAAAGTGGCATCTGTCATTGCTCTCAGCAGGACTACAGGAAGCTCATTAGTTTACAAGAACAGGCATCAGAGAAAGTAACAGGCAGCAGCAGGCAAGAAAAAAAACATGCAGCCAATCAGTAAACAATATTTACATATACAGGTATCAGAATATAGAAGGCTTTGTTTAAATTGTTTGCTTTATAATAAAACATTTGGTCCATTATCAGATTTAAAAAAAGACAATATCATCTAATTAATGGTCTTATGTATATTTCAGGTATGCTTTCATTTGTTTTATTACATTTGTTCCTACTGTTTGCGATGGAGGGCTGGTCCATTAATCTACTACTAATGAAAATAATGTTTTACTGTACAGTACATATATATATATATATATATATATATATATATATATATATATATATATATATATTGTGCTCTAATCTCTGTTAGAAAGCTAGAAGTCCCAAAGCATCCTTGGTGTTTTCTTATTGGCTTCTTTCCTTAACAATAATAAATTATAATAATTATGAAGCCCAGACCGTCTCCCCCTCCCGTTCCCACTTGGCTCTGTCTCCTCGTTTCCTTGCTTTGTGTCTCTAGGGGAAATGGTATTTAAAAGGCTTTAGTAACCAAGTCAAACAAGAAATCCTAAACTGTGAAAAAAGGCTACAAGAAGCAGGAAGGTCATCTCAAATAAGGCAGACACGGGAAAATCAGTGAGAGAGCGAGGAAGGCTCAGATCCCGTAATATAGGCATAACAGCATAAAGACCTATCACCACGTGAATATATTTATATTTTTTAAAAGCAATTAATTTGCCTAATTACTGAGGCCATTGATCAAACTAGTTTGGTGAGTAATGTTTGTTGTGTTTGTGTCAATAGCCAGATCAGTTTGTACATATATATTGGGAAACAAAATTTGTATGTATATATATATATATATATATATATATATATAAAATTAAAGAAGAGATTATATATATATATATATATATATATATATTATTTTTTTTATTTTTTTATTTTTCTTTATTTATATTTTAGTAGATAAATAGTACATTTGTGTTCAGATTTGAATGTCTAAAACAAGATAAAAAAACTTGTTTCATGCCCAGATTTTTAAGAAATACAGTACTAAATACTGCGAATCTTGGCAGGGACATGCCAATGTGCCAATATATATATATATATATATATATATATATATATATATATATATATATATATATATAAATAAAAATTATAATACAAAAATGTATCTACATATAATACAGGAAAGCTGAAATACATTGTACAAGAACAAGATGACATGTACTTAACATGGTGGATAGAAGGACTATTTAAGACTTAGCAATCTAAGCTCAGACCAGCTACCCCAATGGAAGACACTGGACAATATTCATTGAAGGTCAGAGCTTTCTCACTTGGGAAGTGATAGGTCTCTAAATCTTGTTATTCTGTGGAGTCTTTTCTTCTTTGAGAAACCCCTCTTCACACTTTAGTACTCAGGATGACGTTTAGACTGGAAAAAAATATCTGCTACTTGAACAAAAGAGACGAAGGAGAACTCATTTCACCGATTTGAGAAAGTATTCACCTTTTTAAATATTGATCATCATATAAAAAAGTAGAGTAAGAGTTTTAACAAGTATTGTGTTGGTATGGATCCCAATGACCTATATTATGTCAACTTCCAGAGCTAAACTTAACTCGGTAACCACAAAATAAGTAAATAACAAATTTAAAAAAAAGGTTTAGCTGTAACTGGCTCATTCATTACTCTTAAGATGAGTCTGGTTTGTCTTTCTTGGAGCCAATGGAATATATAAAAAAAAAAAAATAATCCCTGGTCCACAAAGCTGACAATCCTGGGTTTGATGAAGGAGAAAACATTTCATGAAGTGGGGCTTACAACTCAGGCTTGGAATGTAGAATATAGACTGCATTTAATTGTTTTAGGAAATCTGATTAACAATTGACTCATTTGTGAAAAGTACATTCTTTTTTTTTTGTTGTTTCCGACTCTCCCTGACCTCATGGACCGTAACACACCAGAACATCTTTATGTCCATGGTCATGCTTATCCACCTGGTATTCATATGTTGCTTACCTATGGATCAATTCACACAACACTAGGATCATAAGAGATCTAACTTTATTGACTTGTTTATTCTAAACCTCAATAATATGTAATTATTATAAAATGAATGTAATTGTACTGTGGTATCTGTTGGTCTTTCTTGTATAGTTGTGGTTAAAATACTATAAATTAGCTGGTAATTTTCATCTGTAAACCATATAATTATGGTATTAACGAAAAGTACTTGAGGCTAGGTTTTCTTTATTGTGTTGTTTTTAGTATACGAGACACCACTCCTTATAAAAGAGTAAGTATTCTAATTAAAGATGTTAATAAATAAAGACATAACTAGCAACATGACCTAATGAGAAATAGACTCAAGTCTGGATTTATTACTTGCTGTAAAACATCATAAATTAACAGATAAGTGACTCTAGCGAGAGTAATAAAATTCAAATAAAAAATATTTTTGTATTTGCAAATTATTCATATTTACTTGAAGGTCATTCCATCGTCCAGTCAACCTGCCGTCTGCTCATGATCTAAAAGGTGTAGTCAATAGATGGACCTATATCTTTATCAGACCCTCTGGCTCACTTCTTCTGGACTTATACTATATTATTAAATTAATTATATACATATTCTGATTTTTTTTGAATTTCATATAAATAGTATTCGCTTCATAGTTATCTTTTACTACTTAAAATTTATTTTTACACCATTCTGAATATTATTATAAAAATACATGTGTGCCTTTATATATCAAACAGATGGATTCAGGACATTCCTTTTCAAGAAACAAACTTTAAGATCTCATGGTATTTTACAAAATATAATTGACTATTTCTTATCTTAAGCTTTAAAAAAAATGTGTATTTCCCATTTATAATTCAGTAAAAAGATTTTTTTTCTAAAACAAACTATAAAAAAAAGATATTTTTATGTAGACTTGAAAAATATTTGTTTCAAAGTAAATATTTGAAATATAATCCAAAAATCTGAGTATTTTAAATACAATTCTATTAATATATAAATAAAATAAAAATATAATTTCTGTTACAACCAAACTTTTTTTTAATGAGGTATATTATCAAGGGGATTAATTACAAAGTTCTCGTGTCAACTTATTAAGGTGTTGATACTCATATAGGTGTAACAAATTAATATTTTAGAAAGGGTAATATTTGACATTATTAAAAAAAAAGAGGATTATTTATTTCATAATTAAATTAACTAAATATTAAATGAACTAAATATAATTTACAGGGCCTCTTTATTGAGCATTCACTGTGTACATCTCTATAACCATGGGAAATATATTTAGCCGGTGGTTAAAAAATAAAAATAAAAATCAAGACGAAACCTGAACTTAATTAAGAGAAAAAACAATGCTGTTCAGTGTCCTTGTGGAATTGCAGAACATTAAAACAATCTTAAGATGCTTTGGGTTTAAGAAGATTTTATCAAAGCATTTAAGCTGAAATGATGATTATTTTTTTTTTCTATTTTGTGGAAAGCATAATTTCCGTATTATTTCACAGCTTGCGCATGAAGATATTGTATGAAGGTATCGCTTACCTTGGCAGTAGCCTTGTAGATCCTCTGTCTCTCCTTCTCTTTCTTGCTCTGTCACACACGAATGGCAGGTCTCATCTCACACTGAATTAGAGTTACTTAAAATGATAACCCCGAGATCTGAGGTCCCAGGAGAAGCCTTGTGGTTTGGAGTTTAACCATTAAATGCTCATTGTGGTTATTTGACGACCAGATACGGTCTATAAAATGATTATCATTTAGGAGAATGATAGAAAATCAGAGAAGTCAATGTTGTGCTAATTTGCAGAAAGTAGTGGATACAGTGAATTCTCTTAGGCAGATACAATTGAAAGGGCTACTGTAGTTCAGGAAAAATCTCACATTTTTGTGAAGTATGTAACCAAAGACATTAGCAGCTTTGTAAGCATAATTCCCTAGTGGTCCAGTGGTAAGTATATGGTGCTACGGACCTCGGTTCGATTTCAGTCAGGGAACCAAGAGGTCACAGCACACTGAAGCCAAGCAAGGGTTGGGCCTGGTCAGTGCCTGGATGGGAGACCACCCAGGAATACCACGAGCTATAAGCTGTGGATCACTAGAGAAAGAACTGGCAACCCACTCCAGTATCTCTGTCATGAATACCAAGTAGATCAGCATGGTGTGTTGTGGTCCATGAGGTCCTAGAGAGTTGCACATTACTGAATGACGCAAACACACACACACACAAGCATAAACACA
This sequence comes from Discoglossus pictus, assembly GCA_027410445.1. NCBI lineage: Eukaryota > Metazoa > Chordata > Amphibia > Anura > Alytidae > Discoglossus > Discoglossus pictus. The sequence continues at coordinate 276,725,579 of CM050168.1, read as the reverse complement.
TTTCTTAGAGAACATATTAATTGTGAAGACTTTTGTATAGATAGTTCCATTGTGTCTGGCTTCAAGACTTCTTTTTTTTTTGGAGCCTGAGGAATTGGGGTGATCTTATCTATCAAAGGAAGGAAGGAGATTGGATGGGGATTTGTTATTTGTCCACCACTTCCCCCATACATGCTCAGAAATATGTGGATTAGTACAAACCTATCTCTTGCAGAAAAGTAAACATTTCTCTCATACATACAAGGCTGAATGCAGAGAAGGCTTCTATCTGCACAATGGGAATGCAACAGTTACATCTGCCAATGCTTTCAATAGGATCAATGCAAATCTCTTTAGTTTACGAGGACTCACCATTACAAGAAAATAGAAGACAGAAGCAACTGAGAAAAAATGGAACCCTAAAGTAAAGAATAAAACACATGTATAACATTAAAAATGTAAGGTTGTGTTTATTTTTAGAAAGGTATATATATATATATATATATATATATATATATATATATATATATATATACAGGAATCCTCCCTTGGACCGTGGAGTGGATGGGCTTCTATGTAACCAGCTTCTATTCCAGGACCATCAGGATTAAAAATAACAAACAAAGGTTGTGACCTCTAAATAAAAGACAGAACACGTTATGTTCCCTAGAGTCTTTATTGGGAAAAGTTGGACCATTTTATAGGCAAACTGAACAAAACAATGTTGGTTCCACCCACAAACATGATTAAATTACCTGCCCATAATCCAATATCTCAATCAGCCCTCTACTGTACCTCACTGGCCAATCTGAGGGGGGGTTATCCCATCACAGGGTAAACTGGTAATAACATCACAAACAAACACAATCAAAGTTCCCTTCTAAACAAGTTAACTCACTTCTATTTGAATTTCCTGTCCACGGCTAGATAATCCCATCAGGCCATTGTTCTAATTCCCTGTCTCTAGTGGTGGAATTAGCAGGGACTGGAATGGTGGTCAGGGGTAAGGATAGAGATAACATAGTTCTTTCAGAAAGAGAGGTCAACTCATCCCCAAAAAGAGTTTCAGAGATAAAGAGAGGTGTAGGTTCATGGACCATCTAATGTGCAATGGGGGTTTATGTTAGTGAAGTGGGGTAGAGAGAGTGGAGTGGGACTGGGCACTGAATATGACTGAATGGATTTGGAGCATAAAGATCAAGATCTAGAGCTGGTTAACTCTGCATCAATCTGTAAGTTGTAAGGAGGGCTCTGTAGAACAACATAGTAATTACAGAGGTGAATTTAGCTGGTGTAAACATCAGTCATACAGCACAGGGTTAAATCACTTGTTTGATATAGTGGCTACAACGTAACATCACTAGAATAAAGACGAGGCCTGGGATAGGGTCAGACGGTAGAGCCAAGATGCTTCTTTTCACATCCCATTAGCAGCAATGAAAGGTGACAGCGGACGATCAATAGCAATCCAGGCAAACTGACTCAATAATCAGCCCGTTGCACTCAGATTTAGGATTAGTCTCCTGGCGCGCTCTCCGCCATAACATATCTATGTGAGGACAGAGTAGCCAACCTTTCCAGAGGACCTTGAGAATCCTTAGGTGGAAACCCCTTTCAGCCTTACACAAAGGTTTTCTGCTGGAGCCATCTCATATTCTAAGGTAACCAGAATGTAGTAAATCATTGCTTCAAGTATAAAGAGAGGGTGTCTAACTAAGAGGTAAAGGTAATGGTAGGCAGTGCCGGCTCAAGCCAATTCCAGTGAAGCCTCAGGTATTTTGCCCCATATAAATTACAAGTACAGGACAATGGGACACCTGGTTGAATTGCTTGGAAAACTCCAATATTTTAGTGTGAATAAAGTCAAGGCCAAGTTTTCTTTTTAATAGACTAAATAGAGAAATGCTATAATCATAAGATGGGTTCCCTGGTGGTCTAGTGGTTAGGTTTTTGTGCTTTCACCTCTGTGACCTGGGTTTAATTCCAGTCAGGAAACCAAGAGGTCAGAACCAAGGTTGGGCCCGGTCAGTACTTGGATGGGACGCCACCTAGGAATACCAGGACTGTATGCTGTGGCCCACTGGAGAAGGAGCTGGCAACCCACTCATGTACCTCTGCCATGAAAACCAAGTGGTTCAGCATGGTGTGTTGCGGTCCATGAGGTCAAGGAGAGTCAGACACGACTGAGTGATGCAAACACATAATCATATGATAGCAGTGCCATGCTACTGTATATATCAGTATCAGAAGAAAACAGATGTAAAATAAGCTGCACAGTAAAAGGTAGATTAGTAGTATTCTCATTATGCTAAAACATATTCTTTTGTGCCTTTTTAATTGCAAGTTTGTTTATCTAGAACAATAAATAAATAACAGTAATATAAAAAAAGGATAAAAAAATAATAAACTGACTGAAACAAAAGTAAAAATAGCACCTATTCCAATGCATACATGCTAACAGTTATGTTACGTCCTTGATAGTGTCCCTTGTAAGTCGGCCTCTATGACCATAGGGCAGTGCCGACCTTAATGGTTAGTAGATGGTTTTACCATAAAGTTCTGGGCAAGTAAGATTTGGTGGTTCCATTAGAGATTTGAATTGTATGATCTATAAGCAGTTTGGCATATGTCAAGATCTGCTTTTTAGGGAAGGGTTAATGGCACAATTTGCTTTTTTCAATTAGGCTTCATAGGAACCTAGTTTTATTATTATTATTATTATTATTAACTTTTATTTGTAATGCGCCAACATATTCTGTAGCGCTGTACAGGAGGAGAGATCAGGGAAAATACAATATTAACAGCAGAAGAGAATAGAGGGTCCTGTTTTGAGCTTACAATCTTTGCAGAAGGTGCTTTTTCCCAAAGCACCATACAAGATAGAAAACTCGCTACTTATAATCTAAAGGGGATGGAAGAGGCAGAAACCTGTGGAAAAAAGATAAGGAATAGCAGGGTCAGGAAGAGGGTGAAAACTTACTTAGGTGGGAAGGTGTGAAAACTTGGAAAGGTTAGTTCCACCTACCCAGCAGGATCATGGAGTTCTTTGTATACCTCAGCTACAGAAGATGAACTCAAAGCAGGGAAAACACAGAAGAATGCTTCCAAGAGACAGACAGTCAAGAAACCAGTGGTCATAGGATATAACAATTGTACAACACAGGATACCGTCACCCAGTAAGACACTCACACAGTTTTTATGTGAATCCCAACTGACCACATTTTATTATGAATTATGTACATATTTATACAGTTTCTTCAGTGGAGAACCACCATGCAGAGAATTGTGCATGTCTGGTAACCAATAAGTGCAAACCTACATGTAAATTAAAATTCCCCAATCAGGATAATGTGCATTCTTGATTAGCCAATAAAGGCAGGCCTGTGTGTGAGATGGAACATCTAATAGCTACCAATCAGGCAAATGTGCAGTCTTAGTTGCCTTAGGAATGCATGCCTATATGTCAAAGAGTAAAACTCAGGTTTATGTGCAAGACAGCCCCATCTGCTCTGTAATAGTCGGGGTCACCATCCCAAGAGTGTTGACTTAACGGAAGGATAAGCCAGCTAACTGGGGGTTGGCAGGTGAGAGCTATGTGATAGCTGTAATATTCTGCAGAGCTGTCCATCTGCAGAGCATCTTATATATTTTTTCTATAGCCCTTACTGGGATGCACTAACTTTCTGTATATTTCCCCAGAACTAGGGTTTACTTCTAACATGTCCACACTTCAATCACTTACAGGATAAACAATATGTTACTTACAGCAATACCTATAATATGAAAACATTTATATCAATCATACACAATATAAACAATATATGTCCCACTAAGTTGCGCAGGGCAGGAACTTGTTATCTCAGGCCTAGGCATATTACTCTAGCAAACACTCTAGGCTCTGGGCATGACCACAAGTATCATAGGTACCCTGGCATTCTAAACCATACAAAACCTAGTATACTCATAAACCAAAACACAGTCAATATTCTCATATTTAAACCAGGGAAGTTCCCAAATCCCATGGCCAATACACAATACACAATAGTCCAGTAAAGCTTGAGCATGAAGAAATGGGGTAGCAAAGGGTCCCCCTGTGCCTCCCAAAATCCAGTCATGACAGTTAACCTCTACTGAAAAAGCTATTTTCTCTCTACCCCCCGATCAGCATAACCAGGCTCTCCTAACTCTATCACCAGAGGCAAGAAATTTGCACAATTGACTGTATATATTGACAGCAACCTGCTCGATGTTATTATTAGGTTGTGGACAGTAAATTCACATAGTACATGTGAGATAAACACATTCAAAGTTCCCTTCTAAACTGGTTATGTTTGTGATGTAATTATCAGCGCACCCTATGATGGGAATAACTCCCACCCCCCCCAGATTGGCTAGTCATGTATTACAGGGGCTAATTGAGTTAACTGGTTAATGGCAGGTGATGTAATCATGTTTGTGGGTTGATCGGTTAGTTCTTTTTTAACTCCTGGATTCCTGTTCTGCATCCTGATGGTCCTGGAATAGACGCTGGTCACAGTGAAGACCATCCACTCTATGGTCTAAGAGAGGATTCCTGTAGCCAAGGCAGGCGTATTTTGGAGCTAGGTTGGACCCTCTCCTCTGGGTCCTTACAGCATGTCGAACATTGAACCTGCTTATAGAATGGGCAGATCAAACTATTTTGAAGCCAGTCTTTAGCACTAAAGTCACTCAATCCTCTGTGACCATGTCGAGCAAGACTGTATAAAATTAGATAGTATTGTGCATTGCAATAGGAGGTGTTGCTTTAATATTGTACTAACGATATATTTATAAAAAAAAAAAAACAGAATTTGGCAACAAAGCATATTAAGTTAGAAAAAACATTTTGAGGCCTCTTTCTCTGGAGGCATCCATTATACTTTAATGAAGGTTGTATGTGTAATAGGTATATTTACATTTCAGCAGGAGCAGGGTTTACAGTTAATTTTGCAAGCTGCCTGCTTCTAGGGCTGTGAAAGGGAAGGGGATAGATGCCAAATGCTACAAGCGCTACTAGTAAATTCCCCTTACTCTATTTGCCCCTAGCAGAAAGTGCTGAAGCCAAACAAGATGAAACATTCCAGGCACAAGGCTCTCAAATTAAAATTTTCTCTAAAGGTGCGTCTGTGGCCATAGCTTAAAAAGCAGCCAATATTGATAGTATGTTACATCTCCAAAAACATGAGGTTTTTCCTAAAATTGTGTTTTTTTCCCTAAAACCCAGATAAGATCATAACTCATATGCCCTACAGATACCGTATTTGCCGGCGTATAAGGCGTCTGGGCGTATAAGACAACCCCCCAACATTGCCACTCAAAATATAGAGCTTGTTACGCGACCGCAGCGCCTCCGGCCCGCCCCTGCATCTCCCTGTGACCGGCACAACTGCAGCGCCTCAGGTCCGCCCTCGCATCTCCCTGTGACCGGCGCAACCGCAGTGCCTCCGGCCCACAAGCTCTGCGTAGACAAAGTGCACCCGGCGTATAAGACGACCCCCCCACTTGGAGGCATGTTTTTCAGGGCAAAAAAGTTGTCTTATACGCCGGCAAATACGGTATATCAGAATGAGGTGCGGTTTTATAGTGATGGGAGGTTTCCTTACTATTCAGCTTGGCATAAGAGATTTATCCACATTTTTGGAATAGCTTTGAATTAGTGTGAAGTCTTGACCTTCTGTTCTTGGCCTCATGTCACAGCTGTGCAAGATGTCATCTCAGGAGAGAGCACAGGAAGAAAAGAGGAGCCTTCCCAAGGTGAGACTCTTACTATGGGGCGGTACAGGAAGTAAAGTATAAATTGTATGACAATTACACAGAAGCTAAGATTAGATAAAAAATGCCTAAAGAGCCTCTGTAAAGGCTCACTTTCAAGTTCTGAAGAACTTCCTTTGACAAAGACTATAACCTTGCAATCTAATGCCTCTCAGGTCGCCATTACAAGAGCATCTCCACTTCTGTTGATTACTATATCATGAATTTATTGAATAGACTCTTACTAGGGACAGCTGGGCATTTTCTCTACAACCTACTGATGAGGCCCAACTAAGGCCGAAACGTACGTCTGGGGTTTGCGGTTCCTCTTGTTCAGGGCCTGGTATTTCTGGGCTTGATCACTCTAGTGAGTGAGATCAGGCTGATATACTACAGGATATTTCTCAATTTGAAGGGCACAGTGGGTTATGTCCATTTTTTTTTTTGTGTCGTTAAGTCATTTTTGACTCTCTGTGACCTCATGAACCGTAACACACCAGGACATCTTTTTCATGATTATCCACTTGGTATTCATGGCAGAGATACTGGAGTAGGCTACTAGCTCCTTCTCCAGTGGGCCACACATACAGCTCCTGGTATTCCTAGGTGGTCTCCCATCCAAGTACTGACCAGGTCCAACCTGACTTGGAATCGGGTTGGTGTGAGCTCTTCGTTTCCTGACTGGAATCACTGAAAGCACTGGACCACCAGGGAATCATGTTCAAAGATCTAACCTATTACGATTAGTTTATTCTCTTGAGCACCTCTAATTTTGGGCTAATGGACTTCTTACTACGAGAGTCTATACAGGTCTCCATATCAGGTTTCATCATATTTTTAATACTGTGCATGACCTTTGCAGCCAAGGCTGGAGATTGTAACACAATTTATAACTTTAAGGCTTATTATTATTATTATTATTATCGTTTATTTGTAACGCATATTCCGTAGCGCTATACATAAGTTAAGTTACAGGCAATGACAAGTTCTAGATTAACACATTGCAAAGAGTGGATGGCCCTGTATTTGAGCTTGGAATCCAGTGTCCATAGCGCTTTCCCTAAAGCACCTTGCAGGATTGAAACTTGCAGACTTACAATCTATAGGTTAAAGTTTGTATGTGGTACAGTAGGGAGAGAGTAGTGCTGAGCATGTTAGGGAGGAAGGTTATAGGCTTCTTTAAAGAGGTGCGTTTTTATTGATGTTTTGAAGGATTTAAGGCAGGAGGATAGTCTGGTGAATCGAGGTAAGGAGTTCCAGAGAATAGGGGCAGCGCGAGAAAAGTCCTGGAGGCGGGAGTGAGAGGAGGTGACAAGAGTGGTAGAAAGAAGAAGGTCGTTAGCAGAACGAAGAGGGCGTGTGGGGGAGTATTTGGAGATGAGAGCGGAGATGTATGGGGGTGCGCTGTTGTTGAGGGCTTTATAAGTTAGGGTCAAGATTTTAAACTTTATTCTGGAGGCTAAGGGAAGCCAGTGAAGTGATTGACAAAGAGGAGCTGCCGACACTGAACGTTGTGTACTGAAGATGAGTCTGGCGGAGGCATTTATTATGGATTGAAGTGGGGAGAGGCGAGTGATGGGCAGGCCAACAAGTAGCGAGTTGCAGTAGTCAAGACGAGAAATGATAAGAGAGTGTATTAGAATCTTAGTAGTGTCTTGAGTAAGGTAATGGCGTATTTTGGATATGTTTTTTAAATGGAAAAGACAGGATTTGGTCAGAGACTGTATGTGTGGGATGAAAGAGAGGGCAGGGTCCAGTAGAACCCCGAGACAACGGGCTTGAGAGGTGGGAGTGATGATGGCATTGTTGACAGAGAGAGAGGTGTGAGGAATTGAAGCTGTAGTAGAGGGTGGGAAGATTAAGAGGCTTGCACCCATTCTGCTTTAACGCTTCTTAAAGGGCTACTGTACAATGACAAAAAAATATAAGTTTAAAAACGTTGAGCCTAGCAGCATTATTAAGTAGGGAAAAGCCATCCAACTTTTTTTAATTAGAGGGATTTATGACACATTATTGGAAGTTGTTCCTGTGAGAGGGGATTTAACATTTCTAGAGAGCCATGATGGCACTGAATGGTCAAGTGAGAGGGGTGTAGTGTCAATTTCAATCTTATCCTACTCTTAAACAAAGACTCTAGACTTCTGCCTGTTGCCTCCTCCCCATCCCTCCCTCCAATGATAACTACAAACACACACACCCATCAACCAGCTCTCAGGATGTGATTTAACAAATGCAAAATAGGTTCCTGTTCTCATAAATTCAGATTTTCATGGATTTTAAGAATTTAGAATGGGTTAATTTTGGTAATTTGGTACATGCTTGACACATAAGTGTCTTTTGTTACACTGCAGTGATCCTTTATAGGACTGTTGAGGTCAAATTTAAAAATATCCTCTCTTGAAGGACTGCACTTGAAAACAGGTAACCAGATCCTAAAATATAAACAAACATAGTGTCTAATTAATTACTTTATAAGCCATTAGGCTGCTGTAACTCTTCACTTCTAGTGATCAACGTCCTAAGGTAAGAGGAGACTTCAGATGTACAGAGGAAGCCTCCATCCGCACAATAGGAATGAGGCAGTTACAACTGTCATTAAGACTAATGCAAATCTAATTTGTTTATACACCAATTTTAGACAAAATCTGAAAGTCTAGTAAAGAAAATGGAAGCATGCAATAAAAAAATATTTCATATAGATGGAAAATGTAACTGCTCAGGTTACTTGAGCTGTCCCTTGACCTTTGACCCAATCAGCTCACAAAGCGTGTTGAGTCAATGTTGACTAAAATGGCAGCATCCACTCTCCACAAACCAGCAGGAGGAGTATCCACAAAGTAGGCAAGTGCCATACCTTTTATGTAGATAATCTTCTCGGAGTGATCTTTAATATACAATACTTAATTTTTTCCTTTTATACCTAATATTTCCATCAGATAATCAACACATTTCCACTACACTTTTGCAAGCCCTGTACCTACCCTGTATGTATTTGCGTAGCTCAGTCGTGTCCGACTCTACCTGAGCTCATGGACCACAACACAGCATGCTGATCCACTTGGTATTCAGGGAAGCGATCCTGGAGTGGGTTATAGTATAAAGCTCTTGGTGGTCTCCCATACAAGTACTGACCAGGCCCAACACTGGTGGTAAGCCCCGAAAAATCTGGGGGAGATAAAGTTTAAAGAGACAAAATAAAATGTGGCCCTGAGTGGTGCAATTCAACTATACTCCCTGGACAGGCAGCAGTGCTGGATCTAACACTGATGCAACCACTGCACCAGGGCCCTGCTCTGAGGGGCCTCAGTTCTGCAGTGCCCTTCAAAAACTTTTTTTATTAAACTTCTTTGTTTAAATTCTCAATACACCTTGCCCCCCAATATAATAAAAAATTATATATAAATTATAAGTCAAAGCTTTCATGGGAAAGACATACTGCTTAATTTGCTATTTTTTGTGTAGCCTGTTCATATAATCTGGGTGGGGGGGGGTTTGTCCCCCACATCTTCCCCAGTTCTTACGCCCATTGGTGTGACCTCTTGGTTTTCTGACTGGAATTGAACCCAGGTTGCAGTGGTGAAAGCTCTCTCCTTACTGTATTCCCTTCTCACAGGCTTTATATCACAGAGTGGGCAAGCTGGAGTGGAGGTTTTTCAAAATAAAGAATTTATTCTCAATGGCCCACGGGAGCCTACAAGGAGTATAAGGTAACGGTCCTGGCAGTGTGCAAGTTCTTCAATAAGAGAAAATGGATCTCTCTTCTTTAACGCTAATTAATTGGCCTCAAGTTGAATCAACACAAAACCTCCTCGTCTTTGAAAGCCTTACTGTATTGCTGTAACATGAGCTAGATGGTTTAATTAGGCACTGATCATTAATAAAAATCATAATCTACTCACTCAAGGATTCTCTCGGCAACAAGCTTTGGCCATTATGGCAGCCTATCAATGATCGCTTATTGTTTTAGAATTCTTCTTAAATCACTTTAGACCTGACTAAGCCAACCCGCCCCTTAATTACCTTATCAGTGTGGAGACAAACACTCCGTTGGGGGCAGATACCCCAATATTTGCAAATGGGTTTAATAAATTTGAAAGCAATACTCAATATCAAATATGAATTTTGATTAATAAAATAAATCGCTCCTCTTGCTAGGTCATTACTATTGTCTTTTAAGAAATAGGTTAAAGGGACTCTGTAAAGTGTTGATGTTTTTCACGCAAGGGAGGAGGACATATCTAGTTTGCGAGTTTTCAATCTTATGTCAGTGCCTTGGAAACAAGCACTATGTACATTTGATTTTATGTTCAAAAACAGGGCCCTCCATTCTTTATCAGGTGTTCATTTTTGTCTTTGCCATGTACTTAACCCCTGTACAGCTTTACAGAATATGTTGGCGCGTTACAAATAAAGATAATAATAATAATAATAATAATAAAAATAATAATATCAGTACGTGGCTTTCTCTAGTTTTGGGGAAAAACAGTTCACATTTTCTTAAATCAACCAATCATAGAAGAAATGCAATATAAAAACATTTTATAGAACATCTTACTTTTAGCAGATTCTGCTTGTGGCTAGGAGCTGACATAGGGCAACACCTGGCAATGCATCAAACATAGGGCAACACCTGGCAATGGATAGTCTGATTGTTACGGATCCATGTCCACTAGTACTGGAGTGACCAGGTCAATGAGTCACAGCCAGGAGTGGAAAGAAAAGTTTATTCAGATCTACTCAGTTTAAAGGCACAGAGGAGTTACATCCAAATTCTGAGCCATTGTTACATAGCAGTGGGTTTTATATCCCAGAATAGAGAAAAAATAATTGCTGATACACTTGTTAATGTTAATTTCTGCAATAAGGTGTATATTTGTCCATTTTGGTATTATTCATTTAAGAAAAAGGCAAATTTTAAAGAAACACCCACCAACTTTCTGGGCTGCTTGCTATTATGTATGTCAGAATATGATCACAGGACAATGGATTCAATGATACACAGATGAAAACTAGTATATACTGTAATGTAAATGTTCTTTTTGCTGAAAGTATCTCAAATGACAGGTTCCCTGGTGGTCCAGTGTTTAGGATTCAGTGCTTTCACAGCTGCAACCTGGGTTAGATTCCAGTCAGGGAGCCAAGAGGTCACACCACCCTGAAGCCATGCAGGGTTGAGCCTGGTCAGTACTTGGATGGGAGACCACCTAGCAATACCAGGAGCTGTATTCTGTGGCACACTGGAGAAGGAACTGGCAACCCACTCCAGTATCTCTTTCATGAATACTGAGTGCATCAGCATTTTGTTTTGCGGTCCATGAGGTCACGAAGAGTTGGACACGACAGAATGACGCAAACAATCTCAAAAAACATAATTTGAACTAATAAGGCTTTGAAGCCTTAACGCTTGCAAACATCTTATTTCATTGTCTTATGGTGTTCTAGTAACTGACCTACCCTAGATGGGCAGTTTCTTAAAATAGCAAGGCTTGAACTTGGTAATTAATCTATGATTCCAATGAGACGGACCAGCAATTTATTTTATTTTATCATATTGTCAACGGTTTCAGAAAACTGAAACTAACAAAGAAAGTGAAAAGCATTAGCCGGGCAACGCAATGTCTAAATGAGATCTGAGATCAAGCAATTACATGATCAATACCAGCGAGATGAAGTAATCTTGCAGATCAATAATGTGACACGTGAACCGCTCCGTATTCCTTGCACGCCAGAGGTGGGAGAATTAAACATCTCGGCACAAAACAATGAGGCTTTATCAAAAGGGGCCAAGTTCGTGTGACGCTCGTCAAGCGAACAGTTTGTGTTCTTGAATTGTTGCTGTAAGTAAAGCACAATATAATTATATACAAGTTTCTTGCAGAATATACAGAACTACTATATTTGTATTGCCCTTTTTCAGCTGTAAACTCGTGAAATTTATTTTGAAAATATGACTGATCATGCAAAAAAAAATATATATATATTTTATTGAAGGATAATGATCATATGAAGCCTTTTATTATCACGGAGTTGTTTGGCTCCTTTTTAAATCATTATAACAGAAATCACCCAAATGGACCTGATGAACAGTTTAGTTCTTAATACTGTGTTTTGCCCCCTTTAGCATCAATGACAGCGTGCAGACTTTTGTAATAGTGGTCTATGAGGCCCCTAATTCTTGCAGGGGGTATAGCTGCCCATTCGTCTTGGCAAAATGCCTCCAGGTCAAGTAAAGTCTTTGGTCGTCTTGCACGTTTGAGATCTCCCCAGAGTGGCTTGATGATATTAAGGTCAGGAGACTGTGATGGCCACTCCACAACCTTCACCTTTTTCTGCTGTAACCACTGGAGGGTCAACGTGGCCTTGTGCTTAGGGTCATTGTCATGCTGGAAAGTCCAAAAGCGTCCCATGCGCAGCCTTCGTGCAGAAGAATGCAAATTGGCTGCCAGTATTTTCGGATAACATGCTGCATTCATCTTGCCATCAATTTTCACAAGATTCCCCGTGCCTACAAGCTCCCTATTATTATTATTACTAGAATATTGCCCGACAAAAAATGACGGCAATGAAATTGTAAGTGAGCTAAGGGTGTTTGGTGTATATAATGTGGCTGATGTAGCGTCGTTCGTTTTCTATGTCGTGCAAGTTTTTCGGAATATCCGTAGCTGTTTAGTGGCGTTTTGCGTATTTAGGGACCTTTAGCCTCGTTTTCGTTTTGTTCGGCGGCCATTTTTTCTCTCGCTTAGGTGATTTTCGGGTCTCTAAACTCCGAAATTTGTGGTTAAATAGAGGTGTAACTTCACTTGCAGAGGTCCTCGGTGCTTCCCCTAGCTGTGAGTAACCTTTTTATGTTTGTTGTGTGTATTTGTTGTGTTTGTAATGTTTTTGGGGTTGCGCGGGTTGCGTCCTTGTTTTCTAATCTCGTAGGTGTTTTCCTGCAAATACGTAGGTGTTTGGTGGTGTTTTGCGTCTTTAGACTGCTGTAGCCTCGTTTTCGTTTTTTTCCGCTGACATTTTTTCTCTCGCTTTGAGAATTTTTTAGTGTCTAAACGCTTTTAATTTGAGTTAAATTGAGGTGTAACTTTAGTTTTCGAGGTCCTGGATGCTCCCTCTTCCTGTAAGTAAGCTTTTTATGTATTTGTTGTATTTTTCATGTTTTGATGTGCTCGTGTTGCGGACGTTTTTTGTGAGGTCGTAATGGGTCTTAACGTCTCGTATTTTGTTTTGAGGTAAATTCGGCGCTCCTTGCCAGCAACTGCAACCCTCGCTATTTACAGCCAATCTTTTTGATCCAACGACAGATTAATTATGGTTAAAAAAAATTATTGCTACTAATTACTGATTAGTCCTTGATGTATTGGGTCCATTGCCTTGAGTGTAAACCAACTGGGGAAAAAATAAAATAACCATGCTTTCTGCGACTGAGCATGCCTAGTCATTTGGGCAAGTGTCTTGAAGTCAAGCCAATGGACCCACCTCATGAGCTAATCTGGAATTATTGATAATCTCTCATTAACAAAAGCTTTGAATTTTTTGTCTGATAAATGCCTGAATTTGCAGTTTGTGCTACTGGATGACTGGCCCTTGGTTGCCTCATGCACTAGGTTATCTGCACCAGTGCTGGGGCCGATGCTTCAACCACAGCTTTAACTAGTAAGCCACAGTTATCTGTGCTTTATGGATGGACTAGAGGCAGGATGGGTGTCAGCATATTGGATTCCATAGACCCTTATCCAAGTAGACGAAAGTGCAATCTATGCACAGTGGGGGGCATGTGTCAAATTTGACTAGAACATCTTGAAGCAAATAAATGAACACAGAGGTTTCTAAAACTTATATAGAATAGTTATTTAATAAATTATGCAGGTAATAGAAAGGCTAAATTATATATGGATGTGGTAACTTGTCTTCCTTGAATGGTAATTTAAACAGGCCTTTGTAGGAGGGCTGAGAATCTTTACTTCCCTCCCACAATTGCTCATGGACAGGATGTGATGTAAATTACATCATCTCAACTAAGGATATATCCAGGCAGGAAACTGGTGCTGCTTCCTGTTTTTCTTCCTTGGTGGTGAGGGTGAGGAGGTGATTTCAATGGTCTGACCGTGGGTAAGATCAAGCGTTTGGGGAAGGGAATTACTATATATATATAGGTAGATAGATTTAAAAGGGGGTGTTGCTCCGTGGGTCTGGGCTGTTGTGTTTGTAATACATTTATAGTATTGTGTTAAATTCTATAAATTCTATTTTTTGTGTAATATGTGGATTGACAGCCATAGGAAAGTACAGGAGAACTTATGTCGCTGAGGGAACTATTCCGGAGGGACGGTGGGTTGAATTTCTCCTGTATATCAGGTTTTTGCTCCCACTAGGTTCTCCTGTAATAGAGGGATAACTAGAAAACTGAGCAACATAGAAGAAGAAAAAGTGAGGGAATGTGGTAACTTGTCTTCCTTGAATGGTAATTTAAACAGGCCTTTGTAGGAGGGCTGAGAATCTTTACTTCCCTCCCACAATTGCTCATGGACAGGATGTGATGTAAATTACATCATCTCAACTAAGGATATATCCAGGCAGGAAACTGGTGCTGCTTCCTGTTTTTCTTCCTTGGTGGTGAGGGTGAGGAGGTGATTTCAATGGTCTGACCGTGGGTAAGATCAAGCGTTTGGGGAAGGGAATTACTATATATATATATATATAGGTAGATAGATTTAAAAGGGGGTGTTGCTCCGTGGGTCTGGGCTGTTGTGTTTGTAATACATTTATAGTATTGTGTTATCTGCCTTTTAATAAATACCTTTTAATGTAGACGAACCTTGTGTAATATTAATTTGGTGATACACCACAATGGACACTGCAGGTTATGCAAATACACCCCAGCGAACATTGTGGCTGTGAAATTAGTCTTTTCACTTTAAAATAAGCCACAAAATCTAGCATTAAAGCCTTAGTAGCCCAATTTTGAGGGTTCCCTAGTGGTTAGGATTCAGCAATTTCACCTCTGCAAACTGGGTTCAATTCCAGTCAGGGAACCAACCGGTCACACCACCCTGAAGCCAAAAAGGATCACTATTTGGATGGGAGGCCACAGAGGAATACCAGGAGCTGTATGCGGTGGCCCACTCGAGAAGGAACTGGGAACCCAGACCAGTATCTGCCATGCATGCCAAGTGGATCGGCCTGATGTGTTATGGTCCAGGTCATGAAGAGTCTAACAAGACTGAAGGGCACAAATAGCTCAATTGTATAACTTTTTCTTTTCTTTTTAAACATCTCCCTCTATTCACCTCTTTGGTCAGCTGTTGGTCCACATAACCATGAGGCGCAGCTTCTAGTGTCCACATCAAAGTCATTGGCTGTACTGTAGAAGATGCAACATGGAGGAGTTTGCTGCCTGCTCACCTGACACATTGAGATGCTCGAAGGAGTGATTGTAGTAGTAAGATCAAATAAAAAACATTTTGAAGAGTCAGACCAGGTTTCAAATACAGTCCACAGTGTTCCTCTCGGTTTAACTTCCAATGGATTCCCCGGTGGTGCAAGTGTTGGCCCGCACACAAACCAACCAACTCTCCAGTTTGTAAATTTGTGGAGATCCAACGGGAGAAAGACAGCTCTAGCACAAGTAGGAAGCAATCGGAAGTTAAACCAAGGAGTAAGGATGGATTGTATGTAATACACGTTCTGACTCAAAAGATAAGAGAGTATGATTATATATTTTTTTTACCCCCAAAAAGGTGCGCACTGGTAGAATTAGAAATCAGGTGAAATAGGCCATTTCAAGCAGAAAAATTTGGAGAAATGGACTCAGACTTCGAACTGTTCAACGTTTCATTGGATTTGTTTCATTAGTAGCAAGATAAAAACATGGTGGCCCAATAGAGATAAGAGGAAAATAAAAAATATATATATATTAATATAACTATATACTAGCCTAATAATTATTATTTTTTATTTAAAAAAAAGGACATGACCTGCCCTATCACTACAGTGCTGGTTTACAAATGGTGTTTTCCTCCATACTGTAGGGCAGTGGTGGCGAACCTATGGCACGCGTGCCACAGGTGGCACGCCGTGCCCCTTCTGTGGGCACGCGGCCATAGGTCGCCGGCAGCATGCTGGGTCTGCTCATCGTGCGCGAGCACGGCGCCTGAGCGCTCTCCCGTCACTTAAAAAAGGAAGGGCTTTGCTAGCGTGCACGGCGCAGGCGAACAGACTCTCCTCGAGATCCGCAGGGGGAGAGGCAAGGGGAAGGTAAGAGTTATGGGGCAGGGGAGAGACAAGGGAGAGGGGGAGAGAGAAGAGGGTTGAGACAAGGGGGAGGGAGAAGGGGAGAGACAAGAGTGGAGGGAGAGACAATGGTGTAGGGAGCCAATAGGGAGTTGGACAGATAAGGGAGAAGTGGAGAGACAATGGAGAAGAAGGGGGAGACAAGGGGAAGTGGAGAGACAAGAGGGGAAAGAGAAGGGTAGGGGATACAAGTTAGAAGTGGAGAGAGAAGGGGGAAGACAGTGGAGAATGGGAAAGAGAAGTGTGGGAGAGAGATAGAAGGGTGTGGGAGACAAGGGAGAATGGGAGAGACAAGGTTGGGTGAAACAAGGGGGTAGAGAGAGCAGGGTGGGAGAGACCAGGGGGAGAGACAAGGGTAATGGGAGACACAAGGGGAAGGGGAGAGACAAGGGGGGAGACAATGGGGAGGGGAGAGACAAGGGGGAGAGAGAGTGAATGGTGGGAGAGACAATAGTGAAGTACAAGGAGAGACAAGGGTGGTGGTAGAGACAAGAGTGAAGGAGATACAAGGGTGGGGGAGAGATAAGCAGAGAAAGAGGGAGGGAGGGAGGGAGGAAGAAAGGAGAGCAGAGAGAAGGGAGGATGGAGAGAAACAAGATAGGGAGAGGCAGAAGGGAAAGGAAGAAGTAAGAGAGTGAGATGGGAGAGAAGGTAGAGGCACATGAGAGGAAGGGAGAGGAGAGAGAAAGGAAGAGGGAGATGCAAAAGGGAGAGGTAGAGAAGGGAGAGTGAGAGAAGGGAGGAGTGAGAGAGAGGGGAGAGGCAAAAGGGAGAGGTAGAGAATGGAAAGAAAGGAGGAGGGAGAGACACAGGGAAGGAAAGAGACAAGGGGGGGTAGAGGCAGGGGAGAAAACAGAGACAATTGTGAGCGGTACAAGAGATTAGAAATAAGGGTGGGAGAGAGAGAAGGATGGAAGGAAGAGACAAGGGAGAAGGGGAGATACAGGGGTGGTGGGAGACAAGGAGGAAGGAGAGAGACAAGGAGGAAGGAGAGAGAGAAGGGGAGGGGAGAGAGAAGGGTGTATGATCCAAGGGGGGGGGGGAGACAAGGGAGAAAGGAAGAGACAAGGCTGGAGGGAGAGACAAGGGGGAGGGGAGAGACAAGAGGCGAGAGAGGAGGGTGGGGGGAGAGGGAAAAATGGGGGAAGAGACAAGGGGGAAGGGGAGATACAAGGGTGGGGGAGAGACAAGGGGGAAGGGGAGATAAAAGGGTGGGGGAGAGACAAGGGGGAAGGGGAGATACAAGGGTGGGGGAGAGACAAGGGGGAAGGGGAGACATAAGGGGCAGGGGGGAGACAAGGGGGAAGGGGAGAGAGAGAAGGGTGTAAGAGACAAGGGGGAGTGAGAAAGTGAGAGACAAGAGTGGAGGGAGAGACAAGAGGGAGTGGTAGTCAAGAGAGAAGGGGAGAGACAAGGGAGAAGGGGGCGACAAGGGGAAGCGGGCATATGCATTAAGGGAGCAATGTATAAAGTTGCTATTTTTGGATTAAAAGAGTGAGGTGCATTGTATTCTCATTTGCATGGCCCTGCCTTTTAGACATCTGAATGGGCTTATTAATGTAATATTAATTTCCTCTCTCTAAAAATGTATATATATACATACAGTGGGGGGGGGGGGGGGGGGGGGGGGGGGGGGCTGGGGGGAAGTATTTGATCCCCTTCGGATTTTTTTTGTCCATGACAAAGAAATGATCAGTCTATAATTTTATCAAAAATGACGGGAATACAATTGTAAGGCTGGCAATGCTGTTTGCCACATAATGTGAGGCTTTTGCTCCTCTGAGCACCATTTGCGTGGCGCGCACTAACTGCCATTTGTTTTATTTTCAACGTTCTGCGTTCCTGTCGTTGTTCGTCTAAGACTCAGTATTCAGGTTTAATTGCCGTGTTGGCACTTAGAGGGAAAAAAAAGTTGGCATGTATTGCGGTTTGGGCACTCTGGCTCAAAAAGGTTCGCCATCACTGCTGTAGGGTATTAAAAGAACAGACATATCCCTGGGAGTGCGTTTTTTTTTTTGCAAGGGCAAAATTTATAGAGCATGGGAAAAAAAAATATTTTTTTTTACTGAAATGGAGAGAAATAAATTCAAGTGCAAGTTTCAACAGCTTTATTAAAAAGGTTTCGTTAAATACTGTTTTTATTAATTCCTAAACGCTATAATTAAATACCAATTTTGTCGCTCTTATAAATAAGAAAGATGAACAGATGTAAATGTGCAGTGAATAATTCTGACATGGTGTACAATATACCAACTGCTGTCTCAGTTGTAGAGTTATTTTTCCAGTTATATTGACTTTTATTTGTACTGTGCCAACATATTCTGTAGTGATGTACAGGGCATAAGAACAAGGAAGCATACAATCTGAAGAAAATGAAGGCCTGGTTTTGAGCTTAGAATCTTTGTAGAAAGTGCCCCCCCCCCCCATGTGACGTGGATAGCTCAGTAAGTAATAGGTTAGTAGTCAGATGGCATAACCTGTAAGTCCCATAAAAACTTTAATTTTTTTTATTTACTATATTAATTTTGTAATTGAGCACCTAGAAAAAAAAATAGTCTTTTTTGGAATACAGTGAGTTCGCAAACAGCCCCCACACCCATTGAGGCAATGAAAACAACAACAATTGTACAAATAAAGCAAACACACAAATCTATTGAAAAGGGAAATTTATTTACTTTTTAAATCTTAAAATTGAGGTAAAATACTTTACTTTCAAATTCCATACAAAATACAGAGCTATCACATACCCCTGGGAAAAATATGTATATTATACATATATTTCTATATAACATTACATCATATATATAATATATATGCCAAAAAAGTTGTGTTTTTGAAGACTTTATAGAAATTGGAACGTCTAAAGGCACTGCACAAAAATTTAGCTAGTATACAATTATGTACATTTACTCTATTCAGTTTGAACAGGTAGGGCTGACATCTTTAAACTTATGCTTCCCAAGTTTCATAATTCTAAGAAGCAAACAACCCTCTAAAAATAAAATGTAACCCTCAAAAATCGGTAAGAAATTCAATGAAAAAAAATCCAACAAAACACTTTGAACAAATGCAAAGCTGGAATTAAAAATTTAGGACAATCAACCAAGGATGCCAAGATTATAAAAATTTAAACTTTTAAAATGTAAGAAATTAACTTTGAAAGCAGCTTCTATAAATGGTTTTAAAAAGGGTGAATTCCCAGAGTATAATTGATCTTGAAACTGAATTTCAATGACCAATGGTATAGGTTACCACTATAGCATAAATATGAAATGACCGTACAAGTATTTGCAGCAAACAATTGAGATTAAACAAAAAGTGCCAAACATTCCCTAGCAATATACAGAGGGGTAAACTAGGAATTTAAATTGAGGGTTTGTTCCACTTTTCAGCATTTTATATATGAACTGATATTTAAGCTGCCAACCACATAATTAATGCAGAAAAGTGTTACAAAACACTTAGAATTTATTCTAAAATAGACAATTGGATGTAGGTCAGTTGGAAATTAGGAATATTAATGCTTAATGTGAAAACTCCACAAAATTATCAGTTTCTGTTAATCTGCTTGGTTGATTGTCCAAGTAGTGTTAAAATAAAAAAAAAGTCACAAAATTCACTGCTATAACTGTGCAGTAACTTAAACTATTAAAATAAATTAAAAAAAAAAGATATTTGGCACTTTTGAAGATATACAACACTTGTTGTCCCGTCTACCCAATATAGGGGACACTGGGTATAATTCTTTTGCAATGGCAATTTTCGAACACTAGAGGTGGCTCATGCTACAGAAAGATATTACTCTGAGCCATGCATGTAATGTATGTATGACTATATATACACATCAAATAATGTGTCCTGGTTGCAACTGGTCCAGTGTTGGAAACCCTGAGTTCTTCCCTGATTTGTTTCAGGATGAAGTGCAATAACCACCATAAATAACGTGGAATAGCTCCTCCGAACCTTTAAATCCCCCTCCCCCTGGTTTAAAAACAAGTAAATTGTTAAATTAAATCTTACTAGCAAATCTAACTAAATGCACATTAGTAGACAACAGCAAGCCTAACCCTGGAAATGCAGCAGCATCTATGTATACCTGGCACTTGGGTACTGAGCAGAGGGCATTACATGTTTAATAGTATCCCATAATCTACAGCAGGAGCTTTCACCCCTAACTCTCCTTGCCCTGTGACGATGTTACTATGTTACAAAGGCTGAGATGCCTTGTTTAAGGTTCCTGAGAAAATGCAAAAAACAAAACAAAAATAAAAATATTTTTAGCATTTTAAAGATTTAATCTAAAATGTATTAAAGTGCCAAAATGGCATCACATTATACAATAGCAATCTCTTTTCAGTATAAATCAGCAGTACTAAAAATTACCACCACACTTAATACCTTATAAATGCACAA
This sequence comes from Discoglossus pictus, assembly GCA_027410445.1. Lineage (NCBI taxonomy): Eukaryota > Metazoa > Chordata > Amphibia > Anura > Alytidae > Discoglossus > Discoglossus pictus. Next base: position 276,705,127 of record CM050168.1, on the reverse strand, counting down.
GTATCTGCAGTCAACTAATACTCTTGATAAACCGATCTTTGTACAATCATACCATGTGTCAACAAACATTCAAATTCCCCACTGCCGCAATATATATATATATATATATATATATATATATATATATATATATATATATATATATATATATATATATATATATATATATATATATATATATATATATATATATATATATATATATATATATATATATATATATATATATATATATATATATATATATATATATATATCTCAAAACTACACATGATTAACTTTGGTATGGACAGTTTGTTTTAAATACACATGTGGATGCATGTACTAGTTTTTTCCATTGCTCCTCAATTAGAATTGAAATTTATGGGCACATATTTTTATTCAATTGGAGAAAAGTTGGAGATATATTTTTGGTATGCATTTGAGAGCAGTTTTTTTTTACATAAACATTAAAACAATGAAGCAATGTTGGACAGCACTTGAGACCTTGCACTCAAGTTTTAATAATTCTTGAAAAAGCCTGAAGCAAAATGCTAAGTTCATTTATCTCTTTCTGTTTTTCGTTAAACAGCGATACAGCAAAGGCCGCAGTTATTTAAGAAATTAAAAAGTACACAGTTACAATTGGTAATTACACAAATTTCAAGCTCAAACACTTTTACCAATATATTTACCTTAAAGCGACATTTAACAATTTGATTCTTTCCAAGCATTTGAGAGTATGTTTTAAACATTATGAAAGTTGTGTTTTGTAGGAAAGAATCCCAAACAAATGTAAAATCTGTTGAAAAAAAAACGACAATGCTCAGAGAATATGCATGTCTAGATTTCATTGGCAGACCAGCACGACTCCCTAATATTACTGCTCATTGGCAGAAACACCGAAAACCCTCTTTCAGATTAAAACATTTATATATATTTCCCATAAAAAGATTCATTTAAGAGAAAAAACTAAATGAAGTATTATCACTGCCCAAATGACTATCAATTATTTCACAGTACAAGGTGATAAACTATAAGAGCGTTTTCAATTGGTAGATCTATACAGATAGATTTGATTAATGATACGACTAATGTTCGTGAACATTGAAAGGGTGTTGATAAACCACAATATGCCCAATTGGTAGATCAATACTCAATTTGCATACTCCGTTATGCAACACTTCCACTCACGTGGACTACTAACTACACTTATTTATAGGTGTACTTTTAATTTCTGCAATAACTTTGACCTTTGTTGCATCTTTTCAAACTAATTAGACTTAAAACCAGTGAGTGAGCTAGAGATATAAATATATAATATACACACACTCACTCTTCAGCCTACCATATATATTTTATTCTGCATATTTAAACTGTAAGGTACATTTGAAAAAAAATTTGTATGAGCTCCACCTGGCACCTATATAGGCAGAGCGTCCTATCCAAATGAGCTGTGTGGCGTTGCGTCCTAACGAATCAGCTACCAGTATCATGGCTGCCTCCCGAGCAGCTTCGGTAAGAGAAAGATGCATAGTTGATGATTAGCCACACCTAATTATGCATTTTATGCTGCATTCGCTTGGATTTTCAATGGCATTCCTTCACAAAATCAACTTCCAGAAAACAGATGAAATTTGCAGACTCTAGGGTCAGCTTATTAAAGGCATACGCATGTAAGCTGGGTTATTAATGCATCTGATAGGAGAATTTATATTGTCGGAATTTTTTTTTGTTTGCACGAAAAAATTCCAAAGTAAACAGTTAAACCGTTAGCCTGAAGTTTGCTCAATTTCTTGCATTTGCAAACTGCTTTCTCTCAATGTTGACACCCCCTGAAATTTCAGGGAATATTAGCACAAGTAATACATTGTATCATTTTGGCCTGGGGATTGTGCAGGCATGCTCTGTTAGCACTTTAAGCCTTCCCTACTCTGGGAAGTCACATGATTTCAGAATCTTTCCTTTAGCCAATCAGCAAAAACATTTTTTGCATTATCTTCATGCAAACATTTTTTGCTAGGTGGGTTATGATGCATTTTACAGGATGCATTCATAACCCACCACACTTGCATATACCTTTAAGGTTTATTTTGGGATTATTTTGAAACATTACCGATTCTCCTCTATCTGATGTATTCATAACACATGGAACTTCCATAAACCTTTAACAGAATAAGCAATGCCTTTAATCAGGCTATACTACACATTAAGTGTTAAAGTTTTTTTACTCCTCTTAAAGGAGAGCTAACAGATTGGCAGGGCAAGATAGAGCATCTATAAAAAAATACTTGCATTGAGAATTGCAGAAAGAGCTCTATACTATAGGATTTGAAGCCACCTTTAAAATGTCCTTATATAATACACTAGCATTGGCGGAAGAAAAGACGATTATCATCTGACTGACAAATCTCTTTACACTGGGAAGTGGTAAATACCGTACTTGTTTGAAGCTACAACAAGCCCGACAGGACCGACTACATTCTTGGATGTGACAGAGGAATCCGCCTTTGGAATTCGGACAGGCAATACTGGGGAATCCAATATAGATCCAGAACTTAGGACTATTAAATAGTATTTCTTTATTCTTATAGCTGGAGCTATGGAATCTCATTGGCATAAAATGATATTAATTTAACTGGTACAGTTTATGGACAAACCAAAAAATTCAAATTTACGTGATATGACTCAAATACAGACTTCCTGTAGAAAAAACAATAGTCCTACAACTTCAACTTGTATTTCTGAACGACCCTTTGCTGGATGTTTGGATGAAACTCTCCCTTTAAAGATGGCAAAACGTGTTCTCTTTGTTGTCTCTGTGCCATGGATATTTTCAGGTCTTAAAAGTTTCCTGTCTCCGTAGCCACGGCTTATCTTGGCATCTGTGTTTGTTCTTTAGAAACCACCGATACTGTACAAATGCTAATTTCCTCTTTGCTTGAATGGGGCATTTTAGTTGTTTATGAAAACAAATACCCATCTGGAATTAACATACTAAATACCCAACCTCAAATACTAATTTGTTTACATAACTGGTAGGATAGACGTGTTTCAAACTATGAAGGACATGTTCATGACGACACAAAGCATTCTGGGATCCCTAATGAAGCTATTCTCGGCAAACTAGAAACACAACCCTTGGAAACACCATGACTATAATGAACGACAGAATTAGATTATTATTCAACAACACCCACACACCAATGTATGGATGTCAGTCCTCAAGGATCAACGATAGGCAAAGTATCTCCTTATTCACAATGTATCGTGCACATGATCAGATACAATAACTATTTAGTGGTCCTTGAGGGCAGAGCGGAGATTATTTTTCTAAACAATAAAATATTAATATTTAAATTTAGTTTTTTTACCAATTTAAAAGTATACAGAAGTTTGTGAAATATGGTAAGTGTTTTAACTTTGTCTGATTGGGCGTCTCATATCAATATATTTTACAGGAATTCTGTAGATTTGTGATTCAAAGTACTTTTAAAATACACCCCAAGGCACAGATGTATGCAGAGTATCCTAGCCAATCAGCTGCCAGTATCAGGGCTGCCTCCTGAGAAGCTTTATCTCAGCCAACAAGGCAAGCCGATTTATATTGCTGTACCTGCCTCCGATTGGCCACAACCAATTATACATTTTATGCTAATTTAGCTTGGATTTTCAGGGGCGTTCCATAAAAATGAATTGCCTGAAAACTGAAGAAAATTTTCCGAATTTAAGGGTAAGTTTGTTCATGTTAATTTTGGGATTTTCTCATGCAAAAAAAGGTTTTTACATACTATTTATTATCCTCTATCAGATGCATTCATAATCCAGGAAACAATCATATACCTATAACTAAGGGAAATCTTAATAATTAAGACACCATTTTACTTCAAGACTCCAATGTCCTGTAAAGATGTGGCTGATCACAGATGAGAAAGAACCAAAATGGCACAGTTCGAGCAGAGACGGCAAGTATTGTAAGGAGCATAATGCTCTTAAACACATTTTTTTTAAATAAAAAAAAATAATCTAGTTATTAACTTGAAAAAGCTCAATCATTGCCTTTAACTAGTCATTTTGACAACGCAATATCTAATGACAAGCCAAAAGCTACCATCCCAAACATTTTTTCCACTGTATTCAGAATAGCACAAAAAAAAAAATATATATGTTTATGGCAAAAAACAACAATGCACTTTGTTTACTCACTGTTTGCACCTTTCTTATTCACCACCTTTATATTACACACTGCAGTTCTTCAATACAAGTAACAATACATAAGAAATCTGCTTAGCATGACAGATTTTACTGCAGTCTGTCTCATGCATCCTACAAAACTGGTTCTTAACCCAAACTGCCTACAGCATGGAGGTCAAGCGAAACATGTAGTGACAAAATCCCTGCCGCTAGCATCTTTCCATCTCACCGCAATCCTGTTCAACTACAATCCTTTTAGTGGCCAAAATGTAGGTGAACCTCACAGGAAAAAACAAACATCCTTAACTTCCAACATATGTATCCATGTCATTTTTTTTGTAGTATTCAACTTCCTTCAGTGAGCTATCTAAAGTAATTCAAGCTGGAAGTCTAAACAAAGATCCAGTAAGGACCTGATTAGACTATTAATGCAATAGAATATATATATATTCTATACCAAAGACAAGGCAGGGCAGCCAGATCAGCAATAGGTAATTTTGTAGCAGGTATAACCAGTAATGCAAGAAACCATTCTTAATTTGCAGGATCTATTAATGCTCATTCCCTTTTTTTAAAATCGAGGGTCAATTGTTTTTTGTTACTTTAAGTACATATTCAAAGTAAAAAAAGTACATAAAAATTGCAATGGTTGTAGTTAAACGGATATATATATATATATATATATATATATATATATATATATATATATATATATATATATATATATATATATATATATATATATATCTCTCCCAAGCACTAATTGGCTGTTTTCATGCAGTTAAGATTCCCCACACACCTTAACCAGCAGGGATTATTTGTTAGAGGGGGGAAAAGTTGGTGCAATGAATAGCTAGGGTCTAATTATCTTCAAAATTAAACCAACTTCCTGTTAGAATATTTAATTGGACATGATTGTCCCAAGTGCCTTAAAATTAGTTAGATAAAAAAGTCCCAACCTCTTATCAAAAATAATTAAGATTTGCTGTGTGTGAGTGGATCATGATGTTGTCTGAACGTCTTCCTGTTCCCTCCCTCCACAGATACCTACAGAGTAGGTTGGAGAATAGGAGAAGATTGAAATTGACACCAAATACACCACGCCTCTCAAGCGCAGTAGCAGGAAGTTGCATCAATAGATGCAACCACAGCTCTCCAGAACTGTAAACCCCACACACACTTTCCATCAAGTATCATCATTCTGCAGTAGCATCAAAACGTACTAATGCTCTTAAACTCAAATTGTAAAGTTTGAGTTTGACTAGGCACGCTCTTATTAGTTCTTTTAATTGTGGCCGATAATGTAAATATCTTAGACACCGATTAAAACAAAAAAATTGGTATTAACCATAAGGCACGTCAAACTAGGTCTAATTACAATCAATTACGTTAGTTTGTGTACTTTTCGTTTCTTCAATAAAATTGGTATTTTCGGTATCACTTGAACGGTTTACATGGATCTACACAAAATGTTAATTTGTCAGGAGATCGATACAAATACCTAGTGAAAAACAATTCCAGATTATACTTCCAAATTGAAATTCAAGAAGATGACTATTTATTAGAGATTTAGGGGACGGCATTATCTAGTTATAGGTTTGCTAGGAGTTCAAATCTTTAAATGGCAAGAGGTCTACAGTGACTGTACATTGTATACAAGTAGGTTTCATGGGATGGTTAGGACTCCTTCCTACAGATTAGATTGTGACTCATACAACCCTGGGTTGAAAGGTTTAAAGCTTAGAAGTGTTTTCATCCGAAGCAAAGCTTATTTTTTCATTGCCAGGAATGTTTGAACGTCACAAGAAGGAAATGCAAGCAGACTTCTGCTAAAGAGGTACTATACAAAGGGGAAAGACCCACAGCTGAACATGAGGCTCTCTTTTTGTTTTAAATCCATCCAGCCTTCCTCTATTCTGTTAACTAGGCTTCCTGTAGGTCATAAAACCACAATTTACACATCCTGATGTTCCCCTGTCAGGAATCTCTACACATACAGCATGTTCCATAAACTACAGCAGTAAGCTTTTAATAAATCTAAAACACCAGCAGAAAACAGGGGAGACCAAAAGGATCAGAAAAACAAAAAGGTATTTGGTAGGTAGTAGTAGTGCTGCTTTATACTTTCAGACCAGCAACTTTTGGTGTATCCATACTCCCAAATTAGAATAGAAACCCCCTACCCACCCCCATCAGCTTTTATATACACACACTAAGGATTTATCAACTTGTGCTAAGAATTAGCACAAATTATTGGGATATTCGGAGTGCTAAATTTTAGCAGCATCACATGTTCAACAATGGACACCCTCTTATTTTTAAGATGGTTCCATTACATAGTAAAAATGTGAGACAATCTTGTTAGATTATCTCAAATGGGGCCAAAGAACCAGCTAACAGATATCAGCCAAGTGCTAGATTACTCCACTCAAAAAGCTTTCCTGGGTTAAGTCTTCAGAGGAGAGATGCACCACCACAAATCACTCTTATTAAAAGCAAGGTTAATATGTCTAGATGTTACCATCTAGCAGGCAAGAGCAAGCAAAAGCCAAGTCAACATCTGGATCTACAGTTCATATTTCTTTAAAGTTTCCCCCCCTATATATAAAAGGGGTATTGTTCTCCCTGCAACCTCAAAAAAATAAAATACTAAAATATGCATCACCTGCAATGTTAAAGTCTGGGAAACAATAAAACCAAACCTTTAAACCCACCCTTTCTGCAGCAATACTGCATAAATAGGATTATTCTATTAAAAATAGGTTTCCAAATCTGTTCTAGTACTAGGAATCAGCGGCAGCAGCTACAGTCTTTGCTTCCACTGGTAGAGTTGGAGACCGTAGGCCATTTACTATGCAGCTGACTTTTCTGCACTCTTTATCATCCATGCCTTCGACTTGTCGATCCCCATTCCAGAGGCGCTTCAGGCGCAATTTTGGAGGGAGGGAGTCTTCTTTCCTTTCCACTGCAACTGCTTCATCGTAAGTGTCTTTCACGGCTTTAACCTCTGCCTCACCTGTCTCTTGTGTACCCTCTTTTGGGTAAGAGACCAGGGTTGGTGTCAATACGAATGGCTGCCAAGGGGCAGCTGGCCTAGCAAATGTATGCCCAGCCGATTCAGCACCCTCACTTGGGAGTTTCTCTGGTTCCTCATCACTGCTGTAATTCTCGTTCTCATCATGGTCTGAAGAATATAGATCCTCGTCAGAAATGGGTTCGTCATCAGAAACTGGCTCCACTTTCATGACTGGCAGGGCAGGGGGTTGTTGAGGTGTTGCCCGATTGTCTTCTGGGCTTTCATGACGCTCTCTGTTTTTGCGTCCCATTGGAGGAGGCTGTAGCTTGATAGGAAAAGCTGGTTGCTCCTCTGGAGAGAAATGACGCTGTGGTGGTGGCATCATAAAACCAGGGTATCTTGGTATTGTCCGTGGACTAAGGTGGTAGTTTAGTACAGAACAAGCCTGGGCCTGCAGGTAGTGTTTCATCTCTTCAGGATTGAAGTTGAAGCAGCTGCCACTCTGGAAAGCTGGGCTCAGTCCAGGTGAAGGACTGTAGGAGAAGACTGTTGGAGTTAGAGACAAGGCAGGTGAGATGGGTACGTTCAGGAGTCCTCCACGACCAGGGAGAGGCGAGAGTGCAAAGGGGCTGTGAGGATCATGGTACATGCCAGGCATTGAGAACACAGGGAGCATGATCTCAGATTTGTGCTTTTGGAGACCATGGGCACCTGGGCCAACAGCATTTCGAGAGGACATAAGGTCTGCACTCCTGCGCCATTCTGTATTCAGGTCATCAGATTCTGAAGGGTTTGGCTTGCGGTCGCCAACATCATTTAATGATTCATGGCTAGACTGAGCAGTTGAACTCCCGGAGAAACGACTTCCATGGGCATCTTCATTTGGGGAGTCTAAAGTTGAGAAGTGAAAGCGGGAGGAGGCTGTTGGGATCGGTGGGGCACTTTGTGGGACTGCACCTATCAAAAACGGCAAAAACAAAAAAAAAGGTTTGTTATTTCAAAGACAAATAAGACAGCCACAAATTTATAAATATATTTTTTTTTGAATAACTATCCCCACATTACACATTTCTAAAAACAGACTTTAAAACTATGTTTTTTATATGCAGTCCTCACATCGATTGTGGGAAACATGCAAGAGACGATTTGTAATATCTAATGTAAAAAAATGACTTCTGGTGAGGTTCTTTAAGTGAAGACAACAGGATGAACGTGAAACTGATTGCTTGGTTTCTAGACAGTAAGTAATACCGTCTAGAGCAGATTATATATCTCTGAACAGGAGAAGGTCAGACCTGCACTTCCTGTACTTTCTTCGTAAAAGGAGGAAATGTCTCCAAGCATCAGAATAGGGTTTAAAATTAAATTAAATTCCTAATTTAAACATTCTTCAGTAGCGAATACATTTTTTGATCCATAAAATAAAAGTATAAACGGGTTTCTGCATGAAAATTAGTGATCAAAGTCTACACGCTACCCTTATAATTAACAGTGGTAGGTCACTTGCTTGTTACATGAAGTGTTAAACGCCCAGTGTAAGCACTGTACATGTTAATGAACTAAAAATAAATTCAAATTAAAAATACTATTACAAACAAAAGTAAAAAAAGGTTTTAGCTGCTGCACTCCTCCCTCCTAGACACAATTGTTCAGATGACTAACAGTCAGAATTTGCTTAATTATGCAGCACAGATTACCTGGAGGATGTTAAGGGATAGCAGTCATAGCCCTCCTATTTTGAAGAATGCTCCAAGTAATATGGCTTGGATAATTAACGCAAACTAAACCAATAAATCACAACCAACAACATCCAGAGTTTCTGCCACAGCTTGCAGGGTACAATTGCATATAGAAAAACAGAAGGAAGGTTGATAGAGAGAGCGCTTTTATGTAGTTTTCAGCCTCACTTTTTTCTTATGCCCCCCTACTCTACACAACCAGCTGCTGTAGAGAGCAGAATTGAAACCGGATTTTAGCGCTTTGCAATCTGGCTGTGTTTCCTGTCAGACCTGACTTTGGCAAGGAAAAAAAAATGAAGAGCCCAATGTTTAATGAATTTGCATGCATGCCCAAGGTACAAACTCAAAATTAACCTGGCAAGTGGAAAAAGTAAACTGCCTAAACTTGCCACACCGATTACTCAAATTATACTCTTCCTTATATTTACATTAAACTTTCACCAATGACATTTGTCGTGTTGAAACCAGTCTGCAAAACTGGTAAAGTGCCTTGAGAAAGGAAAAAAACAAAACATGGATATAAGAAAGTTTATGAAATAGAACTGGTCTGGTTGAAATGGTAATTTCTCAGCTTTTTATCCAAAAACCTGATTCCTGTACTTTAGGCTATATGGAGGGTTCCCTGGTGGCCCAGTGGTTAGGATGCAGGTGCTTTCACCACAGCATCCTGGGTTCGAATCCAGCCAGGTCAGTACTTGGACGGGAGATTACCTGGGAATACCAGGAGCTGTATGCTGTAGCCCTCTGGAGAAGGAACTGGCACCAACTCCAGTATCTCTGCCATGAAAACCAAGTGGATCAGCATGGTGTGCCGTCCATGAGGTCACGGAGAGGCGGACATGACTTAGCGACGCTATTTATATTTTACAGGCGAAGATAAATAAATAAAATCTCAATGACAATGAAAGCTTTGTCTGAATTATAGATAAAGAGTCTAATGGTTCTACCAGGCACACTATCAATAGTGACAGTCTGAAAACATTAATTAAATGAAGCATGCTTTAGAATCACTTGTACCATTTACACAAGAGACATTTCCTATAACCTATGAAACAAATTACAGGATGATCATGGGCGATTTGCTTTCAAGTCACAAACATATCTAGATTCCCATAGGGGTGGTATCAATTTTTTCTTAGTGTATCAAGTTATATTTGGGGTGACCATGTTAATGAGAATATGCTTATATGGTCTGTGGTTGTTCAATATCCATATGGTACATAGAGAACAGGATACAGACAAGGGTTTGTGGCAGGAAAGGTATTATCACTGCTATGCCAGTGTTTGCATTACAGTGCTAAAGCCTAAAAAAAATGACACAGCCTTTATATTTGTATCTTATACCAAACTATTAGTGCATTGACTCTTTCATTTATCAGCTCTCTTAAAGGGATGTGTTCTTGTAAATTAAAGCTTTCAGTTAATGAATACACTGACATTTTTAGCAGACTTTGCAAGTGCACGGAAACAGCCAGGATTGTTATAATTGAGGAGGCTGTTAAGAAGCAAGGCAACTCAGTCTTTCAAGTATATCAACAAGACACCTACTACTGATCAGAAGATTGTAGTGGAGGGTGTTGCCTTAATCTGATCTGAATCCATCAACAAGACAACATTTCCCCTTTCCTCCATCTCCTTGCACTGATAATAGATTAGACAAATCAGTAGAAATGACCCACTAAAAGCCACAAACATGGCATCCTTCAGGCATAAGCAGTGTTAAATAAAATAAAGATTTTACTTAAAACCGTGGTTGATAAGTTTATATGAAATAGTCAAATATTTTGTAAGAGTCTGGAAATTATACACATACATACATACATATACATACATACAAAAATAGTACATCTGTGTTCACATTTGAATGTCTAAAACAAGTAAAAAAATAAATAAACTGCTTCCAGTTCAGAGGAAAACAGTTATTACACTGCATTCTGGGAAGCTATATGTAAAATATATAGCTTCCCAGAATGCAGTATATTCCGTATTCTATTTTTGAGCTATTCAAAATTCATACCATGGCTTTGTGGCGATATTATTGCACATATAGCTTCCCAGAATGCAGTGTAATAACTGTTTTCCTCTGAACTGGAAGCAGTTTATTTTTTTTAACTTGTTTTAGACATTCAAATGTGGACACAGATGTACTATATATATATATATATATATATATATATATATATATATATATATATATATATATATATATATAGATACACATACATACACACATAGATACACATACATACACATACACACACATATCCATATACTGCAGCATTTGGGAGCCCTTGACCCTCCCTGACCCTCCCTGATCCTCACCTTTCTTCTGATCTCTGCCATCTTGATCTCACCCCAGCGCTTCCTACCAGCACTCCTCGTGTACTGCAGCGTTGCGTGTGTGACGTCACTAGGACGCACCGGCCGACGCAATGCTGGTAGGAAGCGCTGGGGTGAGATCAAGAGGACAGAGGCAGTTTGAAAAGGTATATTCACCGTATAAGACGCACCAACTTTCCTCCCCCAGTTTTGGGGAAGAAAAAGTGCGTCTTATACGGTATATATATATATATATATATATATATATATGTGTATAATATATATATATATATATATATATATATATATATATATATATATATATATATATATATATATACACACACATACATATACATATATATATATATATATATATATATACACACATACATATATACATATATACACATACACACATACATATATACATATATACACATACATTATATATATATATATATATATATATATATATTATATATACTTTATTAGTTGAGAGTTAGCACTCCAGTTACTCTTTAAACTGAAAAAATATAGAACCCAGTGGAAAGTGAACACAGTCTTATAGCTTACCATTAGGCCGTATATTGATGAAAGGATAATTGGGCATAACCAGCTTGTTAAAGTTGAATTTGTAAGTGAATCGCTTCCCTTTTGTTTTATGAAGGATCCGTTTGTTGTAATAGTATCTGAAAACAAAAACAAAATGGAGTTAGCAAGCAAGCAATTAGACATACCAGACTGAACAGAAATAGTAAAATAATTGTATAGCCAAGCAGCTATATTTTGTTGAATACAGTTTATTAGATAATTATATGTATATTTTTAAGAAAGATGCAGAGATCGTGTTCTCTAAACACATTTTTCAAGCTTAGCTATTCAAAAAGTTAGATAAGAAAATCTTTCCGGGTTGCAATATACTTCGTTCTGGGGAGAGTGTTGAAGCCTAAAAAAGCGAAGTCAAGTTGGTTATCCGGCCTCATATAGATAAAAGGCTGCTATAACGAACGAGAATGTATTTGTTAATCACATGCACAAAGTCCACAGACTCCATGTGTACATGGCAGATACTAATAGCACTTGAGCAGAATCGAAAGGAAGGAACCTGCTCAGATATGGATGTTATCAATAGCAAACATGTGATTAGTGAAGTAAAAGGCGGCTTAGTGAGCAACTCTAAAAATACTATTTACACTTGTGAATGCAAGTAAACAGCAATTCAAAATTAAAGGACTATTCATAGTATACGTTTTTAAAAAGGAACAGACTTAAAAAACAAACAAAAAACAAACAACAATTTTATTATATTTTGCTTTACGTGGTAGAGAAATTCAAATTTTCAAGCTATTTGAAACACTACGTTTATTCTTATTGCTTACATAGCTGATATTTTTTTAGTCCTGAAAAAAAAATCCAAATCCATTTCAAACTATGGTGGTGTTTTAATGCAATTCTTCTGAAAAATGAAAAAGTAGTGAAAGATCCTCAATAAAAAAAAAAGGATTGAAGTAAAATCATTAGTAATGTAGTGATGAGTACACCAGCAGAATTCTTTCCCATATCCTTCCCAGTATGAACACGATGTTAAGGAAAGGTGGGAGGATAAGGAATATTCAGAATCACAATGTTTTTCTTACTTTAAAGTCACGACTGCTTGGAGGCATCCAAATCTTACACTATATTTTTGGCTATGTTATACGCACAGGTGGCTGTGGGGGAGGAACTGGGGAAATCATAGGTAATGCATAAGACCGAACACCCTGCAGGACCTCTACAAAGTGGAAAGAAGATGAACACCCTGTGTAATGGACCAATTTAAAAATCTAAGAGCTCTAGAACAGGAACACGACCCATCATCTCTTGCTGTTTTATCACACAGGACATGTCAATTATGCCATGGTGGTTAAATGTGTAATTAAAAAAAAAAAAAAAAAAAAAATACCCAACAACAACATTTACTTCTTTAACATCCATATGCAATTCTTCACTATTTGCTGGAGTTTTAGGTTTATGACAATAATTTTCCCTTTCCTACTGTCTCAGGATGGTGTGTCCTTGTATGCAGGACTTTACATCAGTCTGGTCAAAGCCCCTGGCATTTTAGCTGCCACATTTCCATTGTGTGGACAGGTTTCTCTGCATTTTAAGTATCCTCCCCCCTTGGGAATATGGTGACCAAAACCATAAAATGGTAAATTCAACTGAAGTATAGTTGCATATACAGCCTCTGCATCCTTTACATCTTTGATATTAAAATGAAAACTACCCAAGTGTTTGCTTGCATATTTAAACATATTCACAAATTCTTAAAGCTCCGTTTTTACCCACTGAAGCCTTTCAAATAGTCCCTGCAAATGGTCACCCCTTGTAGCTCATGCATACAGTGCATCTATACTATAGTAGATTCAGTAACACGCTGCTGGGACAGTCTGATGTACTAGCCAATCACAGACTGTCTCAGCAATGTGTAAATTGCTACTGAGAGTCTGTGATGTACTACTAAATCTAGAACTACAGACCTATGGACACATTTCAGCAAGTGCAGAATTAAAAGTCCCTTTTTATTTTTAACCAGGGCTTGGCAAATACTGGGCACCAGGTTGCAGTGGTGAACCAGAAATCAAATCCTAGCGACACGTTTTCCGCATTCCTCAAAAAAGCTGCCAGACCACAGCTGATCAGGACACTCACACCATTATTTAGTTTGCCACTGTGAAGCTGTGCATTTTGGGATTTTCTTTAGCCACAGCGCATGGGAGGTAAATTCAAATATACTTGTGTGTGTAATATCTGATCAGGAGATATCTGAACACACTGGAAGCCTTAAAAAATAGCAGCTACGTGTCAGATTTATGGCATTCTGACATGCAGCTCCTGTGCAGGTATACCTCTCCCGTTCAACAACACAAAGTTCTTGAAGGACCATAAATCAACAAACAAATGTGCACAGAAGTATTAATGGCAACATTAGGTAAAAATGTTATATAAATCTAAACAGGGATATCTAAGGGAGCTGGATTAATGCATTTCTGCACTCTGTAGGCAAAAAGCAGCCTTTGTGTATGCAGCACATCTCATAATTTTTTTAAAATTTTTTATTAATATCTAAAAATCCCTCTAATGATTATGTTGACACATCCAGGTGGTGTCTACACAACTTCCAATCAGCATGCAGCATCCGGGGAGCAATATTAACCCACTATTTACCTGCTGTTGCTTGCTCAGCCAATCTCCTTACAGCTTCCTGTCACGTTTCAGTGATAAACTACATATCCCAGGCTCCTTTGCCTACATATCCCATGCTGCTTTGCACCACAGCAAATAGGAGAGCAGCAAATAGAGTGTTGTCACTGCTGGTATATGACTCGTCCCTGCTTCCTGGCTATGGTGTGTGGAGTTGCCATAGCAACCAACATAGTGCTAGGTCTGAAATGTCTCTCTAATCAGATTGGCCAAAACAACTTGGAGGGGGTGTTAAACTTAAATTTTAAACTGTCAGAAATTACAATAGATTTTGCCAACTTCAAGGCAAGTGATTATTTTGGTATTTTTTTCATGCAAACATTTTTTTTCCATAAACTTCTGATTCTCCTCCATCAGATGCATTAATAATCCAGGAAATTTAGATATCCCTTTAAAAAAGGGGAATTGTAGGGTCTACATTTGCCAATACGTACTATTGTCCTGTCCTCAAATGTCAGTCCGAGTTAGGAATACATATATGCGTCCTAATGAATTAAAATTTGGCCAGTAATTTAAATTTTTCCCTGGATAATCTGACCATTTACACCCTAATCTGACCCTTAACCTCTGAAGGTCTTCCAAAAAGGACCATAATTAAAGAAAGTTACAGCAAATTATAACAAAACATTTCAACAACTACTTCCTATATAAATGACACACACACTAAAGGCCATGACTTTTTTATTTTTATTTGTTAAACATTTTGTCTATGTGTAGTTCTTCTAAAGAATAGAATTGAAATGTGGGACTACAGTAATCCTTTACGCACCATTTCGCTGTACAGGTGTATTACTTTCGAGCAGCATTCTTATAACATTCCTCATTAAGGATCAAGTCTTATGAAGCCTCACCCAAGCATATTATGTAAAGTGCCCTGTGACTAATGGCTGTGAATTGATTTTCTAGCCATGCCTTTGTTTACTAGCTAACCTGGTACCTGATATTTCCGCTTCATGTGAAGAGCGGACTAAAACGTTAATTTAAAGCCTTGTCCTCCCACTTCTCAGAACCTTTGCCGAGCGATGTCACCTGCTCAGCCTTGGGCAGATTAGTCTCCACAGAATACAGACAGTTTGTTCATGTGAATCCGGTTTAAAGCTCTGCCCATACTTACAGAAAAATGACCTTTAAAATATGGATTCTATCATTTAAGCTGGCCTGCTGTAGGTTCATATATGTGCATTTTGTGACCCTTTACCATAGCAACACTTATCTGGGGTTTACTTGGACTATACATCATTTTAGAATCATTGGCAAGCTAAATTAAATTACTTTTTGCATACCAACCACTTCTATTTTGCCTGACTTGAGTACTTCCAAAATAGGAACAAGCAGGGGAATAAGGTGATTTGTCATCATTTTACCATATAGAATTTGAGATAATCCCATGAACATGCTAAGAAAACGGGCAGCATGGATAAAAAGGAAGTCCTTTCCTGCAAAAATGTAAACTCCCCCTCAGTTACATACTTCAAAGTATCATAAATTAAGCCACAGTTCAGTACAGGACTAAAAATATATATTTTTTAAATAAAAAAAAAACACTAGCTTAATGACATTTTTTCCAGCCTATTACGAATCGTCAAGTTCCGGTATTCAACACATACATTTTGCCCATCATATAGTAGTCTTTTAAAGGCTCACTGAAACCGCACCGTTTCATAGAAGCACAGCCCAAAAAATACCCCAACATTAAAGGGATATGGGAAGTTCCTGGATATCACAAGTTATATAGTATTGCTGTGTATCTAATCACTTTGATGTACTTTATTCTTTATTAAGAACGCTGTTTACACTGGCAAAAAAATAAATAAATCAAACTAACAGTCCCTGTATGGGTCTGCACACTGCAGTGTATGTAGACACAGTCACTGGTTTCTTCGTATGAAGTTCATCAAGTACCGCAGAGTCTATTAGCAACATGCTGCCGAGACGTGGTCCATGATAGGCTCGGACACTACAATGCACATCCAGCCCTACAGAATCTGCATACACTACAGAGAGCAAACCCATACGGGGACTATTTTTGTGATTTTAGGAAGTAAAAACAGAGCTTATAAGCACTTTATAACATAAAAGTACACAATCAAATCGATACACATGTATATTATATACATAGTAACATCCGGGGGATCTTCCATATTACTTTATTAGGTCTTCACCCAGCTATCAATGGCAAATTCAACTTTTTTCCTCAACTAACCTAGCCTTGTGTCAAATACTATTAGCCAAGTGGTTACTTTAAAACTGTAACCTCAATTTCTTTTATTTTGGTCTAAATAAGTATTGTGATAAATCTTAAGTTATTGTACCCCTGTACATCTTTATTTTTTTAATGAACAAAGGGAAACCAGCAAAAAACTTTGATAATGCTAGACTTTCAAAGCAAAGAAGTAGTAGGGTGGAAGTGTAGGTGGTGATTAATAGCAGTCATTCAAAACCACCTTTAATAAAAGACAATAGATGACTCAAGTAACACTGGACACCAATTAAATGGCAGTATCGCTACCATCTCACCTGAGAGCTCGGCTAAGCTTGTCATAATTCATCTGAGGCTTGCATTTGCGGCGGCCCCATAGCCTGGCCACCTCATCTGGGTCTTTGATAACAAACTCTCCATATTCCCCCTGCTGCCAAGCAATGACATGCCTGAACTCCTCTTTCTGTAGCAACTCCAAGATGAAGTGCCATAGCTGGATCTGGCGGGAGCCAGGGCTCGACTCTGCTTTGTATGCCCAGTCTGGAAAATGATAACCTGCAGGTTGTTAAAGAAATAAAAGAAATGAAAAAAAAAAAAAAAAAGAAAAAAAAAAACAAAGACAGACGTGTGACAGCAAAAGAAAAATACTAAAATATGGGAAACTAAAAAGACAATTATAAAGCAGAACACACACACAAAAAAATAAATAAAATAGAGAAGAGTAGAGATAGATTAGAATTACCAGCATTAGACACAAGCAGAAAAACCAACCTACACATATAAAAATGACACGGACATCTAATGACTCGAGAATATTGGACATTATCCTCAAAAGGGTGGGGGGAGGGGGGCTAGTTTCTTACATAAAACTTGTACCTCGATTTTTCTATACAGTATATTAATGTTTGGAGTGATGTCCACAACCTCCACAGAACAAAAAGGAATACGAGAGTCTTACACCTCTAATTAGAAATATTACATTAAAGGTATAGGGCCAGCATTCCATAAATTACATGGTCTGCCATGTGAGAAGTTAATTAAAAAAACAAAATAAATAAAAATAAGAATTTAGAGCACTTTTTATTGCCATCTCCTGGGAACTAAAACACAAAAAAAACCTTAAAACTACAGACTAATATTTAGTAGGAAATGAGCAGGTCCCCAAATAATATTTATAATTCAAATGTATTAACCGTCAATTTTGTTCCACCTTTACATACAAATCAAACAAGTCTAAGCAAGTTTAAGGACAGAGGTCATAAATTGGTGGTGGTGGTGGTGGGTGGTGGGTGGGGGGGGGGGGGGGTGTATGGGAACGACACACACGCCACATAACCATTTCTCAGTCCCCAAGAGAACATAACAGAAGTTAATAAGCAAAAGCACAGAGAAGCTGCGAACACAGATTACTAAGCAATAGTCATAAGACATTGAAAGCTAGAATATAAGAACAAATTACACTTAAGACTAAGAACACAACAGTAAGCCATGTATGTGAAGCAATGTATAGACCCATTTAAAACAAATGAATATATTACAATATTATAGGTCACATTTTCATTGTATATGTGAAAAAGGAATACTTTGACATTTATAAAAACAAACATTAAAACGGAACAGTAAATATGAAGAAGTTTGCTAAATCTCTAAATCCTTACACCCCATTCACAGAAAGCCGGGTAAAATAGTAATTTGAGTGATTGCATAGCCAACTGAGAAAAATGATCTTTCCTTTCAAACAATATTAACATTATCTTAATTATGTTTTCTTGGGATTTGATGGTGTCTCGATTCGGTCAAACACTGACAGTCTAAAATAGCTAAGAACATGAATTTGTTGTTGATCCGTTGTGTCTGACTCCCCGTGATCTTATGGGCCACAGCAATCCTGACTTTGGCTTGATTTCCTGTAGTATTGATCCCAGGAAAATAAAATCTGTCACTGCCTCCACTTCTTCCCCATTATTTGCCAGGAACAGAGATTGCCATGATCTTCATCTTTTTAACGTTGAGCAGGAGGTCAGGCTCTTTTACCCTCATCAATATGACCTTTAGTTGCTCCTCACTTTCCGCCATCAGAGTAGTATCATTGGTCTGGGGTTTCTGAAATTTCTCCCAACAATATTTACTCTGGATTTTGATTTGCCTTACAAATGATGTATTCAATGTCCAGTTCTGAACGTAGCTTCTTGATCCACATGGAGATTCCTCAGCAAGTGGGTGAGATGATCTGGTACTCCCATCTCTTTAAGAACGTGTCACATTTTGTTGTGATCCACACAGGTAAAGGCTTTAGAATAGTCTATTAAGCAGGGGTAAATATTTTTATGCAAATCTCGTGCTTTCTCTTATCCATCGGACATTGGCAATGTGATCTCTTGTGCCTCTGCAGAACCCAGCTTGCACACCTGGTAGGTCTCAGTCCATATATTGTTGGAGAAGAGCTTGTAGGATCTTAAGCATTACCTTGCTGGCATGTGAAAGGAGTGCAATTGAAGATAATAATTGGAGCATTCTTTGTCATAGCCACTTTTTGGGATTAGGATATAAACTGACATTTTCCTGCCCAATGTTGAGTTTTCCCACACTTGTTAGCATAATGCAATCAACAAAGCATCATATTGTGGGATTTTTAACAGTACCGCTGGGATTCATTCAACTTCTGCAGCGTTATTATCTGCAAGGCTCCCTAGGGCCGATCTCACTCCACTCTCCAAGATGTCTGATTCCAACTCATTTGACAAACTATTGAGGTTACTATAGATCTTCAGTGTATTCCTGACACCCCTATAGGATCTGCTTCTATTAAGGCTCTAACATTTTTGTCTTATCACGTCCACTTCGGCATAAAATGTTCATTTGAATTAACCATTTTCTTTTAAATCTCTACTTTCCCATTCTGTTTTTACAGTATCTCTTTACGTTGCTCATTCATTTGGACAAATATTTTCCTATCTCCACTACCTTTTGTTTTCCTTCTTTCCCAGGCTAGTTTCAAAACCCCATCAGACAGCCAGTATATATATATATTGTTTTGTGGACAAGGTCATAGACGTCTTTCCAAAGTCTCACAAATTCTGTCACGTCTAGTTCCTTAAATCAAATCTTTACATCCACTGCATAATTCACAGGGGATTTTATATCTGCTTGGTCTGATGATTTTCCCTCAGAACTTTGAAATAAGTTCATGGCTCTGGCTTCTAGAAAACAGCCTTTCTGGCCCAGGAAGATTTTTTTTTTCTTCTCTACATTTTAGAGAGCTGTGTGATTTCTTTTTTTAAGCTCAATTAAGTGAATTAGTAAAATTAAAGTATTGTTTTGTTATATCGGAATACGTCTATGTCAACTAAGCTGTTATATCCATGTATTCTTATAGCAAATTGACGGAGTAATGAAATGTTAGACAATAATTTAATTATATATTAGTGTCCGCAAATTGCTTTATTTTTGCATTTAGTAAAAAATGCACAAGAAAAAACAAAAAAACACACATAATGAATTGAACAGCAGACTCACCTCCTCCTCCTTTGGGCTTTTCTCCAATACTGCAACCAGTTTTCATCTTATTTCTTCCTGCTGACTTCATATTGAAAAAAAATAAAAAAAATAAAGTAGTATGTCAATTTAACGCATTTAATGTATAGGCAAAATATATTTCTGCATGACAAAATTTATGTATGCCTGATTTCACAACCATTGTCTTTTTAATGTACAGTATACACATTCAGTACATTGGTGTTCAAAATTTTTAGACATTCAAACGTGAACACAAGTGTACGATTTACTGTAATGTGAACACACAATGTACTATTTACTGCTACGATCATTCCTTTGCCCACAGTAAGCTAAATTGTGTGTGTGTACATACACTGATCATTGTTTTTGTACCAAAATAGAACATATTTGACAAGCACTATTTTTCTATCCCATTGAACAAACACTGAAAAGGTAATACTAGGAATAGGGAGTGGAAGGGTGCAGGAAAAAAGGGACCAATGGGCACACTCATGCTAAGTACAAATAATTTCTAGCTACATCACCACATTTCAATATTGTATTTGAAGATATGTGTTTATTGTATGCTTTTTTGGTTTGTCGATGTTGTTGAGTGTAAAGTGACATAGGAAAGGTCCTATAGGAAATGTATAAAAACGAAATGTAAAAACAAACTTATCCAATTACAAACATTGATACAAGTTATTTTGTCACTAAATGAAGTGAAAAATCCACCACTAAGCGAATGACTTTATGCCCCATTGCTGTCGATAATCAAGATGATACGCATGTCCAATCTCTTTATTAACCTCACTGCTTAGCTTAATTGCTGTAGATAAGGACTTTACCTTGGAGGGAGGATCCTTACACAACACTTAATGTCTATAACATTTTTACATCACTTCCACATAGAATTTTTTAAATTATAACATACTGCAGTTGTGTTTATTTTAATGTGTACTTTCTTGAATTAAATTGGACCTTTTCTGTGCCACTTTACCAGATTGATGAAAAGCGATAAACAAAACCAACAGTATTTCAGTTCATAAATAGAAGCAACAAATTATCAAGCAGTTCTTACTCTAAGAAAAATACCCAGGAAATACAAAGCAGTCCTGATTTCAGTCCATTTTTTTCAGGTGAGGGGAAACAAATGTTTGCAATCTATGTGTGACCCCCTTTGTTTCATAAACAAAAGGAAATATACGGCTTACGCATTTCCTTCCTTGCGGTTACAAAACTATTATAGCTACAAATATCATTGTGTCGTGCACCCTCATACTCCATTTCTGAATAAATTATTTTTTCGAGACATCTATATTAGATATGATTGCTCCACAGCACGAGAAAAAAAATACAATTGAAGAATTAAAAGTTCAATGTTTTGTTAATCTGAATTTTATGTGATGGATCAGAACACAACAGTCTAAGTGGGTGAAGTGAAATAAAAAAAATAGTTTTATGTATATATTTTTCTCAAGTAAAAAACAGAAAATTGGCATGCGCGTATGGATTCACCCCCTTTGTTATGAAGCTCATAAAAAGCTCTGGTGCAACCAATCACCTTCAGAAGTCACATAATTAGTGAAATGATGTCCACCTGTGTGCAATCTAAGTGTCACATGATCCGTCATTACATATACACAACTTTTTTGAAAGGGCCCAGAGGCTGCAACACCTAAGCAAGAGGCACCACTAACCAAACACATGAAGACCAAGGAACTCTCCAAACAAGGAAGGGACAATGTTGTTGAGAAGTACAAGCCAGGGTTAGGTTATAAAAAAATATCCAAATCTTTAATGATCCCCAGGAGCACCATCAAATCTATCATAACCAAATGGAAAGAACATGGCACAACAGCAAACCTGCAAAGAGACGGCCGCCCACCAAAACTCACGGAGAGGGCAAGGAGGGCATTAATCAGAGAGGCAGCACAGAGACCTAAGGTAACCCTGGAGGAGCTGCAGAGTTCCCCAGCAGAGACTGGAGTATCTGTACATAGGACGACAATAAGCCATACGCTCCATAGAGTTGGGCTTTATGGCAGAGTGGCCAGAAGAAAGCCATTACTTTCAGCAAAAAACGAATGGCACGTTTTGAGTTTGCGAAAAGGCATGTGGGAGACTCCCAAAATGTATGGAGGAAGGTGTTCTGGTCTGATGAGACTAATTTAATTTTTCGGCCATCAAAGAAAACGCTATGTCTGGTGCAAACCCAACACATGACATCACCCAAAGAACACCCACAGTGAAACATGGTGGTGGCAGCATCATGCTGTGGGGATGTTTTTGAGCAGCCGGGACTGGGAAACTGGTCAGAGTTGGGGGAAAGATGGATGGTTCTCAAGATTTGAGGCTAGGATGGAGATTCACCTTCCAGCATGACAATGACCCCAAACAGACTGCTAAAGCAACATTTGAGTGGTTTAATGGGAAATATGTGTTGGAATGGCCTAGTCAAAGCCAAGACCTAAATTCAATAGAAAATCTGTGGTCAGACTTACAGATTGCTGTTCACAAGCAAAAACCGTCCAACTCGAAGGAGCTAGAGCAGTTTTGCAAGGAGGAATGGGCAAATATCCCAGTGGTAAGATGTGGCAAGCTCATAGAGACTTATCCAAAGCGACTTGGAGCTGTGATTGCTGCAAAAAGTGGCTCTACAAAGTATTGACTTAAGGGGGTTAATAGTTATGCACCTGGACTTTTCTGCTATTTTGCCCTATTTGTGGTTTGCTGCACAATAATAAAAAACAAAAAACACACACAGAAAAGGGGTAAAAAGTATATCTTGATTCAAATGGCCAGTTTGTGAAAAACAGCTCTCATTTGTCAATTCATTAGCTTCTTTTAGCAAGTCTGATGGTAGTCTGGACAACAGAAAAGTAACACCAATGACAGAATTGACAGAGCTCATAAAATGATATTCTAGCTAAAACAAAAACATACATTAAAAATGGAAATACACATGTTTAGATATAATGCTAGATAACTATGTTAAAGATATTAGTGAGGCAGCAGCATCATCTCTAGCATTTTATGATACTTATAGCTCAAGATGTAAATACAGCGGTTGATAGGACAAAAGTACATGGGCCATTGAAACTAATGACACTGCTATGTCATTGACCACAACAATTGTTTTTTGATGCATTTAAATGCATAAAAATAGAGTTTTCTGGCACAAGGACTGGAAAACATATATAAATATGGAGAAATACTTAAACAAATGACGAGACTTAGCTAATTCCTTTAAGAGACAGTATTAATACCAGCAATTAATTACAACCATGACTAAATGGACAAACACCACCACTTATTCTAAGTATCATTAAAACATACCAATACACTGATTCACAACAAAGACAAAATTGGGATTAAAGCCTGCTTCCACTTTGTTGTCTTGACACGGAGGTAAGAAAGGAGGTGTGCCTATGTTCAAGTAGATCAGATGATCCAAACAGTAAACCACAACATTGTCAGACCACTTGTGTTTGTATTGCAAAATAGATTTCATTGCCTTTTTTTTTGCCCTGGATGGTGGTGAATCAAATACAAGAAAATGATGGTCTATTTTAAATCTTTGGACGTGTTCCTAGCATTATTGAAGTGTCAGGATTATTATGTCATAAGCTAGACATACCACAATCATTTGTCACTTTTCAATTTACGCACAGAAAACTCAAGTAGTTTCAGCAATGCTGGTCTTCCAAAAAGTCACCAGAGAAATTATCAAACTCCAGCATTACATTCTTAATTATAATAAAAAATAAAAATCCAGCCTTGGTAGACTTAGTGATTTCTCAATAAGCGCTACTGCAGAATATTTGAAGTCTACTCACACAGATGTGTCGTCACCTCTCCTATATAAATGTATACTTTTTTTTTTTTGTCTTACATCACACACATGCTTTTACTGCTTTACTACTCATTATGAATGCCTTATTATAAATACAAATATTTGCAAGTGCAGATTATTAATGGACAAACCTATGTGCAATATATATATATATATATATATATATATATATATATATATATATATATATATATATATATATATATATATATATGCGCTACACCACAAGTGTCACATTCATAGCACCAAAAACAAGCAAAAATATCACCTTAAATCAAGCCCTAAAATATACTAAGACGACAGTTTTAAAAAACAGATTCCTTATACAGTTTGAACACGTGTCTTAGAAGAACCACTGTCTTCTCAATGGCTTTTTGAAGAAGTACGCAACGATAAGTTTAAGAAATAAAAAATAAGCCTTATGTTTATTAACTATTAAATGTAATAAATGTAGAAAAAGACAAACATACAGGTTCTCTGTACAAGTTCTATGGCCCTGAATGCAGAATACACAATTATATACATATACATCTGTTGTCTATAAAGATATTATTTTACTAATCTAAAGGTTTTACTTGTCTGTCATCCAAGAATTACTTTATTATGTCAAATCACTTAGCATAAATAAAGCATGAGTAATGTTTACTGTTCTAATGAATATCTGGCTCCTAAATAGTTGCTATCAGTATAAAGTTTCTCTACATTTAAATCACACACCTTAAAATAATAGCTTCCTCAATATTTCCCCTCCTAATTCTGTCTAGTATTGACAAAACCAAGGATCCGAGCGGGTTGGAATCAAAATAAAGGGGAGAAAAAGCAACCAGTAGTAAAAGGTTTCTAGAACGCACAAATTATATATATATATACACACATCCCCTACTGATAATTTTTTTATACTAATAAAATATAAAAAAACACTCATGAATACATCTGCAATAATAAGGTTACTCTGAACCAATATATAGCATTATATGCAGAAACCCCAAATGTTATTCGTATGAAAAAGATCACGTTACATGTTTAGATGTTTTTTTCCCCTTTAAGTATATTTGTTAAATTAATGCAGTGTACAGACACCATACATTATATATATATATATATATATATATATATATATATATATATATATACACACACACACACGAACCAACAATTTAATATTCTTTTTTTAATCATAGTCTACATAAAGGATATATATACATATATATAGGATATATATATATCATTTATATAGACTATGATTAAAAAAAAAGAATATTAAATTGTCATTAGGTACAGTAATATACATCCAAGTTCATACAGAATAGCCAAGTAGTACATTTACAATCCCAATATTCGGCATTAATCACACCATAAGCCTCCCCAGCCCGCACCCCATGCTGGTAATGATTACCTCCCAGGACAATATCCCCCGCTGCCTATGAGAGGGGTCAGTTTGGGGCCCTGGGGTCAGCCCGGGGTCTGTGCGGCCTCCTGCAGTGGAGAGGCCTGAGTGCTTATTGAGAAGAGGCCAGGAAGCGAGATACAGACTCCAGACACACCGCGAATGAGGCCTGGGGAACAAAGAGTGAGCAGAGCTGGAATACTCACCGGTGCCGGTGGCTCGGTTACAGCTCCGCCGCCGTTTCTAGCACTTCTCCTTCCTCCTCCGCCTCCAGTCTCCTCATACGAGCGAACAGGAAGTGCCTGCCGCCTTATTAATCTCACTTCCGGTTTGCCTCCCTGCACTGGCGGGGGAAGCTCTGGTGACGTAATGAGTGGGAAGGTGAATACTGCGTTGACGTCAACGTGTGTCCACGCCCCCATCGCCTAAGTACCGCCCATCAACACGATGCGTAAAGCCACGCCCACTTGCCGACGTAGTGGAGAGGGAAAAAAAAAAACATTTCCAGATGTCCTGAGGAGTAAAAAAGGGCGGGAGTTCTTGTTACTGCGTCAAAGTAGTTTGACGCCATTTTTAATCCGGGCAGTGTAGTTATTTATGTGGTGAAAATATATATTTTGAGATAAAGCATGAAAAGGAAAGCAGAATATACAATATTAGGTATAACTTTATTGATTAATTCCTGATTAGTTTCAAACGCCTTCCTACTTTGAACATGTACTATTTTGAAGAAACTTTTCTTGGAAATAGATGGTGAGTTTACATTGTAAAAAAAATGGTTACTGTTTATATACACTAGCGACTTGCCCGTCAAAAGATAACGGTCAATAAAATTTGAAGCCATGGCAATGCTGTTTGGCACACAATGTTAAGCTTCTTATACTCTTCTGCTCTCATTGCGAGCCACTCGCGTGTCCTTTGGCTCGTCTCTATATTTTTTTAAAATACTAATTAATGAATTAATTAAATAATAAATTAATATAGTTTTTCATTAGTTATGTGTTTCATTGCCTCCACTGCTCGCCTCAAAGGCAATGAGCACCTTCGGCGCTCATCGCCTAAGTGCTGCGAGTTTTAGAGGCTTAACGGCTCGCCTTACTATGCAAGGCTCGCAAAAAGGCACTCATCGCCTAAGTTCTCAGAGTTAACGTCTCGCAGGCAATGAGCACCTTTTGCGCTCATCACTTAAGTCGTACGCACCACGCAAAGCGTGACGACGTCTTGTAGTCCGTCAATTATAATATGGGAGGAAGCCCCATGTTTTATATCATTAATGGCTTAAGACATTTTTGGGTACATAGAGGAGCTCAATCTGAGAACGAACAACACCTAAGTAGATTTGTTCTATAGGTCTGGTAACCTATTCAGAGTGTGTGTGTCGTACATTCGTTTCCAACTCTCTATGACCTCATGGGCCGCAACGCACCATGCTGATCCCTTGGTATTCATGGCAGAGATACTGGAGTGGGTTGCCAGTTCTCTCTCCAGTGGGCCACAGCATACAGCTCCTGGTATTTCTAGATGGTCTTCCATCCGAAGAATTGACCAAGCCCAACCACGCATGACTTCAGGGGTGTGTGACCTCTTGGTTCCCTGACTGGAGTCAAACCCAGGTCGCAGTGGTGAAAGCACTGAATCCGAACCACTGGACCCTCAGAGAGTGCTCACTTGTGTCTATCACAGGGAGAAATATCCTGTAGAATATAAGTCTGGTCTCACTCACTAGAGTGATCCATCCCTGAAATACCCGGCTATTCTACCCTGAGCAGGAGAAACGGCAAGCCCCAGACATGCGTTTCGTCCAGTCTTGGGCCTCCTCAGTGAAGTGCAGCTATACTCTCTAAGATGCAGTGAGCAAGGAGTCTGCTGGTTCTCCCTATCACCATTAGGATGAGAAAAACTAAACAAATAGAACCAGAGGCGCTCATCTGAGAACAGACAATACATTAGTAAATTTGTCCTATAGGCCTGGTCACCTACTCTGAGAGCAGCCTCTTTTAGCTCACATGTGCCCTTAATGGCAAAAATACCCTGCAGTATATCAGTCTGGTCTCACACAATAGATTGATCCAACCCCAAAATACCAGGCAATTCTACCCTGAACAGGAGAAACAGCAAACCACAGTCGGATGTTTCAGCCTTAGTTTGGCTTCATCAGTGAGGTGTAGCTGCACTCCCTAAGGCACACTGAGGAAAGAGTCCACATCTGGAGACCCTATCACCCTTAGGGTGAGAAAAACTAAACCAAAATAGAGTCAGTAGAGGCGCTTGATCTTAGAACAAACAACACTTAAGTAGAAAGCAAAAGTGTCATGGCTGAGCTTGTGTAGAAGTATTTGTCTATGTCAATTATGCTTTTGCTACAAAAGAGGGTCATTGGGTGGTCTGGGAGGGATGGGTATATTCTATTAAAAAAGTGACTATTGCTCCAAAAGAAGGACAATTGGGAGGAACACAGAAAGGCGTCATAGCAATCAGTATCCCAACAAAAGTACCATCATTCATCTAGAATTTTGAGAGTTTATTACCTATGCACCAAAGTTGTCCCTGTGTAATCTTGTTACCTATTCACTATCATTGGTATTCCAAATATCATTTCTCAATATTGGTTTCTAATCATTAGTCTAGGCAGTGCTGTATTAATCATTAAGCAAAATAAGCATGTGCTCAGGGCATGAAAGGAAGGGGATGCCACATATATTTTCCATTGCAGTATTTACCATGGACCATATGGTGCAATATTGTTTATATTTTGAATTAAATATATATGTAGGCACCAAAACCTTTCAAGTGTTTAGGTCGTAATATAGTTTTGAAAACTATAGTAGTAAAAAAGAAGGGAAGAGCACAGAGCCGGACATAGTGTAGTGTTTAAAACCAATGGCTTATTAAAAAAGTAAAAATATACTCGGAATCAAAATCCTTGTGTACAGCAATACTGTTTGGGTATTTTCATATTAACAGAACCATGCAATAGGTAACTTTTTTTCTTTTTATAAAATAATGATCATAATCCCAACAATCACAGGAAAAGATAAGAAGGGTAAAAATAGCAAAATATAAGACAAAGCAAACTTCTCACACCTATTGACGGTATAAACACAAAGTATTATAGATAAAAAATGGATAAGAGAAACATAAAAAATATATATTTGGGTCCTAAAATTGAATTCAAACTATATCCACATAAAAATAAAATTTTAGATAAAAATACTATTAATATTACTTTAACTAGGAAATTGCCTAATAACTAGGAAATTCTCCCCCCGTGTACTTTACAGGGCCCGCGATGATCGCCTTCGGCACTCATAGCGTGACTCGCAATAAGCGATATGAGTGTTACTTGCTTGGGTTAAGAGTTACTGCTTTTGGTAAAGTGTTACTGAGTTGTTGTAAATGTTACTGTTGTGGAGGAAGTGTTACTGGTTTTCCTTAAAGGTATATTAAAGTGAGGTGGGCTATGAATGCATCTTGTCGAATGCCTCATAAACCACCTAGCAAAAACGTTTGCATGAAAACATGCAAGCCATTTTTGCATTAAAAAAAAATGTGCTGGGGGTGATGTTTACACCCCCAGCAACTGCTGCAGTTAATTCAATGGCTGCTGTAAGCTGCCATGATGGGTACACAGACTCTGATTTGTACCCTCGCACACAGAGCATGTGCGAGCTGATTGGCTTTTCAGCCAATCAGCAAAGAGCGGTAACGTCACCGCCCATTCCGATTATCTCCGAGCACAGCTCAGGGGTTTTGGAAGGAAGGAGGGAGCAGAGGGAGCAGAGTGGGAAGTAAGAGGGAGCAGAGGTGGCAGGAGGAGAGAGAAGAGAGAGCAGAGGGGGAGGGAGCAGAGGAGGAGCTACCTCCGGACCTCCGGCGGCCCCCTTGTGGCCCCCCTGGCTCCCTAGCGGCCCTTTTTTGCCCCCCCTGCAGCCCCCAGTGGCCCCCTTAGCCCTCCCTCGGCCCCCTGTGGTCCCGCAGGTCCTCCAGTGGCCCTTGTGGCCCTCCCTCGGCCCCCCGTGGTGCCCGCAAGTCCTCTGTGGGTCCTCACAGCCCCCTGTGTTCCCCCTCAGCCCCCTGTGTTCCCCCTCAGCCTCCTGTGGCCCCTCGCGAACCTCTGCGGCCTCCTTCAGCCACCTCGGGCCCTCCGCTTCCCCTTTTGGCCTCCCTTGGACCCCAGCGGACCTCTGCGGCCTCTGCCTTTTGTGGCCCCCTCCTTGTCCGTGCTCCTGTGCCCCCTTGCAGACCTCTATAGCCTCCCTCAGCCTTTTGTGCCCCCCTCAGTCTTTGCAGCCCCTTGGACCTCTGTGGCCCCCTTCTGCTCTCTGGCCTGCTGTGGCCCCTCCTCACCACAGGAAGTGGAGTGCAGCTTCGGGCAGGTAAGAAAGTAGAAAGAGAGCGACACACAGTGTATATTTCACTGGGGCTGGAGCAGGAGCTGGGGGTAATTCTCTGCGGTTGGCGGGCAATTCTCTGTGGTTGCTAGAGGCCATGGGGCAATTCTCTGGGGCTGGGGGATGATGGGGCAATTCTCTGGGGCTGAGGGAGGTGATGGGGCAATTCTCTGGGGCTGTGGGGCAATTCTCTTAGGTCACAGGGCAATTATCTGGGGCTGGGGGCAATTCTCTGGGGTTGGGGGGCAATTCTCTGGGGCTAGAGGGCAATTCACTGGGGCAGGGGGTGGTCACGGGGCAATTCTCTGGTATGTGGGGCAATTATCTGGGGCTGTGGTGGTGGTGGTGGGGCAATTCTCTGAGGCTGTCGGACAATTCTCTGGGGCTGGGGGAGGTGATGGGTCAATTCTATGGGTTTGGGGGCAATTCTGTGGGGCAATTCTCTGGGGTTGGTGGAGGTCACGTGCAGTTCTCTGGGGCTGGGGGGCAATTCTCTGGGGTTGGGGGGCAATTCACTGGGGCTGGGGGAGGTCACAGGGCAAGTCTCTGGGGCTGGGGGGCAATTTACTGGGGCTGGGGGAGGTGAAGGGGTTAATTCTCTGGCGCTGCGGGGCAATTCACTGGGGCTGGGGGGCGATTCATTGGGGCTGGGGGAGTTCACGGGGCAAATCACTGTGGCTGGGGGGCAATTTACTGGGGCTGTGGTGGTGGTGGTGGGGCAATTCTCTGAGGCTGTGGGACAATTCTCTGGGGCTGGGGGAGGTGATGGGTCAATTCTATGGGTTTGGGGGCAATTTTCTGGGGCTGTGGGGCAATTCTCTGGGGTTGGTGGAGGTCACGTGCAGTTCTCTGGGGCTGGGGGGCAATTCACTGGGGCTGGGGGAGGTCACAGGGCAAGTCTCTGGGGCTGGGGGGCAATTTACTGGGGCTGGGGAGGTGAAGGGGTTAATTCTCCGGGGCTGCGGGGCAATTCACTGGGGCTGGGGGGCGATTCATTGGGGCTAGGGGAGTTCACGGGGCAAATCACGGGCTGGGGGTCAATTTACTGGGGCTGGGGAAGGTGATGGGACAATTCTCTGTAGTTGGGGGCAATTGTCTGGGGCTAGGGGACAATTATCTGGCTTTGGGGGACAATTCTATGGGGCTAGGGGCAATTCTCTGGGGATGGGTGCAGTTCTCTGGGACCGGGGGGCAATTATCTGGGGCTGGGAGAGGGGATGGGGCAATTCTGTGGGGCAATTCTCTGGGGCTGGGGGGTGTATCATCTGGGATGTAGATAAAACAATCAGTGAATGAAGGGAGAGAAATGTAAAGGAAAGGAAAGTGTCTGACATCATGTGGCTTCCCACAGTAGGGCAGACTTCAGGTGCTAACTGAGCATGTCTGCACAATCCCAGGCAAAAAAGAAACATTGTATAAGTTATGCTTATTATCCCTGGGAATTTCTGGTGGTTTCAACATTAAGAGAAAACTATTTGCAAAAGCAAGAAATTCAGCAAACTTCAGGCTAATGGTTTAACTGTTTACTTTGGAATTTTTTCATGCTAATTTTTTTTTCAAACACTATAAATTCTCCTCTATCAGATGCATTAATAACCCAGCTCACTTCCATATACCTTTAAGTGTTACGGGTTTGGGGCTATTTTTTGCAAGTTTTGGCCTCGTTTTCATCCTTTTGCATTTTTTTGTCAGCCTCAAATTAAGTTGCAACCTCAGTCACAGGCTCCCTGGCTCTGCCCCATGCTGTGTGTGAGTGTGTAATTTAATTTGAGGCATATTTGTTGTTTTTTTCAGCTATTTACTGTTCCGTTTGCAAGGCCCACAGTCCATATACGTGCCTCTGGTCCTACAGTGCCTTGCAAAAGTATTCACCCTCCCTTGAGTTTTTACCTATTTTGTTGCATTACAGCCTTAAGTTCAATGTTTTGTTAATCTGAATGTTATGGGATCAGAACACAATAGTCTAAGTTGGTGAAGTGAAATGAGGAAAATATATACATAACACTATTTTTTAGAAATAGAACACAGAAAATTGGTATGTGCATATGTATTCACCCCCTTTGTTATGAGGCCCATAAAAAGCTCTGGTGCAACCAATTACCTTCATAAATTCCATAATTAGTGAAATGATGTCCACCTGTGTGCAATCCAAGTGTCACATGATCTGTCATCAGAGACTGGAGTATACCATAGAGTTGTGCTTTAAGGCAGAGTGGCCAGAAGAAAGCCCTTACTTTCAGCAAAAAACTAAATGGCACGTTTGAGTTTGCAAAAAGGCATGTGGGAGACTCCCAAAATGTATGGAGGAAGGTGCTCTGGTCTGAAGAGACTAAAATTTAACTTTTCGGCCATCATAGAAAACGCTATGTCTGGCGCAAACCCAACACATCACATCACCCAAAGAACACCAACAGCAGCCGGGACTGGGAAACTGGTCAGAGTTGAAGGAAAGATGGATGGTGCTAAATACAAGGAAATTCTTGAGCAAAACCTGTACCACTCTGTGCGTGATTTGATGCTAGGACGGAGGTTCACCTTCCAGCAGGACAATGACCCCAAACACACTGCTAAAGCAACACTTGAGTGGTTTAAGGGGAAACATGTATATGTGTTGGGATGGCCTAGTCAAAGCCCAGACCTCAATCCAATAGAAAATGTGTGTTCAGTCTTAAGGATTGCTGTTCACAAGCGCAAACCATCCAACTTGAATGAGCTGGAGCAGTTTTGAAAGGAGGAATGGGCAAAAATCCCAGTGGTAAGATATGGCAAGCTCATAAGAGACTTATCCAAAGCGACTTAGAGCCGTGATTGCCACAAAAGGTGGCTCTACAAAGTATTGACTTTAGGGGGGTGAATAGTTATGCACATTGACTTTTTCTGTTATTTTGTCCTATTGTTTGCTTCACAATAAAAAAAAAAACATCTTTAAAGTTGTGGGCATGTTCTGTAAATTAAATAATGCAAATCCTTAAACAATCCATGCTAATTCCAGGTTGTGAGGCAACAAAACACGAAAAATGCCAAAGGGGTGAATACTTTTGCAAGGCACTGTACGTCCTACGGGCCGTAAATTTTCGTTCCTCGCTAAGTGCTGCTATGAGCGCCTTCGGCGCTCATTGCAGCCTAAGTCCAGCGTTCCTTAACTGCCCGCCTCGCTTCGCAATGAGTGCTCATTGCAGCCTAAGTCTTGCGAGCCTTGCAGTTGCGGCAACGTGACCAATGTTCTTGAACTGACAACTATAAATATGATATCTGTGTATAATCCACCTATTTGGAGTTCATATCTAAGTTTTATGGATTATTACCGTATATACTCGAGTCTAAGCAGACACGAGTATAAGCCGCGGCACCTATTTTACCACAAAATACTGGGAAAACTTAGTGACTCGAGTATAAGCCGAGGATGCGAAATGTGCTGCCCCCTGTGTCCTTCTTGTGCCATATGTGTCCCCCTCTTGTGTGCCCTCTGTGCCCCTTTCTTGTGTCCCCCCTCTCTCTGCCCTGTGTCTCTTCTCCCCTCCCCCTCCCCTGTGTCTCTCCCCCACTCTCCCTCCCCTGTGTCTCTTCCCCTCCTCTCCCTCCCCTGTGTCTCTTCCCCCTCTCCCTTCCCTGTGTCTCTTCCACCTCTTCCTTCCCTGTGTTTCTTCCCCCCTCTCCCTTCCCTGTGTCTCTTTCCCTCCCCCTCCCTTATCACCCTCCTCAACCCCCCTCCTCAACCCCCCTCCTCATCCTCCCTCCTCAACCCCCCTCCTCATCCTCCCTCCTCAACCCCCCTACTTATCCTCCCTCCTCAACCCCCCTTCTCATTCTCAACCTCCCTCCTCAACTCCCCTCCCCCTACTCACCCTCCCTCCTCAAACCCCCTCCTCAAGCCCCCTCCTCAACCTCCCTCCTCAATCCCACTCCTCATGCTCCCTCCTCAACCCCCCTCCTCAACTCCCCTCCTCATCCTCAACCGCCCTCCTCATCCTCCTTCCTCATCCACCCTCCTCAACCCCCCTCCTCATCCTCAACCTCCCTCCTCATTCTCAACCTCCCTCCTCAACCCCCCTACTCTTCCTCAACCCCCTCCTCAACCCCCCTCCCCCTACTCAACCTCCCTCCTCAACGCCCCCTCATCAACCCCCCTCCTCATCCTCAACCCACTCCTCAACCCGCCTCCTCATTCTCAACCGCCCTCCTCAAACCCCCTCCTCAAGCCCCCTCCTCAACCTCCCTCCTCAACCCCACTCCTCATCCTCCCTCCTCAACCCCCCTCCTCATCCTCAACCGCCCTCCTCATCCTCCTTCCTCATCCACCCTCCTCAACCCCCCTCCTCATCCTCAACCCCCCTCCTCAACCCCCATCCTCATCCTCAACACCCCATCCTCAACCCCCTCATCTTCAACCCCCCGCCTCATCCTAAACCCCCTCATCAACCCCCCTCCTCAACCCCCTTCCTCAACCTCTCTCCTCAGCCTCCCTCGTCAACCTCAACCCCCCATCCTCAACCCCCCTCCTCATCCTCAACCCCCCATCCTCATCCCCCCTCCTCATCCTAAAACCCCATCCTCACTTTACCCCTCTAAATACCTCCCCCTCTCCCTTTCCCCTCACTTACCTCCATCTGCAGCTGCTCCTCCGCTCCTCCACGCTCCTTCCGGCTGCGTATGGACCCGGTCAATGCTAATGACGTGGCGCACATGTGACGTCACATCATTAGCATATGCCGGGTCCTGACGAAGACGGAAGGAGCGCGGAGGAGCGGAGGAACAGCTGCAGATGGAGGTAAGTGAGGGGAAAGGGAGAGGGGGAGATATTTAGAGGGGTAAAGTGAGGAGGGGGGTTGAGGATGAGGAGGGGGGTTTAGGATGAGGATGGGGGCTTGATGATGATGATAAGGGAGGGGGAGAGCCACAGGGGGGGGGAAAGAGAGGCGGGGGGGGGGGAGAGTGACTCGAGTATAAGCCGAGGGGGCCCTTTTCAGCCTTAAAAAACTCTTCTTATACTCGAGTATATTCGGTACATTTCTGGATTAATTTGGCAAAAAGCATTCCTGATATATGCAGCACATTTCATAAAACGTTTTATTTTTATTAATATCTAACAATCCCTCTAATGATTATGTTGATGCCCCCAAGGGTGTATACATAGGCATCTGGTCCCCCAATCAGCATGGAGCATTTTGGCACCAATTTCTACCCATTATTCATCTGATGTGTCTTCTTCAGCCAATAGGAGAGCAGTGATGTCAGCCCTGATGTCACTGCTGGGATGTGGCCTGCCTGCCTACTTCCTGCTGCAGTGTCTGCTCTCTGCTGTGCTGCCGTCCCCAACCAGAGATCAATTCAGAGCTGCTACTGTGTGTGCGAGAGACCTGCAGCTGTCACCAGAGCGTGAGAGGTGAGTGAGTCAGTGAGAGGGAGAGAGAGAGAAAAGAATTACACAGCAATAGTTGATGCAGGGAATGGAGAATATGCAGGGGTGGTAATGGCACAATCCGGCTCAGCTGCTGCTTAGCTCTGCCAAACAGAGAGGAAGGAAAAAAACACACAAGCAGCAGTAGTTGATGCAGGTAATGGAGAACCTGCAGGGGCAGTAATCAAGAGTTAATGTGCAGCACAGAGAGACTCTTATATGAAAATACATAGCACCTTCTAACATGGTACCACACTACATTATCCCAGTCTGCTTTACAGCGCAAGCAGGAATTCCTGAGTCTAATACAAATGTTTCAGCTACTTGAGCTTCCACCGGATTGGACAAAACAAATTATGAATTTTGTGCTAATTTAGCCAGGGTTTCAAGGGGGTGTTTACTCTGATTATAATACATTTTACTAACTTCAAGGTAAGCTAATAAATGTTAGATATGCCGTTAAATTGATTCTAGGCAAAATATTTTTACTTGGGAAAAACAATACCTAAATCCAGCTTTTCATTTGTAGCCTAATATATTAAATTTTGCTGACATTTGTTCTTATAGCTAACTAGATTAGTCAACTTGGATGCTGAAGAGATCAGTTCTAATGAATGTCTGTCACAATGTTGTGACCTTTACAAAGGATTACATGGAAATGCAACTAACAATATGGTTACCTTCCACGTTGTCAATGAATGCAAGCAAAGTAGCTGACACCACTAGAGTAGAGCAAATGCTAGTAACAGTTAATAAATTAAAGATTGCATTTATTTGTTTATTTTACTTTCTAAAATAATTTTTCCCATTATCAAGACTGGTTCTTCACAAGAGCTTTACTGTAAACATTTGACTTTAGTGGTTCATTAAGTTGTCATGTTATTACTTTAATTAGGTTTTTTTTTTTGTCAACTTAATCACATTTATTTTACTGAATTTGCCATGGTATAACACTTGTTAAATTGAAGAACATTTGTTTAAACAACATTATTAAAGTTTGTGGTGAAAGGCATATCTAAGTTTCCTGGACTATTACATTTCTGCAATCCTTCTTCAATATCTGTGTATAGTGCACCTGTTTGGAGTAGGAATCAGTATTCTTTTGAAGAACTTAAAGGCATATATAAGTTTCATGGATTATTATATTTTTGCATTCATTAGGCAAAAAACATCCTTGATACATGCAGCACATTTTATAAAACGTTTTATTTTTATTAATATCTAAAAATCCCTTTAATGATTATGTTTCTACACAGGCACCTGCTTCTCCCCTCCCCCCCCCCCCCCCCCCCAGCATGAAGCATTTGGGGACCAATTTTAAATTTCACCTGCTGTGTCTTCCTCAGCCAATAGGAAAGCCCTGAAGTCACTGCTGGAATGTGATCCGCCCTGCCCTCTTCCTGCTGCAGTATCTTCTCTCTGCTGTGCTGCCAGCCCCGGCCCTCACCAGGGATCAGCACAAACAGAGCTGCTGCTGTGGGTGCAAGAGAGACCTGCCACTGTCACAGAGAGAGTGAGAGATAAGTGAGTGAGAGAGAAAGAGAAAAAAAAACAAACATGCAGCAGAAGTTGATGCAGGGAATGGACAATCTACAGGGATGGACACAAGCAGGCTCAGCTGCGGCTTAGCTCTGCCAAAAAGAGAGTGGAAGGAAAAAGCACCAACAGCGATAGTTTATGCAGGTGATGGACAACCTGCAGGGGTGGAAATCAAGTGTGAATGTGCTGCACCTAGAGACTCTTATATAAAAATACATTGCACCTTCTAACTTGGTGCCACACTACATATCCCGGGGACAACCAGGAACCTCAGAGTTGGATAGAAATGTTTCAGCTGCCTGTGCTTTCTCCTGATTGGCCAAAGCAAATTATGAATTTTATGCTAATTTAGCCTGGGTTTGAACGGGGTGTTTAATTTTCAACTGTCAGAAATTACAAGACATTTTGCTAACTTTAAGGTAAATTTTGGAATTTTTTATTTTGGTATTTTTCACGGTAGCACTGGACTTTCGAGTTTTGGTTGGACTCTTTTTGGGCTTAACGTGACCTGACATGTACATCTGGACTCTCTTTGTTCTGGACTATGCAGCATTTTTAGGCTGAAGGGACAGTTTCTGATGCATCCACACAGGGATTTGGTCAGAAGGATGTTCATTTTTACATTTAGGCTTGTTTTGTGTCTATGTGATGTGTACTGTACCACCTGAGAGTTACTAATGTTTATTGGGTGTATATCACTTTAAAGACTGATCTCTAGTACCTCTTCCTTGTTGAGTGTCCAGCCAAAATCTGCTGTCCTTACAGAAGGGATTTTCCAAACAAACCGAATCTGAGGGGTAGGTTTAACGCTAGTATGCCTTATCAAGTCCCATAAGAAGAACAGTTCATCACAGTATTTTTCCAAGCAAATTTTTTTTTCATACACTACTGATTCAGATGCATTCATAATCCAGGAAACTCAGATATGCCTTTAACCACTAGTGATTTTTTTAAAATACTTAGTTTAATTTTGCTCATGAGATGAGATGGACTGTATGGATTGGGATTATAATGGAGGTGGTGGGTGATGATGTGACTAATAGGTAATGTGGCTAATACGTTTACCAGAAATTATGGCAAACTGCCTATGCAATTACTTGTTTTCTTGAAACTTCACTGGAGTTTGTAATTTATTTCAGTACTTACCACATTTAATAATATGTTGTGTTAAATTTGCATGCAATTTGCAATTAATTACTTTTTCTTGGCCCTTTACTATTTATAGTGACTTCAGTAGGATCTGTCCTAACAAAAACAACTCTTGACTATTTTTGCAGAAAGTAGGACAGCTTTATTAATGCATCTTATGAGCAGAATTATTTTGCCCAGATCCTCGTCACAGTTAGTGAGGCATGACTTATGAATAGTTTTTACAACATACACCACATCTCCATATTAAAAATTAAACCTTACAGAGTCTGCATTCATCTGCCTGGGCTTCTGGCATTTAGTGGCCTGTGGTTATTTTATAAACACGTATTAGACATTAATAGAGGCTGGTAAAAGAGAAGTTTAACAGTGAATGAGTGAAATAAAATAGGTAGGAATTGAGATTAAAGGTCTATTATAGTCCATAAAAAATCTAATATGTATTTAAAATATTTAAATATTGCAAACATTTTCTTGTATGAAAAATAATTGATTTATAGTGCAGAAAAATTACCTTAAATAAAGACAGTGCAGAATTGTTTTCTCTTTCTCTGTTCTGATATGTTACAGGAAACAGATGGGCATTGAGGTTTATGTCTGTACTGCAACATAATGTGCTTTTATTCCTATTGGATTTAATGTAAACCTGATAAGAAAATGCAATTAACAGAGTCAAATGGAGTCATTGTTTAGACATCAAACACTTGGTTTGTCTGCCTCTTTTTGTTTTAATGTTGTTATTTTTTTCAATTAATTTATTTTTCATGTGGGAAAAACTTTTGTAATGTAAAAAAAAAAACAATCTCTTAAATGCATATCTGAAAGTGTTGTACAACAGTGACCCTTGAAGACATATAGGAAATGACAAAAATAGGGCAGAAAAGGGAGAATGTGAGTTCGGTAAAGAGAGAGAGAAGATTAAAAATGGCACCAGGGAATGGCAATGATTGAATAGGAGATAGTGAAGGTTGAGGGAGTAGAGAAGATGTCGAGATTACTGAATTTAAAACAGCTGTGGTGATAACTGGCAGAGGTACTAATGTCACTCTATTGATTTTTAGCTAGACATCATCTAGAATTCTGTGGCTAGTTATGGAGGCTGTATCTCCAAAGCAATATTCACAAATTAGAGACAATTCAAAATTTCAATGATTGACATCTAAAATTGTGCATGATCTCAAAGACAAAACAAATATGCAAATACTTTATGACTTTGATATGTATAGTTTAGAAGACATAAGGAAAAAAATGATGATATGATAGAAACTCACAAATAAATTAAAGTATCTAAAAAACTTCAAAAGGGAAGTAACATCCAGGAAAAGTAGAATGCAAGAACATGAGGTCATGGTTTTGAAGTTGGATAGAAGAGTAATGGGTAAAACTACTACTTTACAGAAAGTGTAGTTGTGAAGACAACCCTTCACTCAGGATTCTCTTCAATTTAAACTGTGGTGTTGACATGGCAACTGTGACAGTTGCAAAGAGAACTTTAGCTGTCTGCCGGAGATTACGTGCTGTTCAGCCTAGGTACACTAGCAATATGTCTAAGCTCCTTCTCTCACTCTCAGTCTCAATATTTCTCCCAAACCACTGAAACCTTATCCCGTCATTGTTCAGTCCTAGAAGGTAACTCCTGTGCTGCACCCTCTACTCTGCCGAAGGGATAAAGGAGTGGCCAAATATTTATGTCCTCAAACACCCACCAGATCTTCCTTTTGCTGGAAAAATACAAGAACAGCAGAATACATTGAAAGTTACACAACTATAGTTTTAGTGTTGTTCAAGCTCATAGGAACCTCTAGCACCAATATACAAACACCCTCTTGACAAACTGGTGGCGGCAGCGGCAAGATTGGTACTGGAAAGAGGAAAAGCCAAATGACACCTTGAAAAACAATGTTAAAGATGTCCCAGTATGATGAGCTCAGCATGACAGAACTCAGAGACCTGATCTGCAGCAGGGGGTTGTTTGTGCCAGAGCCCATGGACTCGGAATGCCATTGTGGCAGAGCTGCACTGCATGGATGGGAAGCAAGAGGTACCTGAGGGCTCTTAGGATGCCACCTGGCAAGAACTTAGATATGGGGTTTCCCTTTCCCATGCTAAGGACCTAGAGATGGAGAGAAGGTACCACCACAGGAATCCAGATCACAAAATGGAGGTAATGAGGACAGTCAGCACAGAACTCACCAGCCAGCCACTCAGAAATCACCAGCCAGCCACTCGCCATGTTACAGGCAGAGGTCAGCTTATTCTGACCCGCCACCCAGGAAGCTTCCCTATCAGGTGATGCTGGGGAAGGTGGTGGGGGGGGGGGGGGGAGCATTGACAGCTTTCTGCAGGACTTTGAGCTGCAAACCCGACAACTGGGTCCAACTCCTAGTGGGCTTATTTAGTGGACGAGCCATCACAGATTACCAGGCCATTCCTCTCCATCTTGCAGGAGACTATCACAAAGTTAAGAGGGTGCTGCTGGCCTGATACCAGGTGACTTCTGAACATTACAAAATGCAATTGTGGGACTGGGCCAATGTGCCCTGGACTCATATGGAGAGCTGTTGTGGAAGCTCTGCCATGCTTTGGATGGGTGTTGAAAGGGGCACCAGATACAGACTGTTGAGGAGGCTGGTTGCCTGGAGGACCAGTACAGGGACAGCCGAGGAGAAGTGAGGGTGCCTCCCCTGTCCAGTGGTATCCACCTAGCTAGGCCAACTTGACCAGCGCTCCCCTAGGCCAAAAGCCCAGCCTGGACCACAGCTCCAACCAGAAGGGTGAGCCTGACCACAGTCCTACTTGGTTCTCTGGTCCTACCCTACTGCCCCTTAAGTCCCTAGAAATGGAGGAGCTTGTTGGGAGGTGCAGTGCTTTGGGGATCTGAAGTGGGACTATCCCCATGTCTGCCCAGGAAGTCCCGGGGGTTCACTTTGCCCTTTCCTGTGTGTAGGCAAGTGGGTGGCGGACCCCGCAGCAATGGAGGACCAATTTTGGTTGCTCCAAACATGTAGTCTTCTCCGAGGAGCAGTATTTTGTAGCCTCTGCTTAGTTACCTGCAGGAGACTACAAAAGTTACCATACACAGTCTGGGTTCTCATCGTGTCTGACTGACAAAGTTGGCTCGGAACTCAACGCTTGCTTGATACTCAACGTTCATAATGTCTCTCAGGAAGTGATGTGGCATAGTGTCGTTAGCGCCTTCAAGATCCCAAGAGCAGTCTACGCCTTCAAGAGCCCAAGAGCAGTCTGTTCATTGCACTGCTCGCCTTGTGAAGCAAGCAGTTGAGGCACGCAGGACTTAGGAGGCGAGCAGTTTCACGAGCAGTTGAGGCATGCGACTGCGAGGGTCACAACTGCGACCAAAGAGCTTAACTCTAAAAACATGAAAAACAAACAAAATAATTTAACTAAAATAATAACATACTCACACACAGCACAGAGGGAGAGCCAGGAAGCCTGGGAGTAAGGTTGCAAGCAAATTTGAGCTATGTTTTTTTTTTTTTCATCAATACAAAATCTGCTTAGCGAGAAAAGAAATGGCGGATTTAAAACGTCAGTCAGCGCGCACTAGGCAAACATTTAGCAATTTTCTAGTGAATATAATATCCATGTGTATCTATTTACTTTTATGTACTTTATTTTATTAAGAAGTACATAAAAGCTGTGTTTTTTCAGTCTAAAATCATTTAATTTGTACTCTTTTGAAACTGCCGTATACAGCTCATGAATACACAAACTTTGAAGTGAAGTGTTTCAAATTAGCCAGCATGTTGCAAATGTTGCGACTAATTGGCTACAATGAGACAACTGTACTTAGAAGTACTCTGTCTTCATGATCTGCAGAGAGATAAACCAGTTAGGAACTACCATTATTTCAAATCTCCCATCTGTCCTGCTTTTGTAAATTGTTGTTGCTCAGTCCTTCAGTCGTGTCTGACTCTCAGCAACCATATGGACCGCAGC
Organism: Discoglossus pictus; assembly: GCA_027410445.1. Classification (NCBI taxonomy): domain Eukaryota; kingdom Metazoa; phylum Chordata; class Amphibia; order Anura; family Alytidae; genus Discoglossus; species Discoglossus pictus. Next base: position 276,663,259 of record CM050168.1, on the reverse strand, counting down.
ACAAAGGCACATTTGTCTGTGTTTCTGGTTGTGCTTATGCATATGGTTTTCTTGCCAAAGATACTGGAGTGGGTTGCCAGTTCCTTCTCCAGTGGACTATAATTTATCTGACCTCTCTGCTATGACCTGCCCATCTTGTGTCACCCTACATGGTATATCTCACAGCTTCATTGAGGTACACAAGCCCCTTCACCATGTCAAGGTAGTTATCCAAAAGGTCCTTTGGTAAATACAGCCCCTGTTTTAAGAAAAAACATACTTTTCCCTCTCTGCTTTCCAAATATCTCACTTCTGTAGGAACAATCCCACACACAAATCACTGTCCTCTCAACCATGTTCCTCCTTCTTTCTTTCGCTCCTCTTTAGTTCTCTGTTGCTCAGTGTTTGCACTTTTACAACCATGGGTGCGGTGTATGTGTATTAAATGTGAATTTTTTCTGCATTTTATTTTATTATATATAGTGTGTTGATGAGTATTGCCTGTATTATGGAGAGGCAGAAGATGAGAAGGAGAAAGAGAAGCAAGAGAGGTAAGGGTGGGAAGGAGTGTTAGAAGGAGAAAGAGAGGGAGACATGGGAAGAGAGAGAGAGAGGGTTGGAAGGAGTGAGAGAAGGGAAAGGGTGGGAAGGAAGAGAGAGAGGGTGGAAAGGAGTGAGAGAATGGAGAGAGAGAGAGGGTGGGAATGGAGAGGGTGGCAAGGAGTAAAAAAGGAGAGAGGGGAGGGTGGAAAGGGAGAGAGAGGGAGGGAAGGATTAAGAGAAGAGAGAGACGGTGGGAAGGGGGAAAGAGGGTGGGAAGGAATGACAGAAGGGAGAGAAGGTGAGAAGGAGTGAGTGAAGGGAGAGAGGGAGAGTGTGGGAAGGAATGAGAGAAGGGAGAGATAGAGAAAATAGAGACAGGAGAGAGACAGACAGTAGACATAGGGAGAGAGAGACAGATAGGAGAGAGACAGGGCAGACAGAGACAGACACAAGACATACAGCCCCATTAAATTCCCACAGCGTGTAAAACCGTGGCCCGTAACTTAGCCTGCAAGACTTACAGCTAATTAATTGGCCTCTCAAAGCTCCCAGCAAACGAATTGCTAAGGGTGAAAAAAGCCTACGGGATGTGGAAATTTGAACTGTGCACCCACAAATCCTTTGATCTGTCAAGCAGTAACTGTTGCTTTCTAATCTAGCTATTAAATTTCTACGCACTGGCTTGCTAACCCACACCTGGCAAATGTGTGCCAGAATATTGTGGTTTCAAAATAGGACCCTAATTAGGGGTTCCTGCAGGCTTTAGCGACATAATGATGACAATCTCTTTTACCATTGGCTCAGTCTAAACCCGTAACTACGGCTTACGTGTTCACTGCCGCACATTCAACGTGCGCAAGTATGGTTTACGGGCTTGCGTCTCTGAGCCATGGTGGAATGTAATAGCTCTGTAACTCGGCATCTATGGGCATCTATTTTAATGTGGCTGATAGAGAGAGAGATAGGTGAGAGAGACACAGGACATAGGGAGGGAGAGAGGGGGACAAACAAGAGAGAGAGACACAGGAGAGAGAGAAAACGGAAAGAGACAGAGACAGGAGAGAGAGAAACATAAAGTTATCTGATTTATGACAGGCAAGTTACTTGTACATTTTTAATTTTTAAGTCTTTAGTTTGTTGCAGTGCTCATTTTGATATATGCATAAAGCTTCTTTAAAAAGAAAACAAGAAAGATAAAGAGGCTGGTCCTTAGAGTGTGAGAGACTTGAGGGAGCTGGGTTTAACATCACGATTCCACCCACACCCCCTCTCACCTCTGACAGCTTTTTACGCAAGTCGTGGGAGGTGATGTCACAGAAGGGAGCGTGGTTTGTTGGTACAACATGTGTTTTGCATGTCCCTGTAAGGAGCAGTGATGAGGAGGCTATGAGCTCAGAGGATGATTTGTCTTTTATTTTCCTGCTTGTTTGTACTAAACGCTGCTGGTTCTTAAAGAACCTTATTGAATTTAAGCAAGTGATGGTTGTTATAGCTACCTGCTCCAATGTCTGCTCTCCTTGCAGAGGATAGTTCAAATCACTACATTTGGCTAATGGATTCAGCAATATCTGGCATAACCAGAGCTCTCTTTCTCCCACTCGGCTTATCTTTCTTTCTCTGCTTTTTATGTATCTTTCGTTTTGATGAATAATCAGGGTATTGCAGTACATATTCTTACATTCTTAGATTCATTTATATTTTTTTATACATTTCTTAAAAAATATTTTGGATACTTGCAGGAGTGCATTTTAGTTAAATATAACAAATATCAAATTTTCACAGATGACACAACATATTTAACACTTTGAAGGTGCAAAATATTTTATTGTGATACAAAAGTTAGTTAAAAAACAAAAGCACTTATATTTGTTGGCCACATAACTACTTAACCCAATACTTGGTAGGACCCTCTTTGGCTGCAATTAGAGCTGTGATTTGCATCTTTATTCTGCCTTTGTGCCCATTCTACTTGGCAAACTTACTCAAGGTCTGTCAGGTTGGATATAGACCATTGGTGAACAGCAATTTTAAAGTCTTGCCACAGATTATCTATCTTATTGAGGGTTGGATTTGGACTGGGTCATTCTTAGACATTCAGGTTACATAGGTTAAGGCTGGAAAAAATACTTTTAGTTCATCCAGTTTAACCTTATCGATTTCCTCTGATCTCCTCTGCAATATGCATATTAGTTGCTAATTGGTCCAGAGGAAGGTGAAAATCAATAAACCAACTAGATTGAAAACCAATAATATCCCTTGTGAATATGCAGTGGAAGTAAAGAATAGATTTAAGGGACTATACATGGAAGATAGAATGCCTGAAGAACTTTGGACCAAAGCTTGCCACATTATCCAGAAAACAGCAACTAAGAATGTCCCCTAAAGAAAGAAAACTGAGAAGGCAATCTGGCTTTCTGATGAGACTTTGAAAGTAGCCCAGGAAAGTGAAAGGCAATAGAAATAGGAAAAGATTTGTCCCACTGAATCCAGAATTCCAAAGGATAGCAAGAAGAGACAAGGAGAATTTCTACAAGACATCTCTTTAAGAACATTGGGGATCTCAAAGAAATCTTTCATGCCACAATGGGCGTGATAAAAGACAAAAATGGTAGGAAGAGGTAGCAGCCTCTCCAAAGTGGCTAGACCATTCTGGTGATAACTCCTTGGCACAAGTTCTGACTGCAGCCAATGGGAATGCATATTCAACATCTTTCAGCTGAGTTGAGAAGTTTCGGGATGAGGGCGGTACCGGAAGTGGAACACACACCGGCTCGCAGATGAGCTGGTGGTAGGAGAGCTGGGAGGTCATGTTTTGCAGACAGCAGTAATCCTGAGCCCATATCGGATCCTGGATCCAAGGTCACAACGATAAAACAGACGCCTGAAAGCCTCAAGAGGGACCATCCCACCAACTTACAGCTAAGTAAAGACTATTTAAAAAGCTTTAAGTGTAATCTATTAGTGTGTGTAATTACCCTATATACTTCCCATCCCCCCTCCCACTATGCCTCAAAAGTTGATCTAAACAAACAAATAGAGATAATCCCCCAAAGCTATAAGTACTAATATTAGGCGGATTTAAGCCTAATAATCAAATTTCGCTGAGTATTGTAAAAGTCGGAGGACGGAGACGGTCCCCGTGAAGATCTCGCGAGAATACGAGCAAACCGCGCAAAAAGGGCGCGAAGGAGAGAGTTTCCCCGCGAGAGAGCTCGGGAGACCTAAAGGGGACTAAGAAAGAGAATAAAAGTCCTGCAACAACAAAGGCGAATATCAGAAAGAGGCATACTATGCCATAAGTACAAAAGCCCCAGAAAAATACGAACCTGCTACAATCTGCAAGGGAGCGATATTGGGGAATAAAAATAAAGGATATAGAATTATAATGAGGCAGAGGAGGTAGAGGGAGTTAGGGGAGAAAGGGTATAAACCACAAACAAGCTGTATGAAAATATGATATAGACAAGAGGCTAAGGGCGCGAAGATGAAGATATAGAAAGAACTCTTCTAAAACACTACTAAAGGTCATACACCAATTTAAACCATAAAAGATAAATAAAATTAAAAGGACTCTATATAAAGAAAGGAGGAATAAAAGAGGAAAACAAGAAAGGGGAAGGAGGATAGGAAGAAGGGAAGGAAGAGAAAGGGGGAGAAGAAAGAAGTTAAAGGAAAAGAAAGAGATAAAGAATAGTGGAGATAATTAAAAACCACAAAATCTCAGGAATACCTCCCAAAAAATAATAAGATGGCAAATAAGAAATCCTCAAATATAATAAAAATAAAAAGCAAGGAGAAGAAAACTGGTGTTCCAGAATCAAATCAATTCTTTTCCCCAAAACAAAAAAGTAGTATATTAGAAACAACGCAATCAGAATCATCCATATTGGAACAATCCATAACTCCTTCCCCGAAGAAAATAACACACTCTCCCCTTGATAATACTGAAATACAACAAGAGGAACCATTAACCTATTCAAAAATGAAAGACCTTCTACAAGATTCCCAAGAAAAAATCATGTTGGAAATAACAAAACAGTTGAGGGAAAATACAAACTCAGTAAAAGAAACTAATAAAAGAATCAATGAATTAGAAACCAAATGTGACAAACTAATCATGGATAATAATGCATTATTGAAATATACAAATAAATTGGAATATAAGATTGAAGAACTAAATATGAAGATTAATATCATGGAAGATAGATCAAGGAAAAAAAATATTAGAATAAGGGGAATAAACGAAAATATATCTGAAAAAGATTTATGGGGTTATATCAAAGATTTATTCACCAACTTATCTCCACAAATTTCCAAAGACGAAATGAAAATAGAAAATATACAAAGGATTTCCCTTCCTAGAGGACTAGATAAAAATATACCAAGAGACGTTATAGTCAAGCTTCAATCCACTAACTATAGGGACACAATAATTAAAGCTAATTACTTAAAAAGGCCAATGGAGGTACCCTATGATAAAATCAAAATATTTCCGGATCTGTCCAAATATACTTTGGATAAAAGAAGAGAATATACGGCAATAACACAAAGCTTAAGGAACGCAGAAATTAAATACAGATGGAAGTACCCAACGGGACTATACATAATGGAAGGCAACTCCTGGAATAAAATAGACTCTGTGAAAGAAGGACTTATGCTGCTACAAAAATGGAACATAGAAGTAGATCTCTCAAATAATTCCAAAGACAATATCCAATTAAATTTAAAGAATCCGGAATGGGCCCTGAAATAATAGAGAAGAGGAAAAGTCCTTGAAGAAAAAGCACTATTATAATGTTTATTTTTCTTACCTGTTATTTTTTTTTTTTTTTTTTTTTTTTTTTTTTTTTTTTAGGGGGTGGTCCACCTATTCTAGTAGATATGTAATGGGGGTTTATAGTATGTAGGACTTAGAATATAGATACCCACTATGAGATCACCAATACTATGGTAGTGAACATTGAGCACCTTACTAGGAAAGCACTTTATAGATTTTAATAGTCTATTATAGGATACAAAGCACTTTAATTAATTATATAGAAGGATTGGGAATCCTACATTATGTATATAAATATAAGCACTTTTTTTATGCACTTTTAATGAGGTATAGAAATTTAAAATAGCAACGGAAACACTGAATTTGTATAAAGAAATGGAAGTTTGGATAGTTAGATGGATATTATATAAAAGGTTTTAGAAAGAATAATGTTACGAACTGGAAAAATATAGGAAGAGTTTAAAAAATACCCACTACACTAGAGATTTTTTTTTTTTTTTTTTTTTTTTTTTTTTTTTTTTTTACTGACACAAAGTTAATTAGGAGAGTAAGGGGAGGGAAGGAGGAAAGTCACACTTTTTTCATCGAGAGAACACTAAGGAAATATTTCACAGGGGGAAAATTAAGCACTTTATTGACATGCACTTTACAGATTTAAAGAAATATTTAACAAATTATTATTCACTTCAAAAACTATAAAGCAATAAAATTTTAGAATTGTTTGATATATGTATTGAGGAGAATCCATACTTGTTATATGAGAGAAAAGGAGGATAAGAGAGTAAGAAAGGGTAAAATGAGGGAGGAAGGTAAAAGAAAAGTGAGAAAAGTTATATTAAAAAGGTAAAGGGATTTATGTAAATATTAATATTAGTTCTCTGGATATATCTCATTATTTATGTATGAGTGGTACAAGGACTAGAGAAAATGGTATGGATTCCCTCTAGAATAAAGATATATAGGGGAATGTATAGATATTTTGATTTTCTAGTGCAAAAGAGAATAATGTATAAATTATCAGAATAATATATGAATGTTAAATCATGATAAAAAATTATTGTAAAATATGCATTTAATGATATGTCTTGGGAGAAATTTGGGGAGGAGGATGCCAGAGGGAAGGGTTAAGTAGAATGGAAAAGAGTAGGAGGACATCTTTTGAATACATTATGGGGAATATTATAGTTAAGGGGGATAAGGACATCTTTCTTTATTATATCACTCATATGCCCCTGAATACTAGTAGTGGATAAAAAAACTAAGAAAGAATAGAGTGACAAGGAGAGTAAGAAGAAAATTAAAATACATAACGATAATACTTAAGAAGGGCGTAAATCAGGGAATTAAGATCATATGACCTCCCAACTAATGAACTAGTAAGTTTATTATAATTCCTAGCATTTCCTAAAATTGGCATAACAGCCCTTACTAATTGCTTAGAATGAAGGGCAAAAATACGAAAACAAGCAAATTCGGACTTATTTTAAGTTCCAAGGAAAAAAAGCCCAAGGTGTGTAAGAATGAACGAATGAATGAATTTCCCAGAGATACAGTTTATACAGGTGAAATCAATAGTAAGAGTCGAGACAGCACTAGACATATTAAAAGAGACCATGTAAAATATAAAGATAAGGTTATAAGAATTAATTGGAAAAATGGTCAAAATAATATCACATAATGTCAATGGACTAAACTCCGCATCGAAAAGGAAAATAGCCTATAATCATTATATAAAAAACAAAGTAGATATTCTTCTACTACAAGAGACACATTGGGATAAAGACACCTTAAGATATGTAAATAATAGAAATTATAACCTTAAAATAGATTCAACATATAATAAAAGATCTAGAGGGGTATCAATCCTCTTTAGTAACAACTTAGAAGTACATGAGGAAGGTAAGATTATAGACCCCCTGGGAAGATACATAATATGGTCTGGTACAATAAATCGAGTAAATATGACAATAGCCAATATATACCTACCAAATACAAAACAAATTAGATATTTTAAAAAGATATTGAAAGAAATTAAAAAAATTAGGAAAGGACAATTAATAATTGGAGGGGATTTCAATATGGTGCTGGATACGGAAAAAGATAGAACAGGTACAATTAAAAAAAATTCAGAAAATCAGATTAAGAAAACTTCTAAAGATTTTGAAAAAATAATATTAAATGAAGACCTCTTCGACGCATGGAGATTATTACATCCAAATGAGAGGGACTATACATTTTTTTCAAACCGTTTCAATTCCTACTCAAGATTAGATTATTTCCTAACAGATATACATACAATAAGACAGATAAAGGATATAAAAATATACACCGTTACATGGTCAGATCACTCATTGCTAGGTATTAATTTAAAAGAAGAAAAAATAAGTAAAAAAAAAAAATGGAAGTTAAATCCGATCTTATTTAAGAACGAGGATACTTTGGAATTCCTAAAAAAGGAAACTAATGAATTTTTTAAAATTAATAGAAATACTGTAGATTCACCATCTATGCTTTGGTGTGCATATAAATCAGTTATAAGAGGTCAAATGATATCACGAATGGCGATGATGCATGGGGAAGGGGGGAAAGCCCTGAGACAACTCCATATAGATTTGGAGAATAAATTAAGAGAAAATAGAGCGAACCCATTGGTGGAAAGATCAGAGTTGATTGCAAAAAAGAAAGCCCAAATAAATAAAATCTTACAAAATCAGGCTGACTCTTTGATTTGGAAATTTCAACAATACAATTTTCTAATGGGGAATAAGACAGGTAAATACCTGGCCAATAAATTAAAAAGACAAAAAATTCAAAATAAAATTTATAGTCTAAGAGGACCTGATAATACTCTGAATATTCACCCTGATAAAATAAGCCTAATCATGAAGACGTTTTATAGCTCATTGTATAATTTAAATAATAACCCGGCATTTAAAAAACCCAATATAGAAGAGATAAATATATTTTTGAGTCAAGTGACTCTACCAAAAGTACAAGAAGAAGATCAAAGATTATTGGATCAAGATATTTCTGTGAAGGAAATAGAGGAGGTAATTAATAAAGCAAAAGCGAATAAAGCCCCAGGTCCAGATGGCTTTGACCATCTATATTATAAATGTTTTCAAAAAGAAATTGGAGAACATTTGCAAAATATGTTTAATGAGATTAAAAATTATGGGAAAATGCCATCAGAATTATCAGAAGCTAAAATAATTAATATCTTAAAACCTGGGAAAAACCCAGAAGAAGTAACCAGTTACCGCCCTATTTCCCTTATTAATATAGATCTGAAAATTTTTACAAAAATCATGGCTAACAGATTAAATAAAATTATACCAAAGTTGATACATTTTGATCAATCAGGATTTGTCCAAGGCCGTCAGGCAACAGATAACACCAGACGTCTAATTGATTTAATGTTTTCCATTAGGAAGGGAAGGGCTCCCTCACTAATCCTGTCATTGGATGCAGAAAAAGCATTCGACAGGGTTAGTTGGGAATTCTTGGATGCAGTATTACAGAAATTTGGGTTAGCCAATTTCGCCTCCAAAACAATAAAAGCTATTTATAAGAATACAACAGCTTACATTGTAGGAACAAATTTCGAAACAGAGAGGTTTGTGATTACTAATGGTACACGACAGGGATGCCCCCTTTCCCCATTGCTTTTTTTGCTGTTTATGGAACCATTGGCCTCACTAATAAGGAAGACTGATAATATTAAAGGCATAAAAATAGGTAATAATGAATATAAAATAATGCTATTCGCTGATGATATCATGCTAACACTAGCAGACCCAATAAATTCCTGTGCCAATTTACAATCTTTGTTAAATGATTTTGGTAGAGTTTCGTATTTTAAAATAAATCCTTTTAAATCAGACATTATACACAAATTTATTGAGCAAGACTCATTAAATAAATTAAAAAAACTTTATACATTCAATTGGAATACAAAGTATGTAACTCACTTAGGCATAAAATTTACATTTCAAAACAATAAAAATATAGTTAATAATATAACAGAAATTTTAAAACAGATAAGAATATTACTATACGATTGGAATAGAATAAGATTCTCATGGTCGGCCAGGATAGCCATAGTTAATATGTGTATTGTCCCGAAAATAACATATTTATTTAGATGTATCCCAGAAAAAGTTCCAGAATACATCATTAAAATAATCCAGCAAATATTAGATAAATTTATATATGCCGGGAAAAAACCGAGAGTTAGAAAAAACATAACAAATAGAAAGTTTGAATTGGGTGGTATGGGATCTCCAGATATGAAAACGATCAGTGAAAATATAGCAATATCACATATAATTAATATGAATTTAAAACATAGGACAATTGGTTGGAAAAATATCGAGGAAGATCTCGTGGGTATTGTCCCAATAAGAACATTGCTGGGGAATTTTAATGAGAAAGAAACAATATGGAAGAAATTACCAGAAGGTATTAGATCGATCATAAAATTCTGGGGGAAAAGTAATATTAGATCAGAGTTATTCCATATACCATCAGCATCTATACCCATAGATATTTTAAGAGACAAATCATTCAATATAGAAGTAAATTTATTGGAAAAAGCGTCAATCTCGTATATAGTTGATCTATACCCAGAGGGTAGCTTAGTAAAGCAAAGGGAACTTCAGGAGAAAGGGACACTAAAATCTTTCTCTTGGATAAAATATAGAATAATGTTGGAAAAAATGAAACAAAAGGGATTTCCATCTGATAAAATAGGAAAACTGTATGATTTAGAAGCAATTCTGATTAAAGGCCAGGTGAATCATTTGGTATCTAAAATTAGTAAAAGTAGGATTAAATATATGAAATTTGAAAAAACAAAGAGTATAAAAGATTGGGAAGACAATTTTAACATAGATTATAATGAGCAAGAATGGTTAAGGGCTTTTAAGGTAATAAAGAAATCTTCTATTAACACCATGTACAGAGAAGTCTACTTTAAACTGCTGCAAAAGTGGTATTTAGTCCCAGTAATTTTAAATAAATTTGATTCCCAAAAATCCTCACTCTGCTGGAAGGGCTGTGGCAAAGAAAGCAATGCGTACCATATTTGGTGGGAATGCGAGAAAATAAAAAAATTTTGGGAAGAAAGTTGTGAACATCTGACGAAAATTGCCGGGACAAAATGTCCGTGTTCCCCGGAATTAATATTGTTCCATATAGGGATAGAAAAATTCTTCCCCAGTAATAAACTACTGATATCCCATATATTATTGATTATTAAAGCAATGATAGTTAAATATTGGAATAAATTGGAAATCCCTAAGTGGAAAGAGATTATCAACAAAATTAATTATAATAAGGATTTGATGAAAGGAAATTTTAATGAAAAACCAAATAAAATAAGTACTATCAATTGGACTTTATGGGATCAGTATATGGAAAAATTTTAATGGGGCACACGGAAAAAGTAAAAACAGTAGTATATGGATATTAATATTTATTGGGATTTTACTCTTTTTTCTGTCCATTTTTTAATATGGAAAAGTGATCCAGAGATTTTAGTAACACTAAATATCGGCCGATTGTAAATAGGATTTGTCTCACTTGATCATGGATTGTTGAGATGTAACTGTATGTTTTGTATCTGCTGGGAAAACGTTTTTATGTTGTTTGTATTTTTATATTGTAATGAATGATGTTTTGGAAATAAAATAATTAATAAAAAAAAAAAGAAAAGAAGGGGAGGGAAAAAAAAAAAAAAAAAAAAAAAAAAAAAAAAACATCTTTCAGCTGAGTTTAGTGACCACTATGCAGGAAGAAAGAAACATTTTTTTTAGTTGAACTCTATGATGCTATGATTTATACAGGAAGGATCTTAACAGCAGTGATGACCTAAATGAGCTGGATACAGACATCTTGTAGAGCAAAGTGAGAAGGGCCCTTGGATGCCTCGCTGATAACAAGGCTGCAGCAGTTGGTTGAATCCCAATTGAAGTATTCAAAATTCTACAAGATTATGCTGTGAAAGTGCATCTTGCCTTATGCCAACACATTTGTAAAACTCAACAATGGCCAATAGACTGGAAAAGATCAGTCTACATCCCAATCCCCAAAAAAGGCCGTGCCAAAGAGTGCTCCAATTATCGAACAATTGCACTCATTTTACTTGCCAGCAAAGTAAATGCTTAAGATCTTACAAGCTCGGTTCCAACAATATATAGACCAGGAACTACCAGATGTGCAAACCGGTTCCGCAGAGTAAGAGGCACAAGAGATCAAATTTCCAATGTCCGCTGGATAATAGAGAAAGCAAGAGAGTTAAAAAAAAACATGCTATTCTAAAGCCTTTGACTGTGTGGATCACAACAAAATGTGACAAGTTCTTAAAAAGATGGGAGTCTCAGATCATCTCATCCTCCTTATGAGGAATCTGTATGTGGATGAAGAAGCCACGGTCAGAACTGAACATGGGACAACAAAATGGTTCAAAATCGGAAAAGGTGTGCGACAAGGTTGTATATTGTCACCTTTTTTATGCAACTTATACACAGAGTTCTTCATGCATAGGGCTGGGCTGGGTGAATCCAAAGCAGGAATCAATATTGCTGAGAAAAATATTAACAACCTCAGATATGCAGAGGATACTACTCTGATCTCTGAAAGTGAGTAGGAACTAAAGGACCTATTGATGAGGAAAAGAGAGCTGGACCATTAAGAAGTCTGAGCGCCACATTTTAATTAGAATTGATGCCTTTGAATTGTGTGTTGGAGAAAACTGGCTAGAGTCCCTTGGACTGCAAATAGACCCAATAAATCAATACTACAGGAAAGCAAGACAAACTACTCACTGGAAAGTATGATCATGAGGCTGAAGCTCAAATATTTTGGTCATATCATGAGAAGGCAGTATTCTATAAAGAAGACTCTGATGCTGGGAAAGATTGAAAGCACAAGAAGAAGGTGACGACAGAGGCAGAGATGGATATATGAGGTAATTCAAGCAATGAACATGAACTTGATGGGGCAGTGACTGATAGATATATCTGGTGTGCAGCAGTCCATAGGGGCACAGGGAGTCGGACACGACTGCATGCCTATACAGTAACAAAATTACATTAACCAATTGCTATTATGTCTCAGAAAGTAATATAAATCTCACACATATTATAATGTTGTATACATTTTAGAGGGGGCCGGGAGAAAGCAACTTTACAAAAGCTGAGCAGACACTAAGTTGCTTGACGTCGGGTTCAGTGGTGACGTTGTGGTTGACGTCACCGATTCATGCTTAACTACCATTGCGCATGCGCTAGAGAGGGTAGGAATGGGCAAAAGTTGTCACCCCTGAAAATCCTTGCTAAGATTATGGCCAATCGGGAGAAAGCATATACATTTGTATCATACTCTGGGGTTCCTGTGTTGCAAAGCAGCCTGGGATATGTAGTCTGTTTCTCTCTATATCCTTGTGCTCTGATTCAGTTGTAAGCTTAGACCGCACACAACCATGTGATTCCATCCTGCAGCAACTACTTCCTTTGAAAGCTCAAATCCATACCTAGCTGCATTTCCACTTCGTTATGCAAGCTTCCTGTAGGTGTGCAAAGCTGGAATTTACTTTCCTGCCTATAACTTTGTAAGTACCCTGAACTTATCTATATAAGACATATTTTTTGATAATCACTGCCTGTTTCTTACCAAAATCTGAAACCCAGGAAACTAATATATACCTTTAAGTCAATCTAATTAATCTTTTATCATCTTTATTTTTATTTAAGGCTAGAAGTGATTAAACTACTTTTATGTAAAGTACTTTGTTAACATGCATGGTGTAATCAGAAGGCTCTGAAGTAGAAAAGACAATTTTTTAATTGTAGTCTGCTTTGTTTACATTCTGTGTGCTGCTGTGTATGTGATATGCATGCAGATTGGCTGTATAATGTGATCTGTATGCCTGTCTGATCTGCCTTTGACCGCAAACCATCAGACTACTTAGTTTGCCCCTGTCCCTTTATTCTGACAATCTTGGTGTTGCTCCTGCATTTACGTATGCAAGCATTAGCTATACTTGCTAATTTGAGTATAACCATGTCCTAACCATGATGGAATGCTGGACACCAGTTCTTACTTGATTAATAACTGCTAGGAAGCTGGATTTATTGTACCCCCTAGTGAGTCAAGGACATGAGCCTATCCTTTGATATCACCCCATTTATCTATTATGTGGAGTTGTTAAAATAAAAACTAAGACACTGTTCCAAATTATTAACTCTGCATCTCCACAGAACTTGCTATAAAATCCTGACAGCTAGTACAGTGGACCCTCGGTACTTGACTACCTCAGAACTCATTGATTTTGGTACTTGACTGGTATGAATGAGAAAAATTGCTTTGAAACGCAACTCCTCTTCGGGAAGCATCACATTTGCGCAACCTCGCATCCTGTCTCACCAGGAAGTTAAGTACTGTGGCATAGTGTAGCATGCCTACAATAACCCTAGAACAGTCTGTGCCTACAAGAATCAAAGTGCAGCCTGTGCATATAAGAATCAAAGTGCAGCCTGTGGCTATAAGAACCAAAGTGTAGCCTGTGTCTATAAGAACCAAAGTTCCAAGCAATAACCTGTCTCCTCCTTCTCCTCCTCTATATCCCCACCATCCCATTGGGCCCTCAAGTCCTCTCAGTACGGTGGCACATCCTTTGTGCGCAGCTGAATAGCGCGCCATCATCATAGCGCAGAGAACTGCGCTCTGATGACGCTGTGTGATCTGCCCTTGTCTGGGGTGCATGTTATAAGTTTAACCATTTTGCCCGCAAATTCATGCAGGGGCTGTAATAGAAACAGTACCAGGTATATGTAATAAGGAGGATAGTACGTACAGGAATACTTATCTAGATACTTTTCTAGGGCAGATCATACAGCACCAGGCTGGAGCGCAGAGCGTCATCAGAGCGCAGTTCTCTGAGCTCTGATGACGGCGCGCTATTCAGCTGCGCTTGAAGTACGGGGTGCCCTCAGTACAGTTAAAGTGAAGTTAAATTCCATTTCATTTGGCCTAATTATTGTTTTTCATTTATGTCTGTTTAGTTTTGAGGTTTTGTATCAAGAAACAGCACCATCAGTTCAAATAAAATGTGAAATATTGGGGGTTCAGAAAGCATTATTTCAATTTACATTAATCCCTATGAGAAATGCTTGTGTGGTACTCAATCTTTTGATTAAGGTTGAGTACCAAGGCACCACTATATAGGGAAATCAAGGACCTAAGGCTATCAATTGATACTACTCAATTTCTCTATCATGCACGATTGCCAAAATAAAAACAAAGGTCATGTCCTAATGTTCTAACTTTGTATTCATGCCTCTTAACACTCTACATCTCCACCAGTGCTTACTGTAATACCACTGACAGCTAGACTTATATATTATAGAGCTTGGAACAGGCTGAGTAGGTGTCTTTTGCACAGGCAGGCAGGGAAGGTGGGGATGTGTCTACTTAACTTATACACTTATTATATCACAGCTTAGTCTAAACATTTATATACCTGGCATCACTCTGGTGCTCATCCTCTGCACATCTAGAATAAGAACATCGGGATACACCTGTCGGTCATTCACATCTCTCTTGTGCAAATAATAGTTGTATCTAGGGATAATTTATTTTTACTTGGATCTTAGAAATGCATAGCGGGGACACAAATGTGTTTTCTTCCACAAATATCATTTATGACCTGGGAAAATGATAGTGATGAAGTTGTCTGTAACTGGGCTTCCACATGATAAATGCTCTACTGTTTTGAGGCTTTGATTACATTGCACCATATGAATTATCTATAATCCCTGTAGAAGTTAATGTGGTTAGTATATTCTGCTTGTAAAAAAATCTTACGGGAAAGTCCTTGCAAGTGCTTGCTACCCTTACCTTACCTAAGCTTACCTGCAGTATAACGTGCATTTTCAAGTGCTTCTAAACCCCTTGGGAGCAGACTTACATTGCACATACAAAGTTACGTGTGTCTGTAAAAACAAAATACAAGAAAAAAAACACAGGTAAAGAAACATTTTATATAACATAATTCAACTAAAACTGAGTTATACACATCCGAAAATACAAAAAAAAAATCCTTTGAAAACGTCACCTCAACACAAAATTATACACCAAATTACAATGGCAAATATTAATATTAGTCACCCAACTAATGCTAAAGTCAACCAACCCAATAGAGCCCCAAAGGTAATACCCACCTGCCCTACAAATACATAAACAAGCCCCTCAATAATTGTAATGTAGGTGAAATCTATATGTAACCCTGCATTCAATTATATGTAATATATGTAACATAAGCATATAGGCCCAGATTTATCAAGCAACATATTTAAATATGTCATCTGTTACTGCAGACAATACTCCACCCCATATGCAAAACAATATTTAATACGACAGAAAATGTGTGCATCCAATTTGACAGCACAGGAGGTGGTGAATAGCATAAAATGTCTATTGATAAACCAGCTGTGATATTACTTAACACATTTGCTCTATTTCTTTTTTTAAGCTACTTTAATTAAATAGAGTAATATGTATAGGTTAGAGATAATGGGAAATAATGGAAAAAAAATAATAATTTAAAATGTAAAAATAATTATAATGATAATAACAATAATATTAATAATATTAATAGTAATAATAATGACAATCAATATATTTTTAATAATAATTGTTAACAGATATTATTAATAATTCGGTAATATCAATACTATATTTAAAGCATAACAATAATATAACAATATAATAATATTAATATATATAACATTTTATATATATATATATATATACAGTATCACACAAAAGTGAGTACACCCATCACATTTTTTTGCTAATATTTTATATATACACTCTGCTACAATGTAAAGTAGTAAGTGTCCAGCCTGTATAACAGTGTAAATGTGCTGTCCCCTCAAAATAACTCAACACACAGCCATTAATGTCTAAACCGTTAGCAACACAAGTGAGTACACCCCTAAGTGGAAATGTCTAGATTGGGACCAAAGTGTCAATATTTTGTGTGGCCACCATTATTTTCCAGCACTGCCTTAACCCTCATGGGCATGGAGTTCACCAGAGCTTCACAGGTTGCCACTGGAGTCCTCTTCCACTCCTCCATGATGACATCACGGAGCTGGTGGATGTTAGAGACCTTGCACTCCCCCACCTTCTGTTTGAGGATGCCCCACAGATGCTCAATAGGGTTTAGGTCTGGTGACATGCTTGGCCAGTCCATCACCTTTACCTTCAGCTTCTTTAGCAAGGCAGTGGTCGTCTTGGAGGTGCGTTTGTGGTCGTTATCATGTGGGAATACCGCCCTGCGGCCCAGTCTCCGAAGGGAGGGGAATGTCATTTCTTCAGTGTTGCCACATGAAAAGATATAATAAAATATTTACAAAAATGTGCGGGGTGTACTCACTTTTGTGAGGTACTGTATATATATATATATATATATATATATATATATATATATATATATATAGTTTTATTATTATATTATTAACATTTATTATTGTTATTAGTAGTATTAGTAAGATTAATATTGTTAATATTTTTAATATTTACTTTTTATTACTATGCAATTTAAAATAAATAAAAGTTAACACTTGTTTTTACTTTTTAAATAGTTTGTTTTCTGCTTATCTCTCTCGGGGGGTAGAACCATCATGGAGCTTGGAAGCAGGCTGTGCTATGATATCACTGGCCCGTTCTTGACATAATTAGCTTTGTCCCCCACTGCCTACAAAGAAGTAACAACTAGATTGTAACCTGATTTTAGCTTCCCTATAGGCTCACTCAATGACAGTGCATGAGACATAATAGTCTGCCCCTTTACTGACCATGATTAGTTTGAACCAGACTTTTTTAGTCCAGCTTTAGACAGAGCTGGCCACTCCCCTTTTGAGGAGTTGGGCATAAGCAGCAATGCTTGATGGAAAACTGAAACACTTAAAAGTAAGAAAAAATATAAACTGCATACTGGTTTTAATAGTCTATGCACAGCAAACAAACATGTGAACATTACTTGTAAGTACATTACATTGGTCTTTAAGCCTTACAATGAGAGCCACCAATGGTCGAAGAATACAGAATCTATGAGCTTATGTATTCAGGTTCACTATGGCTGTGCACAGGTTCATGAGTAGAATTAATATGATAGAGTACCGCAGTCAATAAAACAAATCCTGAATCCAAAAGCTGAAAAATAATGTATTGTTGGTGGCACCACCATCACCACCACTGGTCAAGTGGATATGCATGTAACATTCACCCATTAAAAAATATGAGTTACACACAGTGAGTCAGTTTCAAAATCTTACTGAAATTTTTTCTCAAGACTCATGGTCAACAAAATAGCAAGACCATGCAGTAATATGATTGTGGTACAAATTAATCCCAATGGGCTAGGAGACTTAAAACTAAGAAATCTACCTAACCACTACCACTACAGGAAATATCACGTACATATCACTCATATCTGGTTAGTATACCTGAGTAAATATTCATTTAGAGAAGAGAAATGATACTAGTAGTGCATAGCAGGAATGAGGGGAGGTGATAAGAGAGGAGGAAAGAAGAAGGTCATTAGCAGAACAGAGGACGAGGGTGGGGGGTATTTTGAGATGAGAGCAGATATATAAGGGGTGCATTATTATTAATTTCCTCCATAAACATTCAGCAGTGTGGTGTGTTACCTCCACCATAGATGTGGGTGAGGAAAGAAGTGAATGAGGGAATATAGCCTCGGAAGCTGCGTGTTCCAAATGTGGTGGGAAAGCTGCAACCTGAGCCAGTGCTGGTGCCTCTGGAGTGGGGCAATTTCTTCATTTATAGACAGCAGTCTGGAGGAGGGCGTAGATAGAGTCAAATGGACAAGTATGGTGGCAGGACCCACCATGTCCTCCATGCTTCAAATCCATGTATTCTTCCCACTCCTCATCCTCCTCTGGTGGCTGCTCTTCCATCACTGGTGGTTCTGTAGAGGAAGAATACCTCATGAATGTTTCAGTTTTTCATGAGCATAACATCATTCATTGAATGATAATATATCAATTAGAGGTTGCATAGTCAAGGATTACGAGACATCTTGATAGGGTTAAAATCAGTGAATTCTGATTTCATGTTTCTGGGGATTGAAATTATCCATTTTTATGTCTTGATGATTATTCCCATGGTTTGATATGTGAGTTATCTTAAAATATGGACAATACACCCAGTGTAGGTGTTTTGTGTGAAAAAGAATAATGTATGTGCTATATGTATTAAATATGTGTACGTTACTAGTGACCAACACAAGAGGAATGAGGTATGGGGATGGAGTGGGTAGCCGGGGAATATTTGGTATTTAATATGGAAGTGTTGTTATGTGGTAGGGCGTGTTTAGCAAAGGAAAATTAGTTTTGGGTATGTGTTGTGGAGTGGAGGGTATGGGGTAGACTGTATAGGGATTAACTAAGGCTTAATAAATGTATTATTATTAAACATATTGGGGATGTTATCTACATGTAATATTTATGTGTATTTATGTCTGAAAATGGATGTATGTAAAGTTTCAACCATGAAGCTCCTACTCTAACAAATACTCCTTATCTCAGTTGCACAGAATATATTTAACCTCCACTCCTTGGACATATAGGTTAGCTTCAGCAGCACAGTAAAATTAATGGCTGCGTACTAAGCAGTAGATGTACATCACCTTAGCTACTAGCTCTAAAATCCAGAAACAACTACACAAAGAAGTATCTAAAAGAAAAAAATTAGGAGAGCAGTACTATGGCAGAAAATAAAAAAAAATGCAGAAGAAGGGATCTATTCTATATATTTTCTACCATATAACTGCAATGGTAATACATAAATTGGGCAAAATGTTAATGTAAGATAAAAAAGAAGCATAGACTAAGAAATGTACGGTATTATAAAACAAAATAGAAAAACATAATTGCCCTATAAAATATAAAATTGTAAAAAATCATGTGTAACAGTTTATAACAGTCACCGATATCACACCTGGCCAGGAACACAACATTTAACATGTCACTATATATATATACCAGGAAATTGCCCGTCAAAAATGACGGGAGTAAAATTGTAAGGCTAGCAGTGCTGTTTGACACACAATGCGAGGCTAAGGGCCTTCGGCACTCATAGCAGCCTAAGTCCCGCGTGTTTCAACTGCTTGCCTTGCTTAGCAAGGCTCGCATTTGCAGGCCTTGCGATGAGCACCACACCTTTGGTGATCATTGCAGCCTAAGT
Source organism: Discoglossus pictus (assembly GCA_027410445.1). Lineage (NCBI taxonomy): Eukaryota > Metazoa > Chordata > Amphibia > Anura > Alytidae > Discoglossus > Discoglossus pictus. The sequence continues at coordinate 276,643,683 of CM050168.1, read as the reverse complement.
CCCGCGTGGTCGACGGCTTGCCTTGATTTGCGAGTCTCGCAAAGCATGACAAACTTGCAAACGTGACCAACGTCCTTGAACTGACAGCTATATATGTGAGATATATATATATATATATATATATATATGTGTGTATATAATATATATATATATATATATATGTGTATATATATATATATATATGTGTATATATATATATATATATATATATATATATATATATATATATATATACAGTGGGGGAAAAAACTATTTGATCCCCTGCTGATTTTGAACGTTTGTCCACTGACAAAGAAATGATCAGTCTATAATTTTAATAGTAGGTTATTTTAACAGTGAGAAACAGAATAACAACAAAAAAAAAGCATGTCAAAAAAGTTATACATTGATTTGCAGGTCAGTGAGGGAAATAAGTATTTGACCCCTTCGACTTAGTACTTGGTTGCAAACACAGAGGTCAGATGTTTCTTGTAGTTGGTCACCAGGTTTGCACACATCTCAGGAGGGATTTTGTCCCACTCCTCTTTGCAGATCCTCTCCAAAGGCCTCATTCAAATGTGATTTGGCCAATTGAATAGGGCTCTATATAAACACATAGCATATTTTTTACAGAAGTTTTTAGTTAGTGAACTTCTATCCAAAAGCAAGGTCTTCATTACCTAAAAATTTCCGTAAAAAAAATATGTTATGTGCATATGTAGAGCCGTATTCAATTGGCTAAATCGCATTTTATCGCAGTCATTAAGGTTTTGAGGCTGATGTTTGGCAACTCGACCCTTCAGCTCCCTCCACAGATTTTCTATGAGATTAAAGTCTGGAGACTGGCTAGGCCACTCCAGGACCTTCATGTGCTTCTTCTTGAGCCACTCCTTTGTTGCCTTGGCTGTGTGTTTTGGGTCATTTTCATGCTGAAATACCCATCCACAACCCAATTTCAATGCCCTGGCTGAAAGAAGGAGGTTCTCACCCTAGATTTGATGGTACATGGCCCCGTCCATCGTCCCTTTGATGCGGTGCAGTTGTCCTGTGCCCTTAGCAGAAAAACACCCCCAAAGCATAATGTTTCCACCTTCATATTTAACGGTGGGGATGGTGTTCTTGGGGTTATAGGCAGCATTCCTTCTCCTCCAAACACAGCGAGTTGAGTTGATGCCAAAGAGCTCAATTTTGTTCTCCTCTGACCACAGCACTTTCATCCAGTTCTCTGAATCATTCAGATGTTCATTGGCAAACAATAGACAGACCTGTACATGTGCTTTCTTGAACAGGGGGACCTTGCGGGAGCTGCAGGATTTTAGTGTATTGCCAATTGTTTTCTTGGTGGCTGGTCCCAGCTGCCTTGAGATTATTAACAAGATCCTCCCGTGTAGTTCTAGGTGGATTCCTCACCGTTCTCATGATCATTGAAACTCCACGAGGTGAGATCTTCCATGTAGCATCAGACCGAGGGAGACTGGCAGTTATTTTGTGTTTCTTCCATTTGCGAATAATTGCACAACTGTTGTCACCTTCTCACCAAGATGCTTGGCTAAGGTCTTGTAGCCCATTCCAGCTTGTGTACAATCTTGTCCCTAACATCCTTGGAAAGCTCTTTGGTCTTGGCCATGGTAGAGAACTTGGAATCTGATTGATTGATTGCTTTTGTGGACAGGTGCCTTTTATACAGGTAAAAACTGAGAATAGGAGCACTCCCTAAGAGAGTGCTCCTAATCTCAGCTCATTACCTGTATAAAAGACACCCAGGAGCCAGAAATCTTGCTGATTGATAAGGGATCAAATACTCCTCTGACCTAATCCCTCACTGACCTTCAAATCAATTTATAACTTTTTTGACATGCGTTTTTCTTGTTTTTTGTTGTTGTTATTCTGTCTCTCACTGTTAAAATACACCGACCATTAAAATTATAGACTGATCATTTCTTTGTCAGTGGACAAAGGTTCAAAATCAGCAGGGGATCAAATACCTTTTCCCGCCACTATATATATATCACATATATAGTTGTCAGTGTTGGGGACGTTTGCGATGTTGCTCAAGCTTTCGCGTTCCTTGTGAAGCGAGGTGAGCTGTCGACGCACGCATGACTTAGGCTGCAATGAGCGCCAAAGGCGCTCAATCACTGCTCGCCTCGCAAAGGGAAAAAATGGAGGACAAAAAAAACGTACAAATTCAGGATGAAAACGAGGCTCTGCAATGCCAGGCGAAAACAGTAACACTTACACTAACAACGTCAGGCATGTACGTCTGGGGTTTGCTGTTTCTTCTGCCTGGTATTTCGGGGCTGGGTCACTCTTTTAAGTGAGACCAGACTGATATACTACAGGATATTTCTCCCTATGAAGGGCACAAGTGGCTAAAAGAGGCTGCTCTCTGAGTAGGTAACCAGACCTACAGAAAAAACCCACTGAGGTATTTTTTATTCTCACATGAGCACCTCTACTCATTTTGCATACATTTTCCTCCCCTTATGGGTAATAGGGGGATCCAGACGTGGACTCCTTGCTCACTGTGCCTTAGGGAGTACAGCTGCACCTCACTGACAAGGCCCACAGAGGCCGAAACGCGTCTGGGGTTTGCTGTTTCTCCTGTTCAGGGTAGAATTGCCTGGTATTTCGGGGTTGGCTCACTCTAGTGAGTTGGACCAGACTAATATACTACATTATATTTCTCCCTGTGAAGGGCACAAGTGAGCTAGCTAAAAGAGGTTGCTCTCAGAGTGGTTTATCATGTACACAGAACTAACCTATTAGTTTGTTCTCTGATTGAGCACCTCTATTTTGGTTTATATATATATATATATATATATATATATATATATATATATATATACATATATATAATACATATTATACATATATATCACCTATAATAGTTGTGGATATACAGGCCGTTGGTCAAGCTTTGCGAGCCCTGTGAAGGGAGGTGAGCGGTTGACCGCAAGCCTTGCAAAGCTTGGCGAGCTGTTACGGGCACAGGTGCTCATTGCCAGCGGCGCAGGACTTAGGCTGCAATGAGCGCCGATGGCGCTCATTGCAGGGCTCATCGCGAGGCCACTAGGACTTAGCGCGGTGCACAAAATTACGGCCTGTAGGACTTAGGACCCAAAGCACATAGATGGACTGTGGGCCCCGGAAAAATACTACTTTAACGGCTTAACCAAGGACCTCGAAAGACCTTCTAAAAACAACAAATATGCCTCAAATTCACTTACACAGTCACACACGACAGAGGGAGAGCCGGGGAGCCTGTGAGTAAGGTTGCAAGTTAATTTGAGCCATATTTAGCGTTTTTATACGAAGGAAAATCAGCTAAGTGAGAAAAACTCTTAATCCAAGGCAGTAACATTTAACTCAAGGCAGTAAGACTTAACCCAAGGCAGTAACACTTAATGCAAGGCACTAACTCTTAACCCACGGTAGTAACAGTCATCGCAAGGCCTCTAAACTACACTGGGGGGAGAAGCTCACATTGAGTGCTGCTGGTCTCGCAATGAGCGCGAAAGGCGCTCATCCCGGTCCCCTTAAATTACACAGTGAAAGAGGCTCACAATGAGCGCCAAAGGTGCTCAGCACGGTGCTCTCAATGAGGCCAGATCCTCGCATTTTGTGGAAAACAGCATTGCCAGGCTTAAAATTTTACTCCTGTCATTTGTCACGGGCACTTTCCTAGTATATATATATATATATATAATAAAAGTGTCACGTACAGTTATAGACATTAATGTCGTTGCATACAGAACCATCCCGCCTAGATTGTGGTACTGCTCAGCTTGAGAGGAGGGTAATGCGTAGACACACATAGCTGTGTGCCCGCCCAGCTGTTCCTTTGTGTGGTCCAGTTGCTCTTTTGTGCCGCCCTGCTGGTGGGAATTTGTGGGCAGAGCATTGGACATTGCTGTGGATATACACACTCGTATATACAAATACTATTCATTGGCAATGTACAAGTACTTTAAGTGGCCTAAAAATATGCTTTAGACCTGGGCCTTGTTGGCAAGACATTGTATACAGATATATCATTTGTCTATATAAACATAGTCCATACATTCAATTTGTCTATGGTGTCACACCATTAAAAAACATCGAGGAGATGTTGTTGATCTATTTCTCAAGTGATATCAAATAAAAAAGCTTTAATTAAGTAACTTCTCAGTCACGTTCTCTATACATGATACATTAAGATGACATAACAAGATTCCTACATTTCCTGCCAAGTTTTGGTTTCTATTTCTTGTCCTTGTTACCATAGCGACATGTACCCAACTATCTGCGACTTTGTCTGGCTATTATGCATAGCATGTGAGATAGATATAGAGCAACTTGAAGCAATAATTTCTCAAAATATCCCTCAATTTCTTAGGATTTACCTGTCCTTTTAAATGGCTTTGGTCATTAAAAATGTTTAATTTTAAAATGGGATTTTGTCTAACTAAGGGAGCATTTGTATTTTGTATTTATCCCAAAGTTGGATAAAGGATGAGTTAAATTGGATAGATTTGATTAAACATTTGGTAATTTAACAAGATGTTTTGGATAGCTAAGTTAATTTTATTTTTTGTGCTATGTGGAAATAGGATTATGTCACTGCAATGGCTGACCCGCCATACATGGATGACAACATTTCAAGATATTTGGAACATCTATTCCCCCTGCACATGTTTCCGGGCTTTAGTCATAACAGTAAAGTAGATAATATGTGTTTGTTAATAGTATATTGCCTCCTTTCAATTGAGCAAATTGTATTTACAAGAGCTCGTAATGGAGCCCGTAAAACAATTTGCAATTCAATTGGTGTCTTTTAGCTACCCACAATCGGTTTGCGGGTTAGAAGCTCAAAATCCCTACGATTGTCAAAATCTCATCTAAGCCTTTGATCTTTCAAGCCCGTAAATTTTACAATCGCAAATCGCTTGGTAAAATTCCTCAATTCCGCAATTGCCTTCAAACCCGTCAATGGAAAATGTAGAAGAAAATCCTATGAGTACCAGATAGGACTCGCAAGAGGGTTAAACTTCTGTTTGTAGCACTGTAAAAGGAAATAAAAGATCAATACTGCACTTTACAAGACGGGAAAGCGATGAAAGACATTAGAATTATTGCACAACAGTCTCAAGCTCACAAATCTGCAATAAAAAATATTATTTTTAATGTTTCATTTCCGTTTTATATTAATATCAGTAATCAAGGAGTTAATACATATCAGATCACCCACATGTACTAGAGCAGTATCGTCATTCATTTGGATTATTTTGTACATTGCCGGATTGCGAGTCTGATCGCATATCAGACTTCTAAACGCTAACTGATTGACCTTTAACCTCCATGTTTTACTGACGTCATGAAGATGGTTTCATTTACTATTGGTTGGAAGTTAAGGGTTTGCTTAATTGATCATGATCATGGCCTGAAATGCATGGTTTACGATTTAGGCTATCGACCATGTAACTGCAGGCTTGTTCAATTAAATTGATCTGTAACTGTTGACATTTGCAATTGAATGGAGGCCATAGTCTTTAATTAGGATTATAAGAGAAGGGTGTTAAATGAGAATTTCATTGTCATATGCCATACATAGGGCCTCATTAAATTCCAAGCCGCAGTTGCCTTCATACAGCCCGTAAGTCTGCAGGCTTTCAAATTGCAACAGTTACAGATCGATTAAATTGACTCAAGCTCGTAAGTACATGGCAGAAAGCCAAAATCGTAAATCATGCTTCTATATGTAACACTTCAGGGCCTGATCTTGATCAATTAAGCAAGACCCGTAAGTTACTGCTTAGACAGAGCCAATAGTAAATGATGTCAATAAATCAAGTGGCCCTATTACATTCCATTCATTAAATTTGCAGGAGCTACAGAGCGATTAAATTAGAAAAGGCCATAACAACATCCAAATCCGTAAACTATTCTTGCGCACGTAGCTTTTCTGGCAGTGAACATGATAAATTATTCAAACCCGTAGTTATGGGTTTAGACGGAACAATAGTAAAAGACACCGTCATCATTACTTCACTAAAACATAGAGGTTAAATTTCAATCACTTACAGTTTTGAAGTCTGCATTGCGATCGGACCCACATTCCAGAAATAATGCAATATGAAAAAATCAATAAATATAATATTCTAGTCCATTAGATTTCTATTATATTAACACATTGACTGCCAAGATCGATATAGCACGGAAATTAAACATAAAAACAATTATTTTGTATTGCAAATTTGCGAGCTTGAGAATGTTGTGCTACTAATTTTAATACCTTTCCCTGTAACTTAAAGTACAGTAGTGTATTTATATTTGCTTTTACAGTGCTAGGGACAGAAGTTTAACCCCCTTGCGGGTCCTCTCTAGTAACTGTAGGATTTTTGGCTACATTTACCATTTACAGGTGGGAAAACAATTACGGGCTTGAGTACTGGTAGCAATTTAATAGCAATTTACAATTGTAACATTCACGGGCTTGAAAGCTCAAAGCCTTAGCTGGGTCAGAGTTCCGATTTTGGCAACCGCTGTTGTTTTTCTCTAAAAGAGGCTAATTTAATAGCCATATCTTTTGCAGGCTCCTTTATGGCTTCAGGTACTACAATTTGGTGAATTTAATAGGGCCCTTGGAGTTTAGACCACAAATCATTAGTGTTTGACTCGCAATCTAGAAATGTTAAACTGTATAATAATCAATAAATCTATTGGTCTAGTGCATGCAGGTTCCATGATATGTATTGACCCATTGATTGCCAAAGATCAATATAACACAGAAATAAAACTTAAAATAAATATTGTTTTATTGCAGATTTGCGAACTTGAGACTGTTGTGCAATTAATTGTAATGCCTTAGATTGCTTTGCCTGTATTTTAAAGTACAGTGGTGTGCTTATATTTGCTATTGCACTATGTTAGGTGCTATGGCAGCAGACATCCATCCCTCTCTTTCCCTCACGTCCTGTTTTTTGTACAGGTAACTTGCATTTAAGACAGTGGACCCGTTGCCTCATAATTAATGGCAATCAGAAAGACTGACAGCACAAAATGGCGAAATTGAATGTTAGTATACTATAAGAAAATGCAATATTGTAAAAAAAAAAATCATAAAATTAATTTTACTTATAATGGACTGTGCCACTTGATGAACTTCATAAACATCGCTGATGTAGTTTTCAAGACTAGATAGGCATCATTTGCACTCTTCATCAGTTTCAAAGAACATGAATAACTGGAAATAAAAAATAAAAAATACATTTTATATCTAATTTTGAGGATATGCGTACAGTGAATAAAATTTAAAGTAAATCACTGCTAAGATTCATATTTTCAGAAAAACATCAGTGAAATTTCACTTTAATACTAAAATACTACTAGAATATCACTACATACCACACATTTTCATTATATGGAAAAAAATAGAAGAATGAGGATTCCCATAACACACTTAATAAGTTACCTATCTAGTTACTTAGACTTGTTGACTTGTTATTATTATGTTTTTTTTTGTTACATTTATATACCACATACATATATATTTGGTTTCAGCCTTGACTTTTCACATACCTTGTCTATTTTGTTCCAATATCCAAAATCTTCTTCATGGTGTTCATCTTCAATTAGTAGCATCAAATCAGTATTCTTTTTGTACTTGAGAAATATTTGCTTTTCTTTTTTTTCCAGTATAAAATGTTTTCTTCTATTCATTATTATTATTGTTATTATTATTATTATTATTATTATTATTATTATTATATAGGATGTTATTCAGAAGTGTTTCAAAATAGACTATCTGGACATAATGGTAGACTGGGGACCTCTTGTGGTTGCTGGTGTAATGACTAGCAAGTGACTGCCTGCTCTTAATTCTTTTATGTCAAATTGTTTAACATCCACTGGATATTCTTTTATCCCAATGATGAAGGGAGTTAATAGACATAGAGACAATTGGTGCTATTGTGAACACTGTGATTACCATGGTGATGTAGCTGCGGACATTTTTATTTATTGAATACAACTGCAGTGTGATGCCGTGGCATAGCTAGAGCTGTTGCCCCCCCGGTGCGTACATTCTAAATAATATGTATATTTATGGAGTCACAATTTCTTTTTCTGTGCTGTGACCTCCCAGTTTTCCCCCTGGTGCCAACATTATATATATATATATATATATAGATCCTTTTTATATATGGTCAACATTATGCCCACAGAAGTATATATTTATATTTGTGTGAGCATAATGTAGAATATATATAGACTCCTCTCCTATCTCTTCTAGCCTTTCTTACCCCCTTTCTCACACTCTATTCCCTTCGCTATCTGTCACCTTTCCTCCTTCATCTCCTCTTTCTCTCACTCTCCCCCTTTTATTACCCTCTCTCCCCTTCTCTCTCTCTCTCTCTCTCTCCCCTTCTCTCTCTATCCTTTCTCTCTCTCGCTGTTGTGGAAAAATCTCTCATACTTACCCCACTTCCCACTCGCAGGCATGACATTCTCCAAGAAAAAATATAGTCCTTTGTTTATTTCTCATGGTGAGTTTATTTAGAAAAAAAAGATGTGGATTAGTAACAAACCAACATGGCTGTCACCAACTCACTCAGTAACTAAAATTGCAACTGAAAAATCAGCAGACACACACTTTTATATCTGTTTACATAAGATTATGAAAACAATCATTACACAGCCAATTGCATTTTATTTATTTAGCGGATCCAAGCAGTAATCTACATGTGCTGATCATGCCGTGAACGCATGTCCATAGATGCGCATAACATTTTGTCAGAAATGACATCATGATCATCCTTGGGCTATGATCTTGAATATGGCTAAAAAAAACATAATATGTTATGACTAAAAACCTGTGTACGGTCTCTAAATGAAAGCGCCAAGTCATGGGTCAGATGTATTTAACTATTTCATAATCAATATCTAATGAATTTGGAAAATACTGGTTTAATCCTTTTATCCCAGCCAAATATCACACTAACTGCAAAGAGTGCTAATTGTATATATATATATATATATATATATATATATATATATATATATATAAGCTAAAAACGTAAGAATATTTGTATTATCTCTCCAACATCTCTCTCTCCCTTCTCACCACCTTCTCTCTCTCCCTCTTCTCTCGTCTCTCTTTCTTCCCTCTCTCCCTTCTCTCTTTCTCCCTTCTCTCTCTCCCTTCTCTCTCTCTCCCTTCTCTCTCTCTCCCTTCTCTCTCTCTCCCTTCTCTCTCTCTCTCCTTTCTCTCTCTCTCCCTTCTCTCTCTCTCCCTTATCTCTCTCTCCCTCCTCTCTCTCTCCCTTCTCTCTCTCTCCCTTCTCTCTCTCTCTCCTTTCTCTCTCTCTCCTTTCTCTCTCTCCCTTCTCTCTCTCCCTTATCTCTCTCTCCCTCCTCTCTCTCTCCCTTCTCTCTCTCTCCCTTCTCTCTCTCTCCCTTCTCTCTCTCTCCCTTCTCTCTCTCTCCCTTCTCTCTCTCTTCTCATGCATCTCTCTCTTCTCTCATCTCTCCCTTCTCTCTATTTGCCTTCTCTCTCCCCCTTTTCTCTCTCTCACTCTCCCTTCTCTTCCTCTCCCTTCTCTTTCCCTCCTCCCTCCCCCTTCTCCCCCCTTGCCCCTCTTCTCTCGCTCCTTTCTACCTCTCTCTCTCTTCCTTCTCCCACTCCATTCTCCCTCTCCCTTCCTCTCTCCCTCCTTCTCTCTTTTGATTCTTCCACTCCCTTCCTCTCCCTCCCTCTCATCCCTCCCTCTCCTACTCCCTCCCTCTCCTCCCTCCCTCTCCTTCTCCCTCCCTCTCCTTCTCCCTCCCTCTCCTTCTCCCTCCCTCTCCTTCTCCCTCCCTCTCCTTCTCCCTCCTTCTCCCTCACTCTCCTTCTCCCTCACTCTCCTTCTCCCTCTCCTTCTCCCTCCCTCTCCTTCTCCCTCCCTCTCATTCTACCTCCCTCTCCTTCTCCCTCCCTCTCCCTCTCCTTCCCTCTCCTTCTCCATCTCACTTCTCTCTCTCCCTTCCTCTCTCTTTCCATTTCCCTTCTCTGACCTCCTACTCCCTCTCCATTCTCCCTTCCTCTCTCTCCATCTCCTTCTCCCTCTCCATTCTCCCTCTTCTTCCTTCTCTAAGTAATTAATTAATTACACATAATGAGCACTTAGAATGATGTATTAACTTTTCTATTACATTTAAAAAACTTTAAATCGCTCCTGAATTCCTAAAAGACTAGGGTTTGTATATATTTTTATAATACTTTTTTTTGTAAAGGGTCATGTGAGCTTTCAGGAAATCATTCCCAAATATTTAAGGTGTGTATACAAAATCCTATATGACTTTTTGATCCTGGATACACAGATAAAGATGCATTATGCATAATTGTTAAACATTTACTGAGCAGAGATATGCCTTTCTTATGTAAAATTTGATGTTATTCATATAATTTGCCTATGTAAGATGTTCGCAAACAAATATGTAATTTTGTACAATTTAGGCAAAACTTAAAAGCGCTGCGACCTATTCTGTTATAGTTACCGCACCAGTCCGCCGCTGCAGTGCAGCGACCAACCGCTAGATGGCACTGTCAATATTTTGCAGCACTGCCAATATGTGAGAGAAGTTCTAACCTTCGAATGGTATCCTAACCTTTAAACTAACCCTAACAGTTTACCTAAGCCTTGACTCTATTATATGGAACTGGAATATCGGCAGCTCCATCTAACGATTGGTCACCATACTGCAGAGGCGCACTGGTGCCGTAACCGTAACAGGATAGGACCAAGCACTGACTTCCCAAAGGTTATGGTGTAGATATATTTGTAGCGTAAAACCTGCCGGCCTTTCCTAATACTTTTAAATGGTTAACAGTGTATATCTGAAATAGTCCATTATTATTTACAAGTTCACAAAGGTCTAAATATCTTTATGAAATGAAGATAAGGACCGGAATACATATTTTTATATAATGGCATTCAGAAGGGGTAGGAAGGAAATTCAGATGAGAAAGGGACTAATAGCTTATTTTAGTATCTGGAAGCTCAAACACTCCTGTTTTTTCAATAACAAACATAATAGTGGGAAAATGTTTTTAGAAAAATAAATAAGCACAGCCTTTATATTAATTCCTAACTAGTTTCTCCCATCTGCAGCATATAAGTATAGGGGTTGGAATGTCACATAGAAACCAATCAGTAGCAACATTCTTCAGTATGCTACTTAAGAGAAATCACTGCCAGGCTTCACAGTCTATGTATTCATGAGCTGCATGAACTACAGATGTCACAACCCAGGGGTGAGGGGACCAGGTGCACTTAAAACCTTCCCCTTGGAATCGTGATGGGTTTGGAAATCTCAGCGCCTAGCTTGCTTCTCCAGGTATCAGGAACAACAGGCTCAGAATGCAGGAACAACAGGAGTAGGTGTAGAGCCTTGAGGATAGGACTGCGCAGGAAACCGGCATCAGGATACAGCAGGAACAACAGGAGTATATGTAGGTCTATTTAAGGTAGGACCCACGAGAGGTATCAGAATATCAGCAAGTGATTTAGCTCCTATAGCCTCCCCTCGAGAATGTCAGTGCACTGTAGTTATGTACAATCAAACTGAACAACTAATTTCTTGGTTACCATACAGCACCTTTATAGAAAACATTACCCAATCAAAACAAATCAATATCTGATGTAATTACCCCTGATTACCCCATGCTGACCAGGAGCCATGCTGACTGCTACCCCTAATCCTTTCATTTGTTCCCAGTTTTCCTGCGGGTATTCAGTCAGAACAATGGTGGTGACACCTTGCCTGACTGTCGTTTCCTTAACTGACCATTAATTGTTCTCTGGTGTCTGCCAGGCCTTTCTCTAGGCTTACTGGAGCCCTTATGTATCTAGGCAGACACTTTCCTGGAACAAGGAGACACATTTGTTCAGTAACCCCTGTCAGTCCAAGGCCCAACATTATTCCATAGTCCCAACAATCTTATGGCCCCCTGGGTTTCACAACTCCCATCCATGGAAGTTTGCTTGGGGAAAGCTTTCCCATAGACTGCCGTTGTTACAGTCCTGATTAGATTTATATGGATTTTCCTGAACTTAGCCCAACTATGACAGCAGACTCAAAGTTACAAATTGTATGAATTTAAGCAGAAAAAAATGAGCTTTTAAGCACTTCTTTATAAAATAAAGTACATAAAAGTAAATAGATACATAGTGTGACAAAGAACCATTCTCCTCGGGTATCTGATATCCCTGTGTTGTAGGCACTTTGATGGAGGACCCAATACAAGAGGCTGTATATACTTTTCCAAGTTTTACTAAAATGTAGCCAGTGATACAAATATAATAAACAAAAACAAACCAAATAAAATAATTGGCTTAGTTTCTACTGAAGCACTACTTCAGCTAATAAACCGTTTCCTCACTAACCAGCTCTCATTCAGCTACACATGGGTGGAGCAAAAAAAATAAATAGAAACAAGTGTCCAATTTCTTCAGATTTCCATGTCTCCACTATGCTCCAAGTGACCATAAGTTTCAGGCTGCTGTATTACAGTGTGTCTTTCTCCAGGTAAGACAAATTGCAATAATCAGTCAAATAAAACCCCCTCGCATACTCTGAGAGCAGTCTTTTAAATAAGGTCTGCCCAGGTGAAGCTAATCAACTGAGCAGAAAAGTTAACATCTGCACTCCTCCTGAGGAAACAGAACTTTACTGTGTCGGTGACTCACATACACATCTTGTATTACTCACAACAAGTATATTGTATTCTTAGTGAAATCCAGAAACCTTCCATGTCCCTTTATTAGGGACGGCTTTCTTTTCTTTTTCTTTTACATTATAAAAATGTGCTTATTTTCAAAGTTAATTCTTCAAAAGGGACTATTTAAAATGTCTGACCACAGCAGTCCTTTAAAATAAATATCGGCAGGTGATTTATGTTGTTGAAAATAAAACCTGCACAGTTGAAACAAGTATTTTAATACCAGCTTTATTACAATATATTTTGTTCACAGAACATAAAATACAATTATATCACTATTAATTTTAAATCATGCTATATATATATGGTTAAAGGATGACTATAATGCATTTAAAATAAAGCTTATACAAGTTAAAATATTTTTAAAAATATTATTTCATTCACATAGTCTAGTTTCTTGCTCCTATTTAGAGACTTGTAATGCTATTACTTTAATATTAAATGGACATGTAAGTCATCAGTACTGCTCTACCTTATTAAACAGAACAAGAAAAAAATAAAACATCACATATATAGTTGTCAGCATTGAGGGCTTAACAAAAGTCGTTGGTAACACAATGTTCTTCTTCCCCTCCTCCTCCCTCCTCATCCCTTTCTCTCTCTCCAATTAGCCCCCTCTCCCCTCACTTACCTTTATCAGCTGCTCTCTGCTCTCCATTGCCTCTTCCGGCTGTGTCGGGACCCTGCATATGCTAATGATGTGATGTCAAATGCGCGGGGGGGAAGAGACAAAGGGGGGAGAAGAGCGAAGAGACACAGGGGAGAGAGGGGGGGAAGAGACACAGGGGAGGGAGAGGGGGGGACAAGAGACACAGGGGAGGTAGAAGAAGGGGGAAAGGAGACACGGGGGGGAGGAGACACAAGGGACATAGAGGAGGGGGAAAAGAGACACAAGGGAGGGAGAGGAGGGGGGAATGGAGACACAAGGGAGGAAGTAGATAGGGGGAGAGGCTCACGATGAGTGCTGAAGGTGCTCACTTTGGTTGTCAAATAGCATTGCCAGCATTCACATTTTATTGCCTTTCATTTTTGACGGGCAAGTCGCTAGTATTGAAGTAGTTTTCTGTTTCACTATTTTATGACAGCTTTCATCTAACTCAGTTATTTCCCTAGCTGTACTCCCTCACTGCTGCCTGTAGGTTTTTGACTCTGTAGGTTCTGAAAGGGTCAACAATCATAAGCTTCCTGCAAATGGCCATATCTTTTATTTGCTTATTTTATTCATTTATAGATTTTTTGGGGGGTTTCTCCGGACACAATAAAGTATATATATATATATATATATATATATATATATATACTAGGAACGTGCATGTCAAAAATTACAGGAATAAAATTGTAAGGCAAAAATTGTAATACAATGTGAGGCTTTTGCTCCTCTGAGCACCTTCGGTACTCATCGTGAGCCTCTCCCGTGTGTGATTCAACTTTCCTGCTTTGCACTGATCCCCTTCGGCGCTCATCGCAAGCCCCGCGCTGAGCACCTTTGGCGTCATAGTGGGGCTCGCAATGAGCACCTACGCCGCTCATCGCAAGCCTCTCGCACTCGCGGTGCTCTGTTTGCCATACAATGTGAGGTTTTTGCTCCTCTGAGCACCCGCGTTGGTTTTATTTTTAAAGTCCTGCATGCCTGGCGTTGTTAGTGTAACGGCGCTCATTGCAGCCTATGTCCCACGTGCTTCCCGAGTCTCGCAGTGCAATGAGTACACTCATTGCAGCCTAAGTCCTGCGTGCGTCAACGGAGAGGGATGCAAAAGCGTCACCGACATCGCAAATGTTTCCAACATCGCAAGATCCACAGCTATATATGTGATATATATATATATGTATATATATATATATATATATATACAGATGGATAATATGGACAGTATTGCAGTATATAGTGGAGCGTGGACCTCTCTGTCAAGTAAGAGACAATACTGATTTTAGATTCCCATAGAAAAAATAGAAACCGTTTTTTTCAACTTGCTTTAGACATTCAAATGTGAACACAAATGTACTATTTCTTTACTGTACTACTGTACGGTGGAGGCTTCTATCACTCTTTTGCCCACCTCCCCACAAAATCTACCACACAAGCTAAGGAACCTGCTCCACACTGATGAGAGGCAGTAAACTTTAAACAGCTGTACATGGGACTTTTTCCTGACTTGTGTAAAATCCATCCGGAGCTTTGCTCAAAGCTTTGTATTACAATAGGCAAATGCTTAAAGGAGGCCATGTTTAAAATGGTAATGGATTGCAAGAGACAAAACCGTTGTGGGCACATTTGCATATCCTTGCCCAGGTTCCCAGAATGCAATGAAATAACTGTATTTCTCTGAATTTTGGACAGGAAAATGTTTTTTTTTTTACTTGTTTCAGACGTTCAAATGTGAACACAAATGTACTATTTATTTATTATATATATATATATATATATATATATATATATATATATATATATATATAGAACTACCATATTTTCTATCATGCACATGGCTGTTACTAAATCAATAACATCAAATGTTATAGTATAATAATAGATAATTATAGAACAGTTCAGTGTCCCTTTAAATAAAAGCATACACTTACAGTTGTACAATATGCATTCATAATATGTTGGAATACAGCTCTATACAATGAACAATTTCTGTTTGGTCTGCATTGAGTTCATATTCTCTGGTCTTTTCAGTTCCTCTTCTCCACTGCAAGGTAAAAAGAGACGTATTACAACTTTTTTGAAATGCAAAAAAAAACAAGATATTTTATCCCAAGTTATATATATCTTATAATGTGTAACTGATTGTGAAGTATTTATTTTGCCGACATTCATGTAATTTGTAAAAATCTCCCTATTCCCATAACACATGTGTTATGTGTCTAAATTAGATTTTGTTCTTTAAAGCAATTAAAAAAATGTTTTCCAATATTATTTCAATAACTAACATTCAAAGAATTGCTTCTCAGCCTATGAGGTAATCAATGAGATAGGAGAAGCTCTGCCTACGAGCTAAATGTAGTCAGATACAACTTAGACAAGTGGGTGCTCTTGATTGGCTAGACACTTGCTGTGTTAAAATTGATTTCCTTGGCAATAAGATCTGTCTGGGTGATAGTACTGAAGAGCCCAGCCTTGACACAAAACAAATGTGTGACCATTTTACTGTATCTCCCAGCCAGAGCCTTTCGCAACCCTTTGGAGACAAGATAAACTGGAGGCTTAGAAGCTGATGAAATCAAGTTTACATTGAAGATTAATTTTGTGAATCATTAAATATGAATATTGTTAATGATCTTTGCCTATTTGTAACTGTTAGGATATTTCAGTGGTCCTTTAAGCATTTATATACTCTAAGGTCATGTTCATTGAGGTGAGCAGAGTGCATTTGTTGGTGGCATTAGTGGCAGAATGAGGTGTTGTATTGATTGTTGGGGATGTAGAGTGGTGAGATATAGTGGTATATGGCAATGCATTGCCATAATGTAATCTAGCTTGTTTAGGAGGATGAGTCTTGGGAAATAGTGAGTGGGGTCAATATATATGGATATATACGTGAGGCACACAGGTGTTAGGCTAGGGGCTAGACATATATGGAGGTAATTGACATCTGGTGTAAGTGGTGAGTGGTGAGGAGTCCATTGTACATGGCAAATGGAGTTCAGATTTCGACATCCCGTAGGGTTTTCACCCTTAACCCGCAAGTCGTTTGCAGGTAGCTTTAGCCGTAAGTTTTGCGGGCTACGTTACAGGCTATGTTTTTGCACGTTGAGGGGATTATATAGGGCTGTGTGTCTGTCAGGCTCCTAGAGTGGCAAATGAAGCGGGAAAAGGTATACTGTGGTGCTTGTGGTCCACAAATTAAGGGTGAGTCAGAGTTATTGGCTAGAGTCTTTGGTTTTACACAAACATATGCACAGTCTTAGATTTGTATTTTATTTGTATTTGTATTTTTCAGTTCATAAATATAGGCTGCATAGAGATCTACATTAAAATATCTTGCAGAGTATTGCAAAAATATTAATATTTTTCGAAGAATCTCCACTAATATTTGACTATTTAATGGAAAGGGAGTACCTGCTACCTGACACTATAGTATAACCATCAGAAGGTAAAGAATACATAGATAATAAGTATAACATTAAAGGAAGACTTACATGTTATTACCACAATGGAAACCAGGATAGGAATATTAGCAGAAGTAGAAGCCAGAAATCTTTGTAGGGTGCACTGGCAGCATTCGGATGTTTTTCTGAAATTATATATTTACCAAAGTTAATTATCAGACATTAAATGTAATTGTGATAATGCCACATATAGTGGACTCAAGTTGAAGCAGTTTTCATTTTTGTGTAAAAGGACCTTTTGTAAAAATATTAAAATATAGTTTCTTAAAGTAGTTATTCACATATCTATATCGGATCCCCCATTTTCTTGAAAAGATCTCTTGATTTTCTCATTCTATTATTTTGGACTGTAAGAAGATCCAGTTAATGAATAATACAAGAAATCAAGTCAAGCTGTTCACTGGAAGTTTTGATTATGAGACTGAAGCTTAAATATTTTGGCCAGATCATGAGAAGACAGGATTCAGTAGAGAACAATCTCATGCTAGTAAAGACTAAATGCACACGAGAAAGGGGACAGCAGAAGCCGAGATGGATGAATGAGATAATTGAAGCACTCACTATGAGCTTGATGGAGATCAAAGGGGCAGTGGCTGTCAGATGTGTCTGGCGTGATGTGGTCCATAGGGTTAGGGAGTGTCGGATACTACTGAACAACAAAATGATGAGGCTTTAAACCGGAGGGACACACTGTTAGCCAAGACAAATTTCAACCATTTTTAATAAACAAAATAAGTGGCTTAAGAGATTAAAAAGCACATTTACATAAGCAATCTTACTGACTAAAGGAAAACTGTCTGTTGACTTATGTGGCTTATACAACATACACAATGTAGTCACTAGTGTCCTTATGCAGTCTTTACTGTTCCTGTAGGAACCTTACCATCAGGCTCAAAACTCTAGCCTGTAGTTGTTATAGAAATTCCAATCAAAATCTCTTGAAATGCTCCACCCCAGGGACCTTTATTATTCATATTATTATTAAAAAAAAATCTTTAATTTGTAATGTGTCAACATATTCCATAGTGCTATACAATATTAACAATGAAGAAAAAAAATGGAGGTCCCTGTTTTAGAGCTTAAAATCAAATGAAAACTAAAGCACATAGTAAGATTGAAAACTTGCAGACTTACAATCTTAAGGGTATTGTAGAGGTAAAGGACAATATATGTGATGTGTATATTAAGGCTGAAGGTAATACATTTATTTAAACAAATTTGTTTTTTGTGAGTGTTTGAAGGTTTTGAGGTATGAGGATAGTCTAGTGGAGTGAGGCAAGGAGTTCCAGAGAGTAGGGGCAGCACAAGAAAAGTCCTGAAGACCGGAGTGAGAGGAGGTGATAAGAGATGGGGAAAGAAAAAAGTCATTAGCAGAGCAAAGAGGGCCGTTGGAGGTGTACTTAGAGATGAGAGCAGAGATATAAGAGGGAGCATTATTGTTGAGGGTGTTATAGATTAGGTTTATAATTTAAAATGTTATTCTGGAGGCTATGGGATGCCAATGGCATTGCCGACAGGGATGTGCTGCAGACAGTGAACATTGAGTTTGGTAGAGGGGTCTAGTGGATGCGTTCATTATGGATTGGAGTGGAGAGGGACAGGTGATGAGAAGGCCGGCAAGGAGCGATTTGCAGTAGTCATTGAGAGATATGATGAGAAAGTGGATTAGGATTTTAGCTGTGTCTTGAGTAAGATAGATATTTTGGTGATCTTTTTTATGATGAAAAAGACAAGTTTTTGTTATGGATTGTATGTGAGGAGTGAAAGAGAGTGCAGGATCCAACAGAACCCCAAGACAATGGGCCTGGGATCTGTAAGTGATGATGGCATTTGTCAACAGTGAGAGATACTGTATATGTGGGGTGGAAGCCGTGGTAGAGGGTGGGAAGATTAGGAGCTTAGTCTTTGAGTCATAAAGCTCCATAGAGTGGCCAGAGTGGCCATTACTTTCAGCAAAAAACAAAATGGTACATTTTAAATTTGCAAAAAGGCATGTGGGAGACTACCAAATTGTATGGAGGAAGGTGCTCTGGTCTGTTGAGACTAAAATGTAACTTTTTGGCCATCAAAGAAAACGCTATGTCTGACGCAAACCCAACACATTACTGGTGGCAGCATCATGATGTGGGGATGTTTTTCAGCAGCCGGACTGGGAAACTGGTCAGAGTTGAGGGAAAGATGGATGGTGCTAAATACAGGGAAATTCTTGAGCAAACCGTGTACCACACTGTTCTTCATTTGAGGCTAGGTCGGAGGTTTACCTTCCTGCAGGACAATGACCCCAAACACACTGCTAAAGCAACACTTGATCCCTAAAGTTGTGTGGTCAGGTCAGAGCTTTAGTGTATCAACATCTGAAACACTAAACAAAGAGAGGAGAGAATACCTAACTTGGGGCCATATTCAATTCGAAGATCGCAACTCAATGGCAGACAGTCGAATGTCTGCAAGTGTGTTGCGGGCTCCTGTTGGTGTCCAAGCCAAAACCGTAAACCACGCACTGGCTTGGAGCACTTCAGGGCGGGAACATGATCAATTCAGCAAGCCCGTAATCGCACATTTCGAATCAGCCAATAGATTATTAAATCATTATTACGGCAGTAAAACATGAAGGTTACATGTCACTCAATTAGGTTCCGGAGTCCGATATGCGATCAGACTCGCAAATCCCAAAAATACAGAATTATGAAAAAGAATGCCAATATTGTTCTACTCCATATGGGTGGCCTGATATGTATTACTCATTGTTACCCGAGATCGATTTAACCCCGAAATGACACATGAAAATTATTTTTAGATCCTGCCGATTTGCGTGCTTGAGACTATTGTGCAAATCGTAAGATTTTCTCCTTCAAACGCTGTTTACGGGTGTGAAAACATTTGTAGGCTTGGGGAAATTGAACAATTGAATAACAATTTGAGATTTTGGTCTTGCGAAAGTGAAAGATGAAAGGCTTCTGGAAGCTGTAAGTTGCGAATTTAACCATCAACATTTTTTTCAAGCCTGTAACCTGGAAGCCGTTCCGAGCCCGCAAAAAGACGCCAATTGAATAGTAAAGTAACTTGCGACCTCACTTACGGTCTGGTTACCTTTACCTACTTAGAGAGCAGCCTCTTTTAGCTGACTTGTGCCCTTCACAGAGAGTAGTACATTAGTCTGGTCTCACTCAGAAGAGTGATCCAGCCCTGAAATACCAGGCAATTCTACCCTAAACAGAAGAAACAGCAAAATTGTTGTACATTGTCAGATGAGCACCTCCGACTCTTTGTTTAACATCTGAAACACCCTGCAAATTACATTTTCCAAAAAGACTTTTGAATCAGTTTAAGCCTGGAATAGATACCCATGTGGGAATGTCATGCACAGAGCCTCATTGGAGTGTTTTGGACCATGGCCTGGGCCTGGGCTGGCAAGACGTTATGCTATTTATTATTATGGTTATGTATTTCTTAGTGCTTATGGTTAAAATATGATTACACTATTATACATGATGACCAGTTCCTGCCCTGTGCTATCCAGTGGGACTTATATTGTTTATATTGCTTATGATTGGGTACAAATTATGTTTCATGCTATAGGGATTGTTGTAAATAACATATTAGATATTCTGCAGGCTATTGCATCAACCAATGCCCAAGACCATAGTCTCATAGACAATTTTTTAATACAAACTCCAAGATTACAACCATGGCAACTACAAGGCAATTACAAGTGGCAATTAGCATGGAGGCTGGACAGATGCCCATACACAAAGGAGTTCATCACCAGTTAAGGGTATTTGAGCAATTATCTACATGACCCACTGCAGAGAGAATCTGCCATCACTAGATGTACAGGTCTCGAGTGAACCAGGGGCAGGCTATTGCTAATTGGTATCCCCTCTATTTACCCAAGGATGTGGCTTTCTGTGTTTGGCCAGCCTGTGGCTAAAAAACTGGATATACAGTACATTACTAGTTCTCTTAATAAAGAGATGAGTCCTGATTTTCCCATATAAACAAAGTGTGAAACTATTTATTGTGTGCCTGTATCATCTGCACATATTCTTGGGCGTTGTCTCTATCCTGAAGCCATCTTTTGTGCCAGAGGTGATATGAACCACATGGTCCTGCTGGGGTAGGTTTGACCTAGGTTCTTATCAAGCCCCATTGAAGAAGTGGGTTGTGACAGGGAAGATTTAGGGACTGTAAACCTTGCTATTCAAATTTATTATAATTAGGACAATAGGTCCATTAAATCTCTTTGCATGATTTCAAGTTCCTTATCACTAACTTACAAATTCCGTGTATAGCTCACACCTTCCAATTATCAGATGACACTGGAATAGCCTATAATCACTGCTCACACGCTAACATACTAATTTGAATAAATAATAAATCATTTAAATCATGATTAGGGTGTATGAAAGGTATCAATGAAAAAGTGACAAGGAAATTTAAAGCTCAAAATGACAAACCATTGAAACTCAAGTGAAGCATGGAATAGTTTTAAATGACATAAAGTTACAATCACTTACGGTTTAGTTTGAGCTCATATCTTTGTGTGCAGTGCTTCCTCTTCAAGTTGCGTACAGATGCTGTGTAGCTCCCTTGGTCTTGGTCTGTTAGAGGAGAAATCTTTAGGGAACCATCAACAGTAGCGCTCAGTCGGTTTCCTCTGCTTTCGTCTCTTACATCTATACGATGATCAGGAAACGTTGTAGCGAAAACAGTGTCACCAAAATTCCAAGCAATGTCAACAATTCCAGTCTTGTTGTCCACATGGAGAATTGCTTCTCCTCCCATTACACCATTTGCATGTATTATATCTCCACAATAGTAACATAGTATAACTGCAAAGCAAGGTTACATGTTACTACATAACATTTTGGGGGCTTATTTTATTCTCTCTTTGTTGTCTTTATTACTTATGAATTACGTTACCTTTTTTTCTTAATTTTTTTTTTTTTTCAAAGTTTTTTTATTAGGTAACCAAATAAACCGGAGGATAACATAAAAGCCAAGTAGCAGTTTGACATTATTAACATACAGTCATACCCAATTAAGGGGAAAAAGAAAGAAGAAAAGGTTAACATTACATTACACAATAAGAAGATACCATATAATAGTCGAAATCAAGTTAACCAAAAAGATTTATCCCCACTTGTAGGAAGGATTCAAGGGTAGCCAGGTTACCCAAGTTTTTCCAATTTTCTAAGGAAAAAGTTTACCTAAAATAAAACAGTTTGGTAGGCTCGGTCTAGCAGAGCAAACACCCAGAGCCTAAGTAAGAAACGAACAGAAAAGAAAAACAAAAAACTAACTATGTTGTATAGACACAATTTTTTCTTAATTTTAAAAGCAGATGTCCCAAACAGCGTATGAAATAAAACTGTAATTAATAATAGGTACTTTATCATTTGAATGTTAATAAAGCATACATTTCCCAACATTAAACTAATAATAATATTGCCTTTTAAAGGTATATGTAAGTGAGCTGGATTCTGAATGCATCTGGAGAATTGGTAGTGTATGAAATATTTTTTTTTGCATGAAAACATCCCAAATGAAACATTAATTAGCTTACCTTGAAGTTAGCAATATTTTCTATTTTTGGCATTTGCATTTTATCGTGTACACCCCTAGAAAATCCCACCGGAATTAGCATAACATTCAATTTCAGAATCAGGATAATACATTGTATCATTCTTCACCTCAGTGGCTTCTGGCGTGCTCAGTACAAGAACGGTAAAACTCCAGTTTAGGTGCGTAAATTATTTCAAGGGTTTGTTGTTGTTTTCCAGTCTGGTTCTGATTCTGAGAGGAATGTTACACAGGACAGGATGTGAGAGAGAGGACTGGGGTGTGCACCGGATAGGATGTGAGATAGCTGGGGGTATACACACGGTGAGGAGAGAACAGGGGTGTGTGCAAAGGATAGGATGTGAGAAAACTGGGGGTATACACAGGACAGGATTAGGAGAGGACAGGACAGGATGTGAGATATCTGGGGGTATACACACGGTGAGGAGAGGACAGGGGTGTGTGCACAGGATAGGATGTGAGAGAACTGGGGGTATACTCTGGACAGGATGAGGAGAGGACAGGAGTGTGTGCACAGGACAGGATGTGAGTTAGCTGGGGGTATACACACGGTGAGGAGAGGACAGGGGTGTGTGCACAGGATAGGATGTGAGAGAACTGGGGGTATACACAGGACAGGGTGAGGAGAGGACAGGAGTGTGTGCACAGTACAGGATGTGAGATAGCTGGGGGTATACACACGGTGAGGAGAGGACAGGGGTGTGTGCACAGGATAGGATATGAGAGAACTGGGGGTATACACAGGACAGGGCGAGGAGAGGACAGGAGTGTGTGCACAGGACAGGATTGAGATAGCTGGGGGTATACACACGGTGAGGAGAGGACAGGGGTGTGTACAAAGGATAGGATGTGAGAGAACTGGGGGTATACACAGGACAGGGTGAGGAGAGGACAGGAGTGTGTGCACAGGACAGGATGTGAGATAGCTGGGGGTATACACACGGTGAGGAGAGGACAGGGGTGTGTGCACAGGATAGGATGTGAGAGAACTGGGGGTATACACAGGACAGGGTGAGGAGAGGACAGGAGTGTGTGCACAGGACAGGATGTGAGATAGCTGGGGGTATACACACGGTGAGGAGAGGACAGGTGTGTGTGCAAAGGATAGGATGTGAGAGAACTGGGGGTATACACAGGACAGGGTGAGGAGAGGA
Source organism: Discoglossus pictus (assembly GCA_027410445.1). Classification (NCBI taxonomy): domain Eukaryota; kingdom Metazoa; phylum Chordata; class Amphibia; order Anura; family Alytidae; genus Discoglossus; species Discoglossus pictus. The sequence continues at coordinate 276,620,115 of CM050168.1, read as the reverse complement.
CAGGAGTGTGTGCACAGGACAGGATGTGAGATAGCTGGGGGTATACACACGGTGAGGAGAGGACAGGGGTGTGTGCAAAGGATAGGATGTGAGAGAACTGGGGGTATACACAGGACAGGGTGAGGAGAGGACAGGAGTGTGTGCACAGGACAGGATGTGAGATAGCTGGGGGTATACACACGGTGAGGAGAGGACAGGTGTGTGTGCAAAGGATAGGATGTGAGAGAACTGGGGGTATACACAGGACAGGGTGAGGAGAGGACAGGAGTGTGTGCACAGGACAGGATGTGAGATAGCTGGGGGTATACACACGGTGAGGAGAGGACAGGTGTGTGTGCAAAGGATAGGATATGAGAGAACTGGGGGTATACACAGGACAGGGTGAGGAGAGGACAGGAGTGTGTGCACAGGACAGGATGTGAGATAGCTGGGGTATACACACGGTGAGGAGAGGACAGGTGTGTGTGCAAAGGATAGGATGTGAGAGAACTGGGGGTATACACAGGACAGGGTGAGGAGAGGACAGGAGTGTGTGCACAGGACAGGATGTGAGAGAGCTGGGGGTATACACACGGTGAGGAGAGGACAGGTGTGTGTGCAAAGGATAGGATGTGAGAGAACTGGGGGTATACACAGGACAGGGTGAGGAGAGGACAGGAGTGTGTGCACAGGACAGGATGTGAGAGAGCTGGGGTATACACAGGACAGGGTGAGGAGAGAACAGGGGTGTGTGCACAGGTTAGTTTTGTTACAATACAGAGCTTTCAATGCTTAAAATATGTTGAAAATAACAAAAAAAAATTTACGCACCTAAACTGGAATTTTACCACAAAAACTGTATCAGTTACTTCCTGTGCTCTATACCAGAAGTGTAAAAAAAAATGTATATCTCGCTGTATTTCCTCTGTGTACCCAGTTTATGCAAGCACCCTGTTGCTGTGAACCACTGGATTTGACTTTTGTGCAGAAAACTTTGTAAAAAAACTGAACTTTTCTATATAACACATGTTTTCATACACGACTAATTCTCCTCTATCAGATTCATTCATAACCCAGCTCACTTGTGTATACCTTTAACTCGAGCCTTTCGAATCCACACACAAGCAATGGCTCATACCTTTTACTAATGTTAGAGTCAATTGTCTTCAGTGTAACTTGTAAGAAAAAAGAAACTACTTTCTAAAAATATAGCAATATATACAGACTGAAAATAGCCATAGTAATGTGAATTATGCAAATGTCTACTAAAACAAATAAGGTTATCAGGAATACATGACCCTCAAAATATTCTTAAATAGCTGTCTGGTTTCTTCTTCTTGTACCTAAATGTTATCATAGAATTCTATCTCTTGCCCCTTATTAACTAATACAAAAATATGTAAATTTTGTTTTACTTTTCTACCATTCTCTATCTTGATTTTGACTTTTTTTTAAGTTAGGAGTGAGTCATAAATTACATGGACACATGGGAATGTTGTGTAACATTTAATCTCCCTTCATCATAAAAATTTAAAACAATAGGAGAATTATTTAAAATATATATTATTTTGCTACATTCTATTAAAACTCTTTTTAAAATGTGTTATTCTAATGGTGAAGTTGTCCTTGAGGAAATAACTGAATGCAATCTACCATTTTGACTTCTCTGGTATTCATCATATTGAATACTCTGCGATTCATAGATGATATCCTTTTACCTTTATTTTTCCTAATGATTGATAAAGCATCCAGATTTCTGACTATAGTTGAGAACTGCAGGTGGAGGAATCTGAATTTATTAATTTCTCCTTTATGGCAAAACTTTGCTGTAATTTTTTAAAATTTAAAACATAACTAAAAATATTTTTATTTATATCTCTAAAATAATTTCTTCTTTTACATGCTGCTGACAAAAGGGAAATAACAAACTTTCCATGATCCTCTAACACTTTACAGTATTCCCTCTATTTGGTATTTTCCTTGTTTTAAGGTTCGAATACTAATAACAGCAGTACATTTCATGCTCAGAGTATTTTTTTGTTTGATGTCTATGAACCGGTTGAGATTAACAATCATAGTTATGTCAATATTCTAATCAGTTTCAGTCATAATTAAGAATTAAATAGGTTGTGCTTACCTTTTTGAAGTGAAATAAATATGATCAGAACCAACGTTTTCATTTTATTTCCAGTTCTAAAATCTATGTACTTGAGAAAAATGTTGAAAATAGTTTTGTGTTAAGCTTCCTCTTTGATTCGATATTTAAAGTGCTTGGTTGCGGAAGTGAGCTAGAAATGTATGAGCTTGTGGGCAGTGCTTTGTGGGTTGACACTGACTTCAATGGTTCTGTGCTGCTGATGAAGATGCACCTCTGTTCATCACTCCAGAAATAACACAAATGATGATAGATGCTGGAGAGTCAGTGAAATATAGTCCAGATTATATGGCTCCCGTAGGATTACATAGCTCCTGTAAGGCTGATTCGGCCATACAGGAGCTTTTACAAGCAGGTTTGTGGAGCTATTACATGGTTCCTACAATATTTACTGACTTGGACACTGTGAGTATTGCCCATAGCTCTGCAGCTTTACTGTGTAATCACAACCTGCCTTATGTACACACATAGGACACTCCAAGTCTGAAACTAAGTGGTGTAGCAATGACATGCAACACTATCCACTATATTATATGAGCATGCTACACTATATATCCATTGTGACAAGGTGGCTCTTCGGAGTCCTCTTGTAGGTGTTTGTATTAACAAAAACAAACGCCTACATAAACCAGCTCAATGACTTCAGGAACATCCTCTCTGTTCCTGTAAAACTTGTCTTTATACTTTGTTTGGGCAAAATTTATACATACATGTCTTTATTTTATAGACAGCAACACAAATAAAACCAATTAAAAATACATGTATAAACAATGTGTTTGAGAATCCTTTCTTTTAATTCAAAAGAGATAATAAACCAGGCATTACTTTCCTAAATTGAATGTTTTAATAATTGATGGATGCAACTAACTGCCTTCTGTTATTTTCTTTTGATATATGATTGATAAGCAAGGAGTTTGACTTTATGGAGAGAGAACATAATTCACAGTCCCTCATGCCATATGCATAAAATTAAACTCTTAATTTCAAAATGAGATCATTGAAAATAGAAGGTTTTCCGAACATCGGACTTAAAAATAAGCTTAAACAGAACTGATTCATTTTCCAACATCAAAGATTTAAATTTGTGTGCCCGAAAATTTACGCTTTATAAATTTTAGGAACTAAAGCTGTCTAGGAGTGAGAAAAGAGGACATATACCAATATATAGGTGTTTGTGCAAAAAGTAACATCTGAACTTTAAAAATGCTGTTCTCAAAATTCTCAAAAAACGTACAAATTTAACAAGATCAGAGAAAGAGGCTTTACTTAAGTTATGAAGGTGTACAACACTTTAGCTGTCTGACAAGGGCAAAGGCCATAGCACATATTAAATAATTTCTAAGGACCCGACAGGGAAAAAAAAAGAAGTGAAATCCATTCTAGATGGGACAAAAAGGGATTGGATCATTGATAATCAAACTCATGGATTTCTATTTCCAAATCACCTCCAATATCAACTTTTTACTCCCTGACAAAAATACATAAGAAGGTCTTCCTTACCCCAGGCAGACCAATTGTATCAGGCACATCTTTCTCAAAATGTAAGTTTATTCTACTATCTAAAATACATGGTAACAAGTCTTCTCTCTTAAGGGATATGTCTGAAATGTTGGGACAGCTGAAAAATCGAAGTGTTCCCATTGACTTATGGTTAGTGAGTCCCTTCCTGTCTCACAGCTGAAGACTTTACTAGCCATTTTAAGCATAAAATTAAAAACATTCATAAAAATATCTCCTCTTAACATGGACCACACACTCCCTCCTAACCGATAACACCCAGCCTTTGCCCTTCCCTAAGCCCACAGCCATCATGCATTCCTTTGATCTTGTAAAAGAGGATGAAGTATCCACCCTACTATCTTGCCTTACTACCTGTCCTCTGGATCCTATTCCACCATAGCTTATCCCTCCTAACTCTACCCCACTGAACCCTGCTCTCACATATCTCTTCAACCTTTCCTTAAACACTGGCACATTTCCATCATCTCTAAAACATGCCATCATTACACCAATTCTTAAATAATCCCTCATCTGACACTGATTCCGCAATTAACTACTGCCCTATCTCTCTACTTCCCCTGGCTTCCAAACTGCTTGAGCGGGTGGTCTACAATCGCCTTACACAATTTATCTCCTCCAACTCCCTTCTTGACACCTTCCAATCCGGCTTCTGACCCCAACACTCTACTAAGACAGCTCTCACAAAAGTCACTAATGACTTGCTCACTGCAAAGTCAAATGGTCACTTTTCTAGTCTTCTACTTCTCCTGGATCTCTCTGATGTCTTTGATACAGTTGATCACCCTCTACTAGTCCAAATTCTCCACTCATGGTTCACATCATACCTACAAGATCGAACATTTAGTGTCTCCTTTTCTGGCACCCCTTCTTCTCCTCACCCTCTGTCTGTTGGCGTACCCTAAGGTTTAGTCCTAGGCCCCTTCCTATGCTCCATCTATACATTCTCACTTGGCACCCTAATAAAATCTTTTGGACTTCAGTGTCATCTCTATGCAGATGACACTCAAATTGACCTCTCAGCACCTGATTTATCCCTCTCTCTTCTAGCACGTGTTTCCAACTGCCTCTCAAGCATATCCTCCTGGATGTCCATCCACCATCTCAAACTCAACTTGTCTAAGACCGAACTCTTAATTTTCCCACCATCTACTACAGCGTCAATTCCTCACATCTCTCTCACTGTCAACAATGCCATCATCACTCCCACCTCCCAAGCCCGTTGTCTTGGGTTCTACTGGACCCTGCCCTCTCTTTCATTCCTCACATATAGTCACTAACAAAATCTTGTCTTTTCAATTTAAAAAACATTTCCAAAATATGTCACTACCTTACAGAAGACACAACTAAGATTCTAATACATTCCCTCATTATATCCCATCTTCACTACTGCAACTCACTTCTGTCTGGCCTACCCACCACCCATCTAATCCATATTGAATGCCTCCGCTAGACTCATCTACCATACTAAATGCTCCATGTCTGCAGCACCTCTCTCTCATTCACTCCACTGCTTTTCCATAGCCTCCATAATAGAATTTCAAATCATGACCCTAACATACAAAGCCCTCAACAACACTGCACCCTCTTATATCTCTGCTCTCATCTCCAAATATTCCCCCACCCTCCCTCTTCTCTCTGCTAATGACCTTCTCCTTTCCTCCTCTCTCATCACCTCCTCTCACTCCCAGAACTTTTCTTGCGCTGCCTCTATTCTCCAGAACTCCTTGCCTCGCTCCACTAGACTATCCTCCTTCATCAAATCCTTCAAAACCTTGCTAAAAAACACCTGTTTAAAGAAGCCTATAACCTGCCTCCTTAACATGCACACTGCATTTCTCACCCTTCTGTACCACACCCAAAACCTTTAGATTACAAGTTTGCGAGTTTTCAATCGTGCACAGTGCTTTTGGAAAGCACTATGGACACCAGATTCTAAGCTCAAAGATAGGGCCCTCCATCTTTGTAATGTGTTAATATTGTTTTGCCTTGATCACAACTTATGTATAGCGCTACGGAATATGTTGGCGGGTTACAAATAAATGATAATAATAATAATAATAGTATAAATGTGTTGTATAAAAGCATTGTATAGTAGCATACCAGACACCTAGGACATTGATGCAGTCAAATATTTTTTTTTTATATGAAAGGATCCAACTTGATAGATTCTTAGTGGACTTTGTGCTTACTAAAAAAATATTTCACATTCATTGGCATATTGATCCACCAGATAAAGGGAACAGCCATGGACACTCCATGTGCTCCCTATTTTGCCAACTTGCTCCTGGGGTGGTGGGAGGAGAGATGTGTTTTCAACAAATTCATGACTGACTTTACGGATCACATATTAATGTGGAGCATTTTCATTGACGACATCCTGTTACTGTGGACAGGGAGGAAATAAAATCCTATAACGTTTGTGCATCTCCTCACTAAATATACGTTGGGGTTACAATTCATATATGAAGTACATCAATCACAAATCACCTTTCTAGATTTTAAATTCAGGAAAGAGTCCTCAGGAAACATCTCTCCCACCATTCATGGAAAGAAACTGCTACTAACACTTTATTGGAATGGACCAGCCAGAATTTTGAAATGGATTCCAAAAGGCGGTATCTATGTTTACTTAGAAACTGCAGTGATGAATTCAAATTACAGGCCAAAAAATTGAGGCAGAGGCTCAAATCAGCTTATAAATATGCAAATATAATAGAAATTCTTAATGAACAAAGTATGAGACAAAGGAAATCTGTGTCTCCAGGCCTTAATGGAAGAAAATCCACTGAGAGTAATGAACCTCTAAAAAGATGTATATTAACCTATGTGTATGCTTTGAACGAATAAGAAAAGCCTTTTCAAAACATTGGCATCTTAAAGGGGTGACTCCACAAGCATCTTTTAGTAACCAACAGATAAATGAATCTGAAAGACCAGGAAGAACTTGCAGTAAGTACCTGGCTCCAACCAGTTAAGGGTTGGTATTACTGTGTACACTGCAAATGTTGCAGATACCTTAGACCCACAAAGACCTATGTCCATCCTATTATGGGAGAAGAGTTTCATATTTAAAATGTCTTTAATTGCAATACTTTTGGAGTAGTGTATGTGGCGACATGTATTTTTAATGAGATAGATGTAGAAAAAACAAGTAGGCAATTTCGCCACAGGGTCGGCGAACACATCTACACCATAACTTATGAATATGACACCCCCTAGCTCGCCATATGCAATTCTAGCATAAACAAAAAAAATCAAAGTCTGCTAAGATGTTGTGCCATAGATGACATTAAGGCTGGCCCAAGAAAATGGGACTTAGATACAGCACTTTACATGGGACTTAGATACATTACATACACAAGTACCCAAATGCCTTAATGAAGGATTTTCCTTGGGACTTTTATCTGAAACTGTCAAGTAATCTTTGTATTGAAAAGGCCATCTAAGGATTGTAATAGAGCCTAAGCTATACCATCTTGAAATGCATAAGTACCTACAGTGCCTTGCAAAAGTATTCACCCCCCTTGACTTTTTACCTATTTTGTTACATTACAGCCTTAAGTTCAATGTTTTGTTAATCTGAATTTTATGTGAGGGATCAGAACACAATAGTCTAAGTTGGTGAAGTGAAATGATAAAAATATATACAAAAAACTATTTTTTTAGAAATAGAAAACAGGAAATTGGCATGTGTGTATGTTTTCACCCCCTTTGTTATGAAGCCCATAAAAAGCTCTGGTGCAACCAATTACCTTCATAAGTCACATAATTAGTGAAATGATGTCCACCTGTGTGCAATCTGAGTATTGCATGATCTATCATTACATATACACACCTTTTTTGAAAGGCCCCAGAGGCTGCAACACCTAAGCAAGAGGCACCACTAACCAAACACTGCCATGAAGACCAAGGAACTCTCCAAACAAGTAAGAGACAATGTTGCTGAGAAGTACAAGTCAGGGTTAGGTTATAAAAAATATCCAAATCTTTGATGATCCCCAGGAGCACCATCAAATCTATCATAACCAAATGGAAAGCACATGGCACAACAGCAAACCTGCCAAGAGATGTCCGCCCACCAAAACTCACAGATCGGGCAAGCAGGGCATTAATCAGAGAGGCAGCACAGAGACCTAAGGTAACCCTGGAGGAGCTGCAGAGTTCCACAGTAGAGACTGGAGTATCTGTACATAGGACAACAATAAGCCGTACGCTCCATAGAGTTGGGCTTTATGGCAGAGTGGCCAGAAGAAAGCCATTACTTTCACCAAAAAACAAAATGGTACGTTTTCAGTTTGCGAAAAGGCATGTTGGAGACTCCCAAAATGTATGGAGGAAGGTGCTTTGGTCTGATAAGACTAAAATTTAACTTTTCGGCCATCAAAGAAAACGCTATGTCTGGAGCAAACCCAATACATCACATCACCCAAAGAACACCATCCGGGACTGGGAAACTGGTCAGAGTTGAGAGAAAGATGGATGGTGCTAATAACAGGGATTTTCTTGAGTAAAACCTGTACCACTCTGCGCGTGATTTGAGGCTAGGACAGAGGTTTACTATCCAGCAGGATAATGAACTCAAACACACCGCTAAAGCAACACTTGAGTGGTTTAAGGGGAAACATGTAAATGTGTTGGAATGGCCTAGTCAAAGCCCAGACCTCAATCCAATAGAAAATCTGTGGTCAGACTTAAAGATTGCTTTTCACGTTTGACAGGGTAGGGTGGGAGTACACAAGTCAGACCCTAGACAAATTTGGCTTAGGAAATTTGGCTCACATGCAATAGGGGCACTTTATACTTTTCCTTCTGCTTCACTGGCAGGTATGGGGTTTAGTTCTTCGAGCTTTGAGATATTGAACGGAACAAGACAGGGATGTCCCCTCTCTCCCATCATGTTTGTACTTTTGATGGAACCCCTTGCTGAGGCAATTAGATTATCTCATAATATTCGAGGGGTCAGGGTGGGAGAGAGGGAACACAAAATAAGCCTATATGCTGACGATGTGGTGCTGTCGTTGACCAGTCTGAAAGAACTCTCTCTCATCTGATGTCATTAATCGCTGAATATAATAAAATATCAAATTATAAATTGAATCTTCAGAAATTCGGAAACTGTACTGATTAATATCTCATCAGAGGTCAAACTACAATTGAAATTGTTATACCCCTTTGATTGGAAGTCTAATGCCTTTAAACATTTAAGAATATTTTTTTCTAATCAACTGGAGAAAAGGGTCGAAAGCAATTACAAAACTTTATATTTGAAATTCCAGAATATTTTATCGGATTGGAAAAAAGTAAAATCTTCATTTGCTGGCAGGATTGCCATTATTAAAATGTCACTTCTGCCAAGATTCAACTATATATTATGCTGTATACCAGTAATAATTCCAAATCATTGGTTGATAAAATTTCAACATATAATAGACCAATTTATTCAATTATCTAAGCATATTAGACTTAAGATATCAATTATGTTGAGAAGCTTTGTTAAAAGGAGTATAGCTTACCCTTTTTTGCAAATATATCACAATGCAAATATGGTTGTCCATGCATTCAAATGGGTTGAACCAATTAATAAGTACCCTTGGCTTCAGATTGAGAAAGCAATGGTCCCAGGCAAGGATTTAACAGCTTTAATTTTTTAGATGACATAGCTTCTAAAGAATTTGGTGATGGATCATATATTATAAAGGGGAACTTAAAAGCTTGGAGATGCATTAATAAAAAATACAGTTTAATTCCTACACTTAGCCCCTTAACGCCTTTAAAATCGTTTATAATTCGGAATTTAACACCATCAATTAAAGAATGGAACAATAAAGGTATCTTAAGCATCAAAGAAAATTTTTTTAGAGGGGAAGCTTGCCTCGTTTAAACAACTATAAGATACATTTAATATCTCACTTAGTGGTTGGCTGACTTACAATCAGTTTACAGCATCCATATTCTCCTATAATAATGCCATGTCACTTAGAAATCAACTGACCCTAACTGAAAAATGTATACAGGTATTAGATAAACGACATATGGTTTCTAAGTGCTATTCCTTTATCAAAGATAATATACAAATAGGAAAAACAACCTGCATGAAACAGTGGGAACAAAATTTGAGAGTCAAGATTGGTAAAGACTCTTGGTATGCAGCCTTCAAATTAACAAACCGATTTATTAAACAAACTACACTTAGAGAAATATACTTTAAAACTATTAATAACTGGTATATGACACCTCAAAACATATTTCATATCTCCCACAATATCTCTGATAAATGTTGCTAAAGAGATTGTGGCATAACAGGGAATTTAAGCCATATTATGTGGGATTGCCCACTCCTCAATGTTTTTTGGAAAGATTGTTACAATCTTCTATCAGCAACGTTAGAAGTTGATTTACCCTTTACCAAACAATGTCATTTGTTACACATATTTCCTGAAGAAATTTCCTTGGAAAAAAAGTACTAGCCACTTTAGTTTTCTCAGTGGCTAAACATATGATTACATCTAATTGAAAGGGGAAAATTATACCCTCTTGTTATGAGATTATCATTAATATAGAACATTTCCGAGAGCTGGAAAGAAACTGTATATTTGAAGGGGTAATCAGTAAAAACCCTTTAAAATGCAAAATATGGGACACCAAATTTTAAGTCCAATCTCTATATCTCCTTTTATTTATTTATTTATTTTTTTTCCAGGTTGTACGAAACTCTAATGTTAAACTTGTTAATTAGATTTGAATGAATGCGGTATGAATGTTTGTCTTTGTTTTTTATTCTGTATTTGTTATGTTAAAAAAAAACAACAAAAAAAACGTTGCTGTTCACAAGCACAAACAATCCAACTTGAAGGAGCTGGAGCAGTTTTGGAAGGAGGAATGGGCAAAAATCCCATTGGTAAGATGTGGCAAGCTCAAAGAGACTTATCCAAAGTGACTTGGAGCTGTGATTGCCACAAAAGGTGGCTCTACAAAGTATTGACTTTAGGGGGGTGAATAGTTAGGCACATTGACTTGTTTCTGTTATTTTGGCCTATTTGTTGTTTGCTTCACAATAATAAAAAAAAAAAACATCTTCAAAGTTGTGGGCATGTTTTGAAAAATTAAATGATGCAAATCCACAAAAAATCCATGTAAATTCCAGGTTGTGAGGCAACAAAACACGAACAATGCCAAGGGGGTGAATACTTTTGTAAGGCACTGTAGAAGTCTTAATAAAAGATTCTCCTTTGGAATCTTTATTTGAAATATCTAATAGGTGACTAGATTAGTAATCATAAGTACCAGCCACTTTTCTTAAACAGTTAGAGAGATATGTAACATTTTTAGAAATTAATTGAAAGAATAATAAAATTAATTCTTGACAATGCTAATCAAAATGTCATTGATGTGTATTTAATATATTTGGTATCCAGTAATCTAATACAATTTGGAGATTATATGAATGTTATCTTACTGACTCATCTACTTAAAGGCAAAGCTGTTTCTTATTCACATACATTTTATTATTAATGGGAATACATTTCATCACTTTTTGTTCATTCATTTTCCCATTACAATAGGAAGATCAGTATTTCACTTATGGTATTCATAAGTAATCAATTGTTAATTCACTTTTTTACTTCACTTCATCTACTAAGATAAACACTAGCAATAGCACTGTTGCTTCAAGAATATATATATATATATATATATATATATATATATATATATATATATATATATATATAAATAATGTCTACACACCCCTGTTAAAATGTCAGGTTTCTGTGCTGTAAAAAATGAGACAAAGATAAATCATTTTAGAACTTTTTCCACCTTTAATGTGACCTATAAACTGTACAACTCAATTGAAAAACAAACTGAAATCTTTTAGCTGGAGGGAAGAAAAATAAAAAATAAAAATAATGTGGTTGCATAAGTCTGCACACCCTCTTATAACTGGGGATGTAGCTGTGTTCTGAATTAAGCAATCACATTCCAAATTGTGTTAAATAGGAGTCAGCATCATTTAAAGTGCCTCTGATTAACCCCAAATAAAGTTTAGCTGCTCTAGTTGGTCTTTCCTGAAATGTTCTTAGTTGCATCTCACAGCAAAAGCCATGGTCCACAGAGAGCTTCCAAAGCATCAGAGGGATCTCATTGTTAAAAGGTATCAGTCAGGAGAAGGGTACAAAATCATTTCCAAGGCATTAGATATACCATGGAACACAGTGAAGACAGTCATCATCAAGTGGAGAAAATATGGCACAACAGTGACATTACCAAGAACTGGAGCTTCCTCCAAAATTGATGAAAAGACGAGAAGAAAACTGGTCTGGGAGGCTACCAAGAGGCCTACAGCAACATTAAAGGAGCTGCAGGAATATCTGGCAAGTACTGGCTGTGTGGTACATGTGACAACAATCTCCCATATTCTTCATATGTCTGGGCTATGGGGTAGAGTGGCAAGACAAAAGCCTTTTCTTACGAAGAAAAACATCCAAGCCAGGCTACATTTTGCAAAAAACACATCTAAAGTCTCCCAAAAGCATGTGGGAAAAGGTGTTATGGTCTGATGAAACCAAGGTTGAACTTTTTGACCATAATTCCAAAAGATATGTTTGGCGCAAAAACAACACTGCACATCACCAAAAGAACACCATACCCACAGTGAAGCATGGTGGTGGCAGCATCATGCTTTGGGGCTGATTTTCTTCAGCTGGAACTGGGGCCTTAGTTAAGATAGAGGGAATTATGAACAGTTCCAAATACCAGTCAATATTGGCACAAAACCTTCAGGCTTCTGCTAGAAAGCTGAACATGAAGAGGAACTTCATCTTTCAGCATGACAATGACCCAAAGCATACATCCAAATCAACAAAGGAATGGCTTCACCAGAAGAAGATTAAAGTTTTGGAATGGCCCAGCCAGAGCCCAGACCTGAATCAGATTGAAAATCTGTGGGGTGATCTGAAGAGGGCTGACAGATTTGGAGTGTTTGTGCAAAGACGAGTGGGCAAATCTTGCCAGGTCAACATGTGCCATGCTGATAGACCCATACCCAAAAAGACTGAGTGCTGTAATAAAATCAAAAGGTGCTTCAACAAAGTATTAGTTTAAGGGTGTGCATACTTATGCAACCATATTATTTTATTTTTATATTTTTTCTTCCCTCTACCTAAAAGTTTCAGTTTTTTTTTCAATTGAGTTGTGGAGTTTATAGGTCACATTAAAGTTGGAAAAAGTTCTGAAATCATTTATGTTTGTCTCATTTTTTACAGCACAGAAGCCTGACATTTTAACAGGGGTGTGTAGACTTTTTATAGACTTTTTATATCCACTGTATATATATATATATATATATATATATATATATATATATATATATATATATATATATATATGCATTAAAGCTGTGTAATACAGCATGCATAAGCTTAAAGGAAGCCATGTTTGATAATAGCTAAGGATTGAAGAGCGAGGCATTTGTGGGCACATTTGCATGTCCCGGCTTAGCTTCCCAGAATGCAGTGTAATAACTGTATTTCTCGGAATTCTGAGCTGGAAGCAGGTTTTTAAACTTGTTTTAGACATTTAGGGGTGAACACTATTTATTTACTGTACGGTGGAGGGCTTCTATCTCTTTTGCCCACCATATTATGAATTATTGCTGTGGTGAACTACCTACTCATAAGGTCCACAACACAGGCTAAAATCCCGGTCCATTCTAATGATAGCCAGTAAGCTTGAAACAGCCGTACATGGATTGGATACTCAGCCTGTGTTTAATCTAACCTTGGCTTTACCTTAAAGCTGTGTAATACAGCATGCATAAGCTTAAAGGAAGCCATGTTTGAAAATGGCTAAGGATTGAAGAGCGAGGCATTTGTGGGCACATTTACATGAACCAGTTCAACTTCCCAGAATGTAGTGTAATAGCTGTTTTTCTCGGAATTCTGAGCTGGAAGCAGGTTTTTAAACTTGTTTTAGACATTCAAATGTGAACACAGATGTACTATTTATTTACTACTAGCGAATTGCCCGTCAAAAAATTATGGGCATGAAATTGTTAGCCAGCGTTTTGTACCGTGAGGACCTTCGGCGCTCATTGCGAGGCTTGCGCTGAGCACCTTCGGCGCTCATCGCATGCCTCGCAATGAGCACCTTCTGCGCTCATTGCGCGGCTGTTGGATGTTTTTTTAAATTTTTTATTACAGGTGCTTTTTCTGTCATTGTAAGGTCGGGGCTGATGCGCTTTTTGCGCTTATTGCAAGGCTGTCACCTGGTGCATTTTGTGTGGTATGAGCAGCGTTGGCATTGGTTGTAAGGCGCGCAGTGAATGTCTTTTGTGTTTATTGCAACAATTTTTTTAAAACATTTTTTTGTGTATATGTATTCTTGTATGCCAATTAAATAAAGAATACATTAATAAATTAATATACTTTACTTATTTCTAAGTAATATATGCAGGAAGCATTGTGCTGAAGAGCTGACAATCTGTTTCGATGCTCCTGCAGCATCCAATGTAGGTTTGCACAGTTCTGAAGCTGAGGTGTAAGTGTCAGCAATGTGTGCAGTGTGTAGTGTAAATAGGCTGCGTGCGCGAGGGGAAGCCGTTAGTGTAGCTGTGTACTTCTGCATCGTGTAAGTTAGTGTTGTGAAATGGCGGCGAATGTGTATGTGGTACGCTGTGTATAATGTAGCGTCCTTACTAAAAGTGTATCTTTACTTCGTACAGCTTTTTTTAAAAGCCGTTTGTGCTTTGTGGTGTTTTGCGGCTTTAGGGTCGTGTAGCCTCGTTTTCGTTTTTTTCGGTGGCCATTTTTTCTGTTGCTTAGGGGATTTTCGTGTGTGGAAACTTGTGAATTTGGACTTAAATTGAGGTGTAACTTCACTTGCAGAGGTCCTGGGTGCCCCCCCCTTTCTGTGGGTAAGCTTTTTATGTATTTTTTATGTTTATGTAAAATGGCGGAGAATGTGTATGATGTTGCGTCCTTGGTAAGTGTATCTTGTACCTAGTACAGCTTTTTTGAAAAGCTGTATGTGCTTGATGGTGTTTTGCGACTTTAGGGTCGTGTAGCCTCGTTTTCTTCGGCGGCCATTTTTTCTCTCGCTTAGGGGATTTTCGGGTGTCTAAACTCGAGAATTTGGACTTAAATTGAGGTGTAACTTCACTTGCCGAGGTCCTGGGTGCCCCCCCTTGCTGAGGGTAAGTTTTTATGTATTTTTTGTGTGTATTTATTTTGTTTCTAATGTTTTCATGTGCGCGCGGTTCGGCCGTTAAGGTAGTATTTTTGCGAGGTCCGCGTCTGTAAATTTTCCAGTCTAATTCCGCGAGGGATGCAGTACTGGCAAGTTCGCTTTGCGTTCTCGCAAAGCGTGACAACGATTTGTAGTTTGACAACTATTATATGTGATTATATATATATATATATATATATATATATATATATATATATTATTTTTTCTATATATAAAATATATATCCGTTTTGGACGCATATGGGAATAATCACATCCATCATATTTTTTCTATAATTTAATAAAATTATTGTGTTCAACCTCAGATTTGAACCCTGGTATCATAGCGCTATAAACCTAAAATGTAGAGTATTAGTAGGTATGTTGAAGGTAAGAGCATAAAAACTGAGTAAAGCCCGGACTTACAAGTATATAGTCTCGTGATTAGAGTTCAGTCCCAATTTCCAGAATGGAAGGTCAAAGTCTTCCTGTATCTCACTCAGAGGGTGTCTTGATGTGTGATAGGTGTTTGGTCAAAGTCCATCTGTGTTTCACTCAGTCTCCTTATGTGATGATAGTTGATTGCACTTATTGAGGCTGGCTGCTTCTCTATAGTACACCGTTCACGTGGTGAGTCGTCCAGTAATATGTAAATAAAAGACAAACAAGGTTAGAGGGAGAGGGCCCACCTCCCAGTGCAGATTAGTATGTATGAACTTGTGGAACAAGAATAAATCAAAGTTCAATGGTAACCAGTAGCACGTAATAAATAGAAGATCAGAACACACACATTTGTGACCACAAAGATATGAGGTATAAAAATTGCTTCACTGGCGCAGTCATCAAATATTGGCACTGGATTCCTCATCCTTCTCTGGTACTGCTGAAGTCCTTGTGTGTAGTCCAGTCTCTGATAAGCTCTGTGGTGCTCGTAATTGTATTAAAGGGCAACCGCACAGAGAGTGTGGAGTTGTGGCAATTATATTATATTATAAATTCCCAAGGTATGTTACACTGAGTAGCTAGTGTTAACTGGGGTACCACTTAATAGCAGAGGAAACTTGTAGACACCACTTATAGTGATTAAAGATCTATTTATTACAAGTAAGCAGTAACAGGGTATGAAATGTGAATGTAAGATTCAAAAAAATGGTACAAGGAATGCATCTCATTGGATGAATCAATAAAAAAAGACTTAAAAAGAGTACATTATATCCATTCTCTTGGAAAATATAAAAAAGATAATAATAATAAATAAGGGTTGTAATAGACGCTGTAATCAAATGCGTTTCATCAATATGTTGGCTTCCTCAGTGATAAAAAGTAAATAAATACTAATAAGTACTCACACTGTGTGGTAGGATTGTAGTACAGTAGCATGAAGTTGCTAAAAATATGTGTGCATGTGAGAAGAGAGGGCTCTACTGATTGTGTGGTCTTTTTAAAACCAAAATGGAAGTGAAAGCAATATCCATATGATTCCTTTTGGTGGAGGGGACATGAACCCACGGCAGAGCGAAGTGAAAGGGGAGCGGGTGGTGACCAGAGAAGGAAGCAAAGGATAGGAGTGGTTTCTGATTGGTAGAGAGGGGAGAGAGGAGGGGTTTCAGCAGAGGTTTCTTAAAGGGATGTGTGTGGCAGTTGAGCACACATTGAGTCTAAGCTGGAGCTGTAGGTTAGTTGTGAGTAGTGTGACAGTCTAATATCCCCCATTTACCCATAATGTCATGGAGTCTCTGCTAGGTCAGATTAGGGAGGCTGCAGCTGAAAAAGGCCAGGATTGGCTGTCAGCGTTAGTGGCCTCCATCCCCAGAGTTACCCCTGCTAGGGATAGTTCTCCCTCTATGGTTCCACCTACCCCTCCTCCTATTTATAGTAGGGAACCATCCCCTGATATCCCCAATTCCCCCCCTTCCCCTCCTCCTGGATCCCCCCTCCTTCACATATCTCCCTCCCCCCCATCCACCTCGGCCATCCTACCTCAAGAGGCCTGTCATCGTCCGACCAGAAGAACCAGGGCTCCGGCAAGACTGAGCCTTGGTCCATCAGCCCCTTCAGTGAGCCAGCCGGCCCCTCCTGCTGGTCTGAACGATGCTGGGCCTGGAGGGAAGAGGCACGCCGGTGAAGCATCTAGCGGGATGAATGTACCCCGGCTGGGAGTTGCTGAGAAGGCACAACATGTGGTCCGGCAGGAGGAGCTGGCACGTGGCTCCAGGAAGCTCGGCGGGATGAAAAATGGCGCGACCAGAAGTGACGTCAGGCTCACTTCGGGCGGCTCGGCGGAGGGCGGCGGAGGCCAGCAGGTACGGGGCTGACATCAGGAAGGGTGAGTTACGGGTCCTGCGGGATCTGAGGTCTGTGATCATCACAGGCACTGGGTCAGCCGCAGCAGTGTGCTCTGATTCTGGGTCTGAGAGGCAGCAAGCCCAGGAAGAGGCAGTGCCACCTGGGGGTGTGGACCAGCCACAACCCAGGGTGGTGGGTATGCTCACTAGGAGCAGGGGGGTCATAGGCCTGGGAAGGGAGCTACCTGGGGGGGGAGCCAGGGCACTAGAACAGAGAATTAGGAGCCAGCAGCGGGCACCCCCCCAGGCAGATGGATTATTCAGCACCCAGAGGAGCCCAGGGGACAGACAACCTGATGGGGAGGGGCGGGATAACCCTGTCACAACAAGGCCAGGCGGTGAGGGGTTACAGGCTAGAACCCAAGCTGGGAACGGGCGCAAAAGGGAGAGAAGTTTCTATAGAGCCCAGGGCTGGAGTGGCAGCTGCAGGGTATTGGAAGGACGCAGAGAGCGACGAGCAGGGTGGGAGGTATGACACTTCATCCCCAGACGAGAGGTCGGATAGTGGGGTAGTAGATGAAGGAAGGTAAGGCAGAAGCTACTCCCCTGGTAGAACTAGGGTTAGGATCAGGAGTGGAAGGCGGCGAGAGGGGACCTCACAGAAGTTACACTGCAGGAGAAGTGGCAGGGATGAGCCCCGCAGGCTGGAAAGGGCCTTGGGGGGGAGGCAAGGAATGTCTCATGTGTACCAATCACACAGGTCCTCAGCCTTTTATACAAGTTCGCAGATGTCGTCAGCACGAGCTGCAGCGACACGACGGCGAAGTGGTGACAACAACCCATCAAGTTCAGTTGCCGCACGGTGGGATGCTATCCCGGCGGAGTTGTGCCGGAAAGCCGCAACACCTAACTCTGGAGGTGAGTGCCTTGCACACGGCTCATGCACACACACAGCACAATCAATACATGGAACGCAATCAGACACTATAGTGGAGCTCCTGAGGACTGTGTTGTCTAAGTTAGAAGGTGGAAAGTCAGCGGCGCAGGCATGGGTCCCAGCAACGCTGGTAGATGCAGGAAGGGGGCAGGCAGAGAGTGTCGGGGAGAGCCAGAAAACATGTAAGAGTGACTCGGCATCTATCGTGGTAGCGGATACGGCGCTAGCAGCCCCCACCCTCTGCAGGATAGGCCCTCTGGGAGTTCATGTAGCTCAGGATCTAAAAGATAGGATATGGAAGCGGGAGTTTATAGAAATATTTTCCTTGCTGCCGCTGGATCAGTATTTTGAGGTTAAGGAGGACTCATCCCGGGATGAGGGCAAAAAAGAAGAGGATGAGAGGAAGCGTAGGTTTAGGAGAATCCCAAAAACCTTCGCGAATTGGTCGCAAGCGTTCGCAATCTTGGCAAGCATAGTCGGGGAAAGGAAGCCAGAATATTACTGTGCTCTATTCTGCTACCAGGACGAAATAGACAGCATCCATAGGACATACGGGGGGATGGCCTGGTGGGCGTACGACGAACAGTTCAGGCAGAGGATGGCTGTTAGGGAGGAAATGAGATGGGATGATAGGGAGGTAGGCATATGGATGAAGATAGTCACCCCACTCAGAGCGGCTCAGTCCTTTCGTGGGTCCGGTAATAGGCAGCAGCAGGTCGCCAGCTCGGTTATGAAGGGATGTTGTTTCCTGTACAACGAAAGCTCATGCAAATGGGGATCTGTCTGCAGATTCAGGCACGAGTGTTCGGAATGCGGGCATCCACACCCATTGTTCTGGTGTTTCAAGAAATTGCGCGGAACTGCAGGACAGTCTGAGCCCGCTTCCAAAGGCGAGAACGCCGATCAGGCTAGAAAGGATGCTTCCTTGGTTAAAAATGTACGGTAGGCGAAGAGGGTACGCTAAAAAGGCGGAGTCGATCCGTGAGGGTATTGACGGCGTTTTTCTATTCCTTTTAAGACTTTTCCTGAGCTATTGTTCGTCCCCCCTAATTTAAAATCGGCAGGTCAGTTTCCCGTCATCGTTAAGGAAAAGATTGCAAAAGAACTAGCTTTGGGACCGATGGCTGGCCCCTTTCGGGAGCCACCCGTCCCAAACTTGAGGTTATCGCCATTAGGCGTGGTTCCAAAAAAGGAGCCTGGCAAGTACAGGCTGATACATCACCTTTCTTACCCCAAGGGGGGATCGGTGAATGATGAGATCGATAAGGACTTGTCAGCGGTTAGGTACACCCCATTTGATCAGGCCTTAAAGCTTGTTCGGTTAGCAGGCAGGGGCGCCCTATTGGCAAAGGTAGACATTGAGTCTGCTTTCAGATTGCTTCCGGTAAACGCGGAGAGTCAGAATCTACTAGGTTGCAACTTTCAAGGCAACTATTATGTCGATTTGTGTTTGCCTATGGGATGCTCTATATCATGCGCGTATTTTGAAGCTTTCAGTTCCTTTGTTCAATGGGTGGTGCAGGTCAAGTCAGGATCCAAGTCCCTAGTCCATTATTTAGATGATTTCCTTTTTGTCGGACAGGGGGGTTCTCAGGTATGTGGGGATCTTATGGACGTGTTCATGTCCGTAGCGAAAGACTTCGGGATCCCTATTGCGAGAGAAAAGACAGAGGGTCCATGTACAGTGCTTAGCTTCCTGGGGATTACAATTGATTCAGGGAGGTTGGAGTGTCGTCTGCCGGACGATAAAATAACCGATCTCAGGGCCAGAGAGGAGGAAACACGGGGAGCCCGGAAAGTGACCCTTAAGGCCCTTCAGTCTCTGATAGGAAAGTTAAACTTTGCCTGTCGGATAATTCCTATGGGAATTCTAGGCGCTTGTCGTTGGCGACTGCTGGGGTTAAACAGCCTCATCACTTTATTAGGGTCACCGTGGATATGAAGGAGGATTTAGAAGTGTGGTTAAGGTTCTTTGATTCTTTTAATGGGAGATGTTTTATCCCTGCAGTTCCCGTCAGCAACTCGGAGATAGACCTTTTTACGGATGCAGCCGGTAGCGTCGGATTCGGGGCCTATTTAAAGGGGCAATGGTGCGCTGAGCAGTGGCCGCCGGAGTGGGTTTCAATAGGGCTAACTAAAAATTTGGCATTCTTAGAACTCTTTCCTATAGTGATCGCAATGTTTATTTGGGGGGGATCAGCTTAGAGACCAGCAGCTGATATTTCATTGTGACAACATGGGGGTGGTTCAGGCGGTCAATTCACTGTCGGCTTCCTCTCTGCCGGTGATAAGATTGATCAGACAGTTGGTTCTTAGGTGCATGCAGTGTAACATTAACTTTAGGGCTAAGCATGTACCTGGGGTTCAAAATGTGATAGCAGATGCGTTGTCCCGGTCACAGTGGGATCGTTTCCGGTAGGTGGCTCCATCGGCATCCGAGACAGGAATCCCGTTACCACGCCACTTATGGAACATGGGAGCGTGGAGCTAGGGGAGTTGATAAAGAATTCACTGGCACCAACCACATGGAGGTGTTATAAGAAAGTGTGGCTGGAGTGGAAAGCTTTTGGGGAAGAGTTAGCCAGAAAGAGTGGTGGTGAGGTAAATGATCTGAGTACCCTCATTGCGTCCATGCTGCAGTGCCAGGAGCGGGGAATATCCCCGTCCGTGGTAGGTAGGAAGATAACAGCCCTGGCCTTCATGTTGAAGCTGCAGGGGAGGCCAGACGTCACAAAAAATTTCTGTGTGAGGCAGGCTTTAAAGGGAATGAGACAGGGGACCAAACGAAAGGATGTGAGGAGGCCTATATCATTTGCAGTTTTGCAATCCTTATACGGTGAGCTAGGGGGAATTTGAGGAAATCTGAGTACGAGGCGCTATTGTTTCAGACAGCGTTTTCGCTCGCTTTCTTTGGGGCGTTTCGGATTAGCGAATTGGTAAGCCGGAACAAGACAGTTATGGGAGGTCTTCAGGATCAGGATGTAGAAGATTTGGGTCATTCACTGGTTATATGGGTTAGGCGGTCGAAGACCGACATTTATGGTAAGGGGTCTGCCATTTATTTGCATCCTATTTCATTCTCAGTCTGCCCTTGTAAATTACTGTAGTAACTAGTTTCAGGGTAGTTAGAGGTAAGAAGCAGGGTTCCTTCATAATGCACGAAGATGGGAGTCCTTTATCTCAGTTCCAGTTCATTTCCGTTCTCAAGGTAACATTGGGTAGAATTGGGTTAACACCATCACAGTTTGGGTCGCATTCGTTTAGGATAGGGGCAGCAACTGAGGCAGCAGGGTCAGGTATGGGGGGATGACTGGGTTAAGAGAATAGGTAGATGGGGGTCTGATAGCTTCCGGTCATATATTCGGCCAGAGTTAGTGACTGGTAATTAAGGCTTTCTTTATGACAGGTTCCACCTGGCAGGTGTGGCTCACGGGTCACTCGTATATTTACTGGACCAGGAAGGAGGCTGGGATCAAGGATGGAGGTTTGCAGCTGGGATTCCCTTCAGATCGGGTGTCACTCCGGTGGTTGGGGGTTACAGGGCTTAAGTGGCACAAGCTGGTGGAGCATATAGCGGGGTATGCCAGAATGTTTGAGGGGCCCGAGGTGTTGTTTGTTCACGCTGGGGGGGTGATAACTTAGGCAACATGCCAATCAAGGAGTTGATTAGGATAATGAAGCGTGATATAGAGCGCTTGTTGGCTCTCTTCACGGGTTTGGTGATAGTATGGTCAGAAATGATACAGCATAGGAAGTGGAGGGCTCCCATGGATGGGGCAACGATGGACAGGTGTAGGAAGCGAGTCAACAAGGCAATGTCGAGTTTCATTAGGAGGCATGGAGGGATCTCCATAAGGCACGTTGACTTTGAGATAGTTGACGTTGAGGGATATTTTATGAAAGACGGGGACCACTTAAATCCAATTGGGTTAAATTTGTTTATTTATGCAATTAAGGACAGCATTGCAAGGGCCATAGCTTCGGTGACGGAACGCACGTGACGTGCGTTTGTGGTGGTAGTGCTTGCTCTCCTACGTTGGTGAAGGAGGAGGAGCCTCTAGGGGCACGGGGTCCCCTGAGGGGTATTAGGCTAAGTAGGGCGGGCAAGCACTAGTTGGTATATTGGTTAATTACAATTTGGTTTTGGTTTTACCTGTTAAGTCTAATAAAGAAGCTGTGGCCAGTTTTTACACCCAGATTGGTGTCATGTCGTTATTTCAGGTTTGTTGGGCTTTGGGGATATCCCAGGTATGACGGTAACTGGTCAATGAACCCACGGCCGAGCGAAGTGGAAGGGGAGTGGGTGGTGACCAGAGAAGGAAGCAAAGGATAGGAGTGGTTTCTGATTGGTAGAGAGGGGAGAGAGGAGGGGTTTCAGCAGAGGTTTCTTAAAGGGATGTGTGTGGCAGTTGATCACACATTGAGCCTAAGCTGGAGCTGTAGGTTAGTTCCCACCCTCCCTCCCTCTTGTTTCGCTATCTTGGAATGTTATTCAAAAAAAAATAAAAAAAATAAAAATAAATAAATAAATAAATAAATAAAAAATAAAAAAACATGCATAAAAGTTTTGTAAGGTATATGGTACGTGTTTTATATGTCACAGCAGGGGGCGGTAGTGCTTGCCCTCCTACGTTGGTGAAGGAGGAGGAGCCTCTAGGGGCACGGGGTCCCCTGAGGGGTATTAGGCTAAGTAGGGCGGGCAAGCACTAGTTGGTATATTGGTTAATTACAATTTGGTTTTGGTTTTACCTGTTAAGTCTAATAAAGAAGCTGTGGCCAGTTTTTATACCCAGATTGGTGTCATGTCGTTATTTCAGGTTTGTTGGGCTTTGGGGATATCCCAGGTATGACGGTAACTGGTCATAGTTTAGATGATGTGGGCGATCTCATTTGCCAAGTGTGCCATCATGTGACAGGATGACCCCCACATAACCTTTTTCTATTGGCTCATTATTTCGAACATCATGGGCTCCATATTGGTTAAGGGCAAGGATGAATTTCACATGGGGACTGGAAGGGCAATACATCAGGAGCGCCACATTGGTTAAGGGCAAGGATAAATGTCACATGGGGACTTTTAAGACAATAAATATATAGATACTAGTACAAAATAAATTGGTACTTTAGGGTGCAAAATCTGTTTGTATATCTACTTCACCAACTAAACATAAACCTTCAGACACTGGTCAAATGCTACTTGATTAATGCAGATGGTGTACAATAGGAACTGAACCATAAATATATACATACTAGAATATTGCCCGTCAAAAAATGACGGGAATCAAATTGTAAGTGAGCTAATGCTGTTTGGTGTATGGTAATGAACTAAATAATGCATTAATTAAAAGGAATATACTTTACCTATTACCTTTACCATATTATGCTGAAGAGCTGACAATCTGTTTTCATGTTGCTGCAGCATACAATGTGTGTTTTGAGTGTTGTGTAGCTGCTGTGTAAGTGTGAGCAATGTGTGCATTGTGTAGTGTAAATAGTGTGAGTGTGCGAGGGGAAGCCATTAGGGTAGCTGTGTACTTCCGCATTATGTAAGTTAGTGTTGTAAAATGGCGCCTAATGTGTGGTACGCGGCTGTTGGTGATTTAGCGTCCTTGTTCTTGGACCTCGTCCGGCTTTTTCGAAAAATAGGTATGTGTTTGATGGTATTTTGCGTGTTTAGGGTCCTGTAGCCTCGTTTTCGTTTATTCGGCGGCCATTTTTTCTCTCGCTTAGGTGATTTTCAGGGGTCTAAACTCTTCAATTTGTACTTAAATGGAGGTGTAACTTCACTTGCAGAGGTCCTGGGTGCCCCCCCCCCCTTGCTGTGGGTAAGCTTTTCATGTGTTTGTTGTGCGTATTTATTGTGTTTTGGATGTTTTGTGGTCGTAATTTTGCGTGGTCGTAATGTTTTTCTTTTCTAAGTCCTGCATCTCGTATTTGTGTGTCGTAAGTCCGTAAATGTTGCGAGGGCCGCAGCGTTAGCAACAAATTTTGACAACCCGCAGTTATGACAACTATATATGTGATATGTGATGATTATAGTAACTCATGGGATATCAAAATGCCCCAGACACAATGGGATAGAGTCAGATCAATATGAAATAAACTATAATGAATAAAATAAAATAATTTTTAGGAAAAATGAAAAAGTTTGAACCATGTATAAGCATATACACTATCCATTAAAAAACATTATATGTACTGCTCCTGTGTATAGAAACTCAACTTAAAATTGAAGAGATACTGTATATATACATGCGCCCATTTATATATGTATATAAACAAGAATAAATGATCGTATGCTAGAAATGTCATAAGAAAAGTCATAAGAAATGGTAAAGGCATATGCATGGAAGTGGCAGTCTGATATATGACACTGGAACACAAAATGAGAGTAAAATGTAGGGACAAGGATCACAAATATGAAGGATTAGACAAATGTTATGCGTATATACATAGGCAATGTAAAAATAAATAAATAAATTAATGTGATCTATAAAGAGAATAGTCAGTTACTCTTCTAACCAGCATATTCAAGTCCTCTATTAAGGCCATTAGGTTTGAGAGTGTCTAACTTGTGGATCCACTTAGTCTCCCTGCGTCTTAACTAAACTGCTTCTTTTGTGATACCTTTTATGTCTTTGTTGTGTGCTCTGATGACATGGGCCGAAAAACCTTTAGTAAACACACCTATTTTGACATTATAAAGATGTTTAGAAAATCTCGTTTTCAGAGCTCTCTTAGTGCGGATTACAAATTGTTTCTGGCAATGGCAGGTGATAACATATACCACATGGTCAGACCTATAGGTAGTATGATGTTTGATTTTAAAGTTTTTCTTTTTACTTGTGAACCTGACCATGTTTTTGTTTGTAGTTTTGAGATATTTGCATGTATTGCACCTTTTTGTTCCACATTTGAAGCAACCATTCAGTGTTTTTAACCAGGACTTACTGTTGGTGTTGGGAATGGTTTGTCTCAGTTCACTGGGGGCCAATAGCTGCTTGAGATTGATATTATTTATAGTCACAGTGGGTTCATCTGGTAAAATGTTGCAGGGGATCCTGTTTAAGGATTGTCCACTGTTTTACTATAATCTTCTGGATGTTTTTGGCAGTTGGACTATACTTTGTGAGGAAATGGCAGGAGTTAGAGTCTCTTATTTTTTCCTTCCATTGACCTCTGGATTTATTGATCAGATCATTTCTATCTAGAGGGTCATAATCTGTGGCCCTGAATGTATCCGTTAGGGGACCACTCAAGACACTTAGATGGCTGCAGTTTCTCCTGATTCTTTGGAATTGGCCAAACGGGATATTGCGGATCCATCTAGGGTCATGGCGGCTGTTGGCATGTAGGTAGCCATCTGTGTTGGTGGGTTTAGTATAGAGTCTCGTAGTGATCTGATTCAATTCACCCATTAGTACAACATCTAGGAATGGGACCGCTTTCTTGTCTGTGTGCATTGTGAATTTAGAATTCATACCATTATTGTTTATAAATTTCAAGAACATAGTTTTGGCATCTACTGTATGTTGTGGTCATCTCAGATGACCACGATATCATCAATATATCTATAGCATTTTATAATATGTTTTGAAAATGTGTTATTATTCCATATGTACTGGTCTTCCCATATGCCCATAAACAAGTTCGCAAAACTAGGGGCAAACTTGGTACCCATTGCTGTCCCATTTTTTGTAAATAATACTTCCTCTCAAACATAAAATAGTTATGGTGTAAGATAAAACCAATAGCCTCAGTAATCGATTCTGCTTGAGAGAGTTATATGCTGTTAAAGGACTCAAAATATTGTTTGATTACATTCATTCCTAGTGTTTGCAGTTTTGATCAGTATAGGGCTGAAACATTTAGGGTAATCCAACAGAAATTCTCCTGCCAATGTTGTCTACTCAAGTTCTAGTAGATGGGGGTGTGTCTTGAATGAATGATTTGAGAGTAGGTACCATGGGTTTGAGGAACTCATCTACTTATTCTGACAGTCTTTCAGTTAGCAAATACAGTAGAGGTGCTCATCTGAGAACGAAAAATACCTCAGTGGGTTTTTTCTAGTATATCAGTCTGGTCTCACGCAAAAGAGTGACGCAGCCACGACATACCAGGTAATTCTACCCTGAAAAGTAGAAACAGCAAACCCAAGATGCGTTTCGGCCTCTGTGGGGCTTGTCAGTGAGGTGCAGCTGTACTCCCATCACCCATAAGGTGAGGAAAAAGAGTAGAGGTGCTCATCTGAGAGCAAAAAATACCTCAGTAGGTTTTTTTCTATAGGTCTGGTTACCTACTCAGAGAGCAGCCTCTTTTAGCTCACATGTGCCCTCCACAAGGAGAAAAATCCTGTAGTATATCAGTTTGGTCTCACTCAAAAGAGTTAGTCAGTTAGGGAACCTATACCCCAAATAATAGGTCTCCCTGGTGGATTAACTGGGTTTTTATGGATCTTTTGGAGATGATAGAATATCGCTTTTTTGGGCGATTTAACATCCAGATACAAAGATTCCTGTTTGTCTAGAACCGCTTTGTTGTGGGCCTCTTGGATGAGAGTAAGGTTCGGTTTATGGGTCTGTTTAGTTTTACACATATGTTCAAACTTGCTCATAACAAGTTCTCTGAAGACTGGGATAAAGTTACCCTGAGATTGTACAAGGAAAAAACTGACTTTGGTGTGTCTGATGCTGGAATTGTCTGATTCCTTAATCAGGTCTTCCAAATAATTTATAAGACTGATTTTATCAGGTTATCATCAGTAGAGAGAAATTCTTCTAGGGGGTCGATTATTGGCAGCTAGCTCCTTTAGATTTAATAAAACTTCTAGGTCCTCAATATCTAGGTTAGTGCCTGGATGTGATTCCTCCTCATCTCCCTGTGTATCTTATCTAATATATTTGTTTTAGCAGAATTTCTTTTTAGGGTAAGGTTCCTGATAAACGTATTGAGATCAACAAATAGTTTAAACAATTTTGGTTCTGAATCAGGTGCAAAAGAGAGACCTTTTCTAAGTACATTGTTTTCATATATACTAAGTTCACTTTTGGATAGGTTAAAGATTTTTATAGTGTCATACTGTCTTTTTTATAATTTAATGGAAATGAATAGTCACTCACTTAGGCCCTCATTCAATTGCGATTTGGCCAATTGAATAAGGGTCTAAATAAGCACATAACATATGTTTTTTAAATAAGTTTTTAGTTAGTGAAAACCTTGCTTTCGGATAGATGTTTACTAACTAAAAACTTCTTAAAAAAATATTTTTATGTGCTTATTTAGACCCCTATTCAATTGGCCAAATTGCAATTGAATAAGGGCCTTAGTGGGTAAATGGGACATGGGCTGCCTGTATCAATGGAGAGAGATGTGGTGTTGCTTAGTGTCACTACCCAGCGATGAGGATACCATTGACACCCCTAACTCGTGCTTTAGCTTTCAAGAACAATTTCTCAGTGGTGAGATTTTGTGCTTAATCTCAGCGCCCAGCATGCCTCCGTACCATTTCAGAGGAACTCCGGAAATCACACGTAAAAGGCTCTTAGTAGCTTATTAAGAAAAAGCATTTTCCCTAATCCATTAATGTAGGATAGCCCATCATTCAAGAAGCACACTATTATAGCGACAGACTGCCTTTATTCTGCCTTTACAGATATTTTGTTATGTTTCTGTTGTCAACAGGTTTGGGGGTCAGGGGTTATATATGCCATATACTCTAAGGTCTGGACCACTCAGGCACAAGGACAGCAGAATGTGTATTAGAAGGTAGCCATATTGTTCTCGGGTGCCAGTTATCAAGGTACTGCTAGACCCCATGTGGGGTCGTCTCCTCTAATGATCTACCGCACCCTCTCATTGTTATATTGTATACACCCCCTTTGTATCTAACTGCTACAAATATTGTTGAATTTTCAAAAGAAATCAGGTCACTTTTGAAGCATATAGAAAATGTATGTCTCTTATTTTGCTCCTGTTCTCCTGGACTGCCGCAGGGAGTTACTTAGATACTCTGTAGGGTCCTGCTGGGGTAGGTTTGACTGTAACAATTCTCATCAAGCCCTGTTAGAAGAAGCAGATCTGGAGTCTCTTGGTAGCCTGGAAGTGCTTATTTCTGATGCAAGGACCCTGACCGATACAGAAGCCAGATATCAAGGTGCTGGTGCCGAGATTTCCAAGAACCGAAACTGTCCTTAAGGGTATTCCCTGCCAGTCATTTGCCTCCCTTGTCCTCTCTGTCTCCTCCAAGACTGAAGGAGATTTCTGCCTCCACTGGGGACAGAAGTTCCACGTCCACAGGAAACGAGGTAGGGCAGTTATGTACTTCTCTCCACCCCAACTGGACCTTCTGAACAATCTGTGTCCGGAGGATCACAAATTCATCCGTAGTAAGATCCAGAGGCATTACAGCCCTCCACCTCTGGAACCTCCTGGACACTCTGTCCTCTTCAGCTGCAGATAACCTGGGGCCAGGGAATGTGATTGCGATCACCTGCACAACATTATCAACTTCCTCCAGTTTATCTGGCCTTAGCTCCTCCACCATGACCTTCTAGATCCAACCTGCTGCTAGTTACCAGCCCGAGATCCCACCATCTTCCACCAAGCTGTTACTACTCAGATATGAGGGGACCATGTACACCCCTAACTCTCCTGCTTTAGCTTACAGAAACCAATCTTGGAGTTGTGAGGTTTTGTGTTTAATCTCAGCACCCAGCAAACTCAGAAACATTTCAGAGGAACTCCAGAAATCACAGCTTACAGGCTCATAATAGCTTATTAAAAAAGAATAAATAATTTTCCCTTATCCCTTTATGTAGGATAGCCCATCATTTCAAGAAGCACACAGTTGTTTAGTGTAGAGACTACTGTCTTTATTCTGCTTTCACAGATATTTTAAACAGCACAAAAGATACACATTCTCATGCCTACACCCTCCAACATTACTCCCTCTGAAATATAACTTATCTTATATTTTTCTGTTGTGAATAAATTAGAGGGAGGTTAGATTTCTCCCAGTCTCCAGACCTAACCTGCTTTACAACCTCCCGGGTCTGGTTTTACAATATTCTTGTTTATATGTGCCATTGGGGGAGGGAAACAGTCCGGATGGAAGTCAGTGTAACAAGCATGTCTTACCATATACATTCTTTAAACATTATGTATAAAAAGGAAAAACAACCTTTCACGGTCCATAGAACACATCCCATGTCCATTTTGAAAGCCTTGTTGGGCTAGGGGCCCAAATAACAGAGTCAGTGAATTCAGGAGCTGTAACAATACCGTTTTGGTTCATACAGGGCTCCGCTTGTGGGGTTCAGGGGTCCTTCCCTGGCCCCAGAAATCAGTCATGAGTATTAGTAAATGTGTATGTAAAATTGTAAATAGGTCATTTGGAATCGCCTGAGGATTCCGATTGGTTAAGTTGAGTTACTATAGTGTATATAACACCCCCTTTTTGACAAAGCCATATTATGCGACGAAACACGTGTCAGGAAGCACTAACATCGGACGTCAGATGCTTGAGCAAGTTAGGTTGTGTAGCTAATGGAGCAGTGATACTATGAAATAATAACACTCCAGAGAAGAATGACTGTTACACATGCTTTGAAACAATAACGGTTTAAGCAAGTAGAACTGTTACAAATGCCTGTAGAAAAAATATTTATTATACGTATTTGTTTATAATAATATGAACTGCTGCACAAATCAGCAAATAAGGTTGATGTCATCCTAAACTTAATGCTTTATAAAAATATGTATATTGTAATATATTGTGGTTCTTTTTAAATACAAACCTTCTAAATGTATTCTTCATATCTGTATGCATTTATATTTATTAAAAAATAAACCTCATAAAGTCAGTTGACCCAAAGCATATTCCTATTCTAGGTATTAAAGGGACAATCCTGCTGCATAAGGAATAAGGTATATTTCCACCTCTGATATAAAAGAGGCAAGTCAGGTTTGGGGTGCAACAAGTGTGCCTTCCAGGACTAGGAGGAGTGCCTTCCAGGACTAGGAAGAACCCAATTATGGTTCAAAGGGGTTAATGTTATCTGCCCATTTCCATCAGCTTATATCCAAAGTGAGAGTCTCTAAATATATATGAGGTCTTGGAATTGGTGGCTCAGCTTATAATAGAAAAGTGGATAGTCTTGTGTCTTGGCCGCAGACGGTTGGAGCTTATTTTTACCTCAATGCTTGAAAAACCTTCTATTTTCTCTTTTGAGATTAAATGTGTAATTTTATGCATATAGTATGAGAGTACTAGCAAAATAGAAAGGTGGCTCAGGTTAAGACAAGTATTATACCCAAATAGGGTGCTACTAGGGATCAAAAAGACATTGCTTAACAAAAAAGAACAGACACAGAGTCCCTATTATTGTGCACACCTATTATACTCAAATCTCCTTGGAGACAAACGTTAAAACTTCACTTTTAATATGTTAATTCAAATATTTTTAAATTATTATCAGATGCAGGATTTCAAACTATTGATGAAGAATCACATGGTTAGTAGGAGATCTTATTCAAACTAACTCAGAAATATATATTTATTTAAAGTGCTATACATAAAGTGCTAGTGCTCCTATATATTGTTGAAGAAGGAATCAGATACAATACTGATTCTATAATAAAGTGTAAACTATATAATATTGAGTTGAACCTCTAGTGCTACACATAAAGTGCTTCATAAATGTAGTGCTTAACAACTGAAACAGAACTATTGCTGATTCTATAATACAAAGTGCAATTACAGTCATCTATTAGCGTTTAGGCTGGTATTTCTAATTAATGGAAATATCTCTGGCTCTATTGGCCTTTCCTGGGATCTTACATTTGTTAGAAATCCTACTATTAGTTAATCTTCCCAAGGGCTCTATTCGCGAACTGATTCTTATTAGTGAATATTAGATATTGCTCCATTAGTCTTCTTTCTATTAGATGTTATTGTATCTTTCTACTACTGGAGACAATCTGTTAGTGTGCCTTGCGGTTTAGACGCCTTGCGATGACGTCATGAACACGCGTGCATGTGCCTGCGTCTAAACCGCGAGGCCCGCTAACATACTGTCTCCAGTAGTAGAAAGATACAATAGCATCTAATAGAAAGAAGACTAATGGAGCAATATCTAATATTCATATTCATATCTAAAAAGAATCAGTAGGCGAATAGAGCCCTTGGGAAGATGAACTAATAGTAGGATTTCTAGCTATTATAGGAAAGGCCATTAATTAGAAATACCAGCCTAAACGCTAATAGATTGCACTTTGTATTATAGAATTAGCAATAGTTCTGATTACGTTTTTAAGCACTAAACTTATGAATGCACAGAAGCACAAGCACTTTACGTATAGCACCAGAGCTTAAACTCAATATTATATGGTTTACACTTTATTATAGCATCAGTATTGGATCTGATTCCTTCTTCAACAATATATAGGAGCACTAGCACTTTATGTATACCACTTTATATACATACAGTATATATTTCTGGGTCAGTTTGAATAAGATCTCCTACTATACCCATGTGATTAACATATTAAAAGTGAAGTTTTAACGTTTGTCTCCAAGGAGATTTGAGTATAATAATAGGGACTCTGTGTGTTCTTTTTTGATAAGCAATATAGTATGAGAGACTGTGAATTATGTTCTCTCTATAAAGTCAAACTACTTGCTCATCAAAAACATATCAAAAGAAAATAACAAAAGGCAGTTAGTTGCACCCATCAATTATTAAAACATTCAATTTAGGAAAGTAATGTCTGGTTTATTATCTCTTTTGAATTAAAAGAAAGGGTTCTCAAATACATTGTTTTTACATTTATTTTTAATTGGTTTTATTTTTATTGCTGTTTATAAAATAAACACATGTATTCATTTTGCTCGAACAAAGTATAAATACATGATTCATTAGTGTTAAGCATTATAAGGGAAATAATATTTCAGATTTTTCTGTACAGCTTGTCTGCCACAGACAGAAAAACACAGCCTCCACCTATACAGTCTCTGTTCCTAAAGAAACAGTTTTTATGGTTTCATACTCTGGCTTGTACCAGATGTAGCCATATCAGCGGGGAAAGAATTGGCCCACTCTTCACTACAAATGCATTTTTTGTTAAGACCAAAACACTATTATTTTTTTTTCTGGGGTTCTTTACTTAAAACTAACAATTCCTCTCTTTAAGGTAAGGGTATGCAAGGGGTGCTCTTCGATCCTGTGATGCATTTGACTCAAAACAGCCCTGATGCAATAAGTAGAGGCATCTGTCTGGACCAAGAAAGGCTGAGAGTCATCCAAGACAACTAGGATGAGGTGCGATATTAAGGCAGCCACAGGGTCCGGAAGGCTTTCTTACATTCAAATTTCCACTGTTCCAGCTGGGACATCTTCTTTCTGTTGAGGTTCCTCAGTGACTTTGCCGGGTTACTGTAATGGGGAACAAACTGACAGTAATACACTACAGTACCCATGAATGCCAAAAACTGCTTCTTACTCACTTGTGTGGGCCACTGCTCTGTGGAGCCTATCTTGGCCGTCTCTGGCCAGAACCTCCCACTGCCTACTCTGTGTGGGCACCTCCCTCTATGAAAATGGCACTTGTCAGGGACATCTTCTTTCTGTTGAGGCTCCCCAGTGCCTTTGCCAGGTTACTGTAATGGGGAACAAACTGGCAGTAATACACTGCACTACCCATGAATGCCAGTAACTGCCTCTTACTGACTGGTGTGGGTCACTGCTCTACGATCCTATCTTGACCATCTCTGGCCAGACCCTCCTACTCCCTACTCTGTGTGGGCACCTCACCCTAGGAAACTGGCACTTGTCAGGGAGAATGGTCATCCTTGCTTGCTGCATCTGACCACGGTCCATGTGTTCCTGCCAAGTATGACTGAATATGGCAATGCCAACCAGGAACTCATGAGTGAATTCCTTACATCCATATAATAGGTGGTCAACAAGCTGTTGGAACATGGAAGAGGCATTCTTCATCTCAAAAGACATAACTGTACTCTGGTATGAGGTGGTGAATTATGTCTTCTCTTGAGTGATTTCAGCAAGAGAGGGCTGCTTCAGTGGGGAAGTGTCAGCGGTGCGGCCCTAGTAGATCATTATGTCCTTCCTAACCAGTCAGGTTGAGAACAAGCCTAGGTAGTGACTCAGCACTGTTCAAGCTGCTGTCGCTTGTAATTTAACAAGTCGTCAGCATAAGGGAAATGGGACGAGTCAGCATGGGGATGCATGTCTGGTAATACCCCATCCTTGGAATCTTCCCCTTTTGCTCGGTATATAGCCATTACTTGGGAATTCAGACTCTGGTATTGCTTCATCATTTTCAAGTGGATTGTCTTCTGAATCTGCTATTGTTCATCAAAGGCTACCGAAGGCGCTCATTGCGCTGGTGGAGATGAGCGCTGTAGGCGCTCATCCCTATGACATGCGGAACTACACATCCACAGAAATCTCAATTACACCATTCACAATGCAAGACCCGTAGCAGTTGGAAAAATTATGGCTCGTAACACTTGCAAAAAGGAAAGCGGCACTTACCAAGAAAAAAATACGCCCATTAAGTTAACGCCCGAACCGTGCACATGCAAAAACAACAATAACACCACCAAAATTAACAAAAATACAAAACAAACACCACTCACAGCACAGGGGCAAAGGCTCAACGTCTGGGAGTCAGGTTGGGCGTCATTTAAACCAAAATTTGCAGAGTTTCCAAACACAAAAATCGCCTAAGCAAGAAAAAAAATGGTGGCCGAAAAAAACTCAAACAAGGCTACACGACCCCTAAACACGCATAACACCACCAAGCACATAAGACTTTTACACAGGCATGTATGAGGTATAAAATACACTATTAGGAACAACGGAAAGTGCTCCACACCCGCGTAACGCATACACAATCGCCAACATTTTACAACACTAACTTACAACTAATAGCATTACCATTATAAAATGCCCAATTACACAGCTAAACAAACGGTTTACCCTCGCGCACGCAGCCTATTTACACTGCACACTTCACACATTGCTAACACACCTCAGGTCAGCAACAGTGCAAATGTACATTGTATGCTGCAGGAAAATCAAAACAGATTGTTAGCTTTTCAGGATATTGATTGCTGGATATATTAATTACAAATAGGTTAAGTATATTAATTTATTATTTCATTAATTCATTAATTAGCATTAAAAAAAAAAAAAAAAAATATATATATATATATATATATATATATATATATATATATATATAAAAAAGGACCAGGGGAGAGGATCGCAATGAGCCACAAAGGCGTTCAGCATGGGGCTCACAATGAGCTCCGACGGTGCTCAGAGGACCAAAAGTACACAAGGGGAGAGGGTTGCAATGAGCGCCAAAGCCAATCAGCGCGCCCCTTGCAATGTCTGACAAAGGTGCTCAGACCACCAAAACTACACGAGCGGAGAGCCTCGCAATGAGCACCGGTCACAGGGTGCTCAGACAACCAAAAGTAGAGCAGAGGAGAGGATCGCAATGAGTGCCAAAGGCGTTCAGCACGGGGCTCACAATGAGCGCGAAGAGTACTCAGAGGAGCAAAAGTACATGACGGGAGAGGCTCGCAATGAGCGCCAAAGGCGATCAGCGCGGCCCTTGTAATGAGCGCCAAAGGAGCTCACACCACCAAAATTACACGAGCCATGCATTGAGCGGCAAAGGTCCTCACAATGAGCGCAGAGGGTGCTCAGAGGAGCAAAAGTACACCAGGGGAGAGGTTCACAATGAGCGCCGAAGGTGCTCAGATGACCAAAAACCTTACATTTTGTGCCAAACAGCATTCCCAGCCTTACAATGTTATTGCTGTAATTTTTTGATGGGTAAGTCGCTAGTATATATATATTTATTATTATATAAAAAAAATTGGAAAGAAAACTTTTGCAACATTTATTCTTTCATTCTATGGAAACAGCAAAGTAGACAGAGGTTGATATCGCTACTTTACAAATACTTCAAACTTTATTAGATGGACATGAATGACGTAGTAAGGTTGAAGAAATGTTTTTACTAGAAAATTTACTTTTGTGCCACGTAATACAAGCTCATCACCTATACACATATTTTTACAACTAGTATTTGAAGAGGTTACTAATATACAAAACCAAAAAAAACAATTGGTAGCCTAACAAAAGGTGAAGCTAAAGTCCGAACCGCGGACGCGAATTTCATCAAATGTTTGCGAAAGGGCGAACCGGGCAAACCACCATAGACTTCAATGGGCAGGCAAATTTCAAAACCCACAGGGACTCTTTCTGGCCACAATAGTGATGGGAAAGTTGTTTCAAGGGGACTAACACCTGGACTGTGGCATGCCGGAGGGGGATCCATGGCAAAACTCCCACAGAAAATTACATAGTTGATGCAGAGTCTGGTTTTAAGCCATAAAGGGCATAAATCACCTAACATTCCTAAATTGTTTGGAATAACATGCTTTAAAAAATCAGGTATGATGTTGTATCGATCAGGTAGTGTAAGGGTTACACCCGCTTCACAGGCAGGCAACTGAAATTAGATTACAGGAAAAAAATGGTTGTTTTCAATGTATGGTACACCACCAGGTATGAGTAGTGAAAATAAGCACAATATAAGCTGTTAGGTGTTAGCCTGTCACACACACACGCTGGCAGTCAGGCATATGCAATTAGATTACACAGAATTTTTTTTTAAAATAAAATAAATGATGTTCTAGCCCTAAAATGGCTTTTTGGGTTGCTGTCCTTGCAGCAGATATCAGGTCTGTCCTTCAGGTCTGTAGTGGAAGCTAAATACACAGCCTGGCTATCTTTTTCCCTATTAAATCTCCAGCAGCTACACTATCTGTCCTCTCTGATTCTAAAATGTATGCTGTCCTTCAGATGGAAGGCTCTGGAAGGGAGTGTATGCTGCTGATTGGCTGGAATGTGTCTGACTGTGAGGTGCAGGGTCAAAGTTTCCTCAATGATAAAGAATAGGGGGCGGACCGAAAAGCGCATGTGTCCGCCGTCCGATGCGAGCGCGAAAGAGCCAAAATCGCAGCGAATAGTCCGCGGGCGAACTGTCCGGGACATCTCTAAATAAGATATTTAAAAGCAATTGTTTAGTTTTTTTAAACTGATGATGAATGATTATGAATTCCCATATATCCTAGTACTTTAAGACTGAAGATGTTTAAGTATACTTACAACCTGATATCATGTGAATTATCTAAACGATATGGTTCTGTGGTTTTAAGCTGGAAATGTTCAAAAAAGAGGAAATATACAGGAGATTTAAAAAAGACAAAATATACAGTGCATATACACATATATAAATACATACATACATATAATTCTTATAGGTTAGAGCTGTGCTGCAGGGAAATAATATTATATATGTATATATATATATATATATATATATATATATATATATATATATATATATATATATAAATATATATATATGATATATATATTGTGACAGAGTTATTCAGGTGATGTATGCGAGCCACAGACTCTGCAAGGATCTATTCCCCCAGTAGGAATGCAGGGGTTAACTTTCCTGAGCAGTAAATTAGCTGCATCTGGGCAGCCCTTATTTACGACAGCTCCTGGAGTCAGTCTGGATGTATCAGTGTGTGGAGTATGAGAGGGCTACTAATGGACTGATTGTTGGCAGTTTTGTCAGACCAGGAGAAAGAGACACACAATGAGACAGCAGCCTGCAGCTTATGACTGCTTGGAGTAGAGTGGAGACCTAGAAATCTGGGGACTATAAAGGAAAGTGATTTAACAACCATTGGACTGTGTTTTTCTCCACCCAGGAGAGCTGATTAGTGAAGAAATGTTTATTGGTTAAGGTAGTGCTTCAGAGGTATGATTTATTTTGGTTTGTTATTTTTGTAGCACTGGTTGAGTTTTAGTTAAACTTGAAAAAGTATATAAAGCCCCTTGTGTTGTATTCCCCCATCAAGGTGCTTGAAACACGAACGCAAACCCAGACTGAAGATTGGTAACCGAGTTGAAGTGAGAACCTCAGCCAGAGTGTGTGATCTGAACCATTTGGATACAACAGATTATGTAAGAGAGAGGCTAAACATCATGGTATCTGTATTGTGAGAGGATTGTAAAGTAAGAACATCGCAAGTAGTGCATCCAAGGAAAACTGCAAACAGAGGAACCATACAGTGTCTGAGAAATCCATTCAGCAAGAGAGGGGGAGAGTAAGATAGGTATACTGCCTGCACAACTGGACAAGGTACCAGCTTAACCACCTTAGAGGTAATCTCGAGCGTGGCTTGGGGTTAACTTTCACTACCTAAAGCAACAACCCCGAGCCAAGCTCGGGATTACACACTTTCCTCCGTCTAACGCCAACATACGTGTCCCGGGTTCCCTTCCCTGCAAGCATAGGCGACGCATGGGGGTGGGGGGGACAAGGCGATCTGGCCGACCCGCTTTAACACTCGGGAGGGAGGTTAAACAACTTCATATAATATAGCCCTAGGAAAAAGCTGGTAGTGGTGTTCATTTGAAAACACTAAGCATTGTGTTCTGTTCTGTAAAGATCTGGATATTATTGCAAGACTGTAAGGTCATTCTGATAGTTATCTCAGACAGTCAGAGCAAAGATTATACGTTTCTGGATCTGGACATTCTTCTGGAAATTTGAGTTACTGAACACACTTGTTTCATTTAACCGATGAACAGGTTAGCTGCCCGGAATGGTCAGCAAGATCCAGAAGTATATTAGGTGTGTATAAGCAGATATTTATTTTGTTTGGTAAACTAAGTGTTTTTCTTTTATTAAAACGTGAAAAATAATCGCAGTCTGCGCCTAGTATCCGTTTCATACAGCACTACAGCTTATCCAAAGCTAAAGTGAAAGGTGAAAAGCAGGATCCTAGGGGTCACTCAAACCTTTCTACATATATACAGTATATATATATATATATATATATATATATATATATATATATATATATATGTAAAGAGTTAACACTACAGCCTGCAAGGCAGAGGGGAACCGGACAGCATTGTTACTTTTGCCAGGTGCCAGCTTTCAGCAGAGGGCATGTAGCAGTTCTCAGAGGACAGGGGGAAAAGTATCATAAGGTCAAAGATGAAGAAGGGTGCAGCTGACCCCTTTTGCCCACCTTTGGAGACAAAAAAGAATTAGTGGATGAAAGAGGCATGAAAGAAGTTATTCTTTTTTGTCTCCAAAGGGGGGCCCCTCACTGTCGCTCTCTCTCCTCCCCTTCCCCCACGCAACTTGTCCCGCGGGAGGGGAGAGTTGGGTGCAGGAGAGGACGCCCTTTTCATCGCCAATTCCGCGGAGGTCCGGCTGGCCTCCAACTTGTCCCGCGTCTGGAGACGGAGGTGGTGCTGCCTTAACTGGGCTCTGCCGGCCCCGGAGTCCCCGGGAGAAGGAGATGAAGAACCGGCACCCGGGGGGTGCCGGCGGCCGGGGTGACAGTTGAGAGTTTTATAATCGGTTAGTCATATAATGGTGTCCCTGGGAGCAAGCCCGTTTGAAGGCAATCTTTTGACTGGAGAGAAGTGAGGTAACCCAGCTATTTGTTACTCTGAGAAGCTTAATATATAAATATCTGGAAGATATATATATGTATATATATGTACTAGCGACATTGTGAGGCTCTCCCCCCCCCCCCCCTCCCCTCACTTGCTGGCCTCGTGATGAGCGCCTTTAATGATTGTGAATTTTACCCTTGACCATAAGGAAGATTCCCTCCTGGTCATTGTGTGTATTAGTTAATTGAAAATGAATGTTTTTATGCATAATAATGGAAACTTCCTTTGTTTTGGAATGGGAAGTGAAATTAAATTCTTGTGAATAATTGACCAATGTTTGGGTATCTGTTTGGTTTTAAAATATGCTGTTGTAAGCATGAGTGTAGGAACTGGGGGGATGGGGGACAAACCCACCCCAGATTTTTCTATGTTTGCATGTATGTATATATAAGCGATTGTATGGCCTGTGCATATGATAAGCTGTATCCCCCCCAGAAAATAGGCAACATGTTTTTACAATTTAACAAAAATAAACCGCTTTTAATATATTATACATTTTACAGCATATGTGTCATGACACTCCTGACCACAAACCCCTTTGGACTATGATCCCCAAGGATAATTAGGATTTTTAAAAAAAGGCCATTATACTGGTTACATAATGACTCCTATTAGGACTGCCTCCTGGGCATATGTGGTTGTGGGATGGGGAAATTATACCTTTTCAACCGCACCGGCTGGCTTCCGTAGTTGTTTATAGTTTTTTATATGTTATGTTTATTACTTTATGTTATTCTGCATGTTAAGTTGCGGCCAGTTCATGAGGGATTAACTGACAGTTGGGATTCAGTTATGTAATCTGTAACTGTTGTATGTAGAGTTAGTTATGCTCCAGACTTGATAGAGTGAGGGTCACAGATATCACCGTTTCTGACAAGATGAATATCTTATGAATTTCAACAGCAATAAAAGCAGTTCCTAATTCTTCTTTATTTGCTGATCCTGTGTGCATGTTTTTAAATGCAGTATTAATGCAATAGGATTTAAGAGACATCAGCTGCCTTGGTGAAGGGATCAAAAGAACCTAAAGGATCTGCTGGGTAGGTTTAGCCACAACAGCCTTATCAAGTCCAACTGAAGAAAGCAGATCTCCACAATATGCAATTATGCTATCCTGTAATCTGCCATTTTTGCTAATTAACTTCTTGAAGTGGGAGGAGACATTGAATACAGGGAATAATGGGAATATTGCATTTACAACTGCCAACAGTTTCATTAGGTCTACAAAGACTTATCCCCCTGATAGAGAAGATAATAGAATACCATATAGAAAAACATTGACCATAGTGGTCTTTAATAAGAAATTAAATGCTATTAATATTTAGTGTCTGATTTCTCTCACTCTGTATCTTTGTCTATCATTATCTATCTCTCTCTCTCTTAGTTTTTTCTCTCTCTCACTGTCTCCATTTTTCTCTCTTTCAGTGACTTTCTCTATAATTATATGCCTGTTTTGTTGTCCCTCTATCTATCTTTGTGTCTCAGTTTCATGATAAGAGCTCCTATTGCTGAAGAGGAGGTGCAAATTAAAGCCCTGGATTTTTGGAACACATTGCTAGCTGACCCTGTTCTGTGGCAGCCGTAGGATCTACACCTTCTGAACCTAGGACGGAGACAGGTTCAACCAGCACAAGGAGGCTAGCAAAGATGGGACTGATGCCCGGATCTTTCAGCAGTCTAATGGATTGCTCAGCAAGGAGTCGAGAGATGAATTGGAGATTCCCAGTAGAAGCAGAAACTCTTGGCAACATGGGGAGCAGTTCTGGGGGATTATCCAGATGAGTGCATACAGGAATTACTGGAGATGGCGGGGGAGCAAGAAATCAAACTGGAACAGAGTGACGCTAATCTGTTATCCCCAGATAAGTCTCAGTTACTTACATCATAGTGGTAGCTTAATGCACACAATCTGTTGCTGTCATCCTAGCTTTGGGACTATTACAGCCAGGTGCTGTAGGATATTAGTGCTACTATGAAACTTGGTGTTTAATCACCCAGAGAAGTTGCCAGCTTTCAGAGAAATAAAATAGATCTTCTCCAGTGGCATAGAGGATACTGGGGCTACCCAACTGCAGAGGGGAGTGGCATAGAGAATGCCGGAGCTCCCCTGTGACAAATGGAAGGTGGCCTAAGTGAATTAAGTACTCCCCAGCGGCAGCAAAATTTCATGGAAGGTGGCATAGAGTCGGGGCTCACCAAAAGCAGAGGGAGGTAGTGTGGCAGGTGCTAACACTTCCCAAAAGCAGATGGGGTTGGCCTTGCTACTCCCGATAGTCAACATCAATTGATGGAAGATGACATGGCGAATGCCTGTGCTCCCCAGTGGCATATGGGAGGCAGTGCAATTGGCTCTAGGGCTCCTTAGCTGCAGTAGAAAGGGAGGAGGGAGAAACCCCTTCAAAATAAATTGAAACACATGGAGGAAGTAAAGTCCCCACAGCAGAAGTTCATCTCCAGACTGTGAAGCACTGTGATTGTCATTAATCTTCCTCAAGAGAAAATTGGAAGTGAGGTAGGTGGAGTATCTTCCAAAGATTGGAGATTGTGCCAGGGGTGACCTAGGTAAGGATAAAAAGCATACCCTCTATTTGGCAGCAGGACTTTTGAGGAAAGTGTAACCAGGACCCAGCTGCTGCACTGGCAGTTTTTACTGCTCTGTTGGTGGCTGTTTGATCTGCAAAAAGGCTACCAAATATTTATATAAAGTCCACAGAGTTTGGTTGTTAATGTCGCTTTTACAGTATGACTTCTACAAGCCAATGTATTTTGTATATTCAGTTTAGACATAAGTAGGATTCATTATGAACAAAAGTTCAGATTTTGAGGCACTTAAACGGTTTCTTTTTGATGTAGCATTATATTCTTGTTTCTTGTTCCTCTGTGCACTATTGTATAATTATCTATGACTCATTGTCACAAGCTAGCAGAAACTTCCTCTTTATGGCTTCCACAGAAGGAAAGAGGAAAGACTGATGGGACGGTGTAAAAGCCGGAACAGGCCCTTTAAGAAAGAAATCAATAGCAATATCACTGGGATGTGTTAGATGTTATTGAGAACAAAAACAATTCAATACAATAGTTTATTAACCCTTCATCCTGGAACAGGATGAAACAGGCCAGAACGCACTCTTTTAAATTGAAATTCATACTAAAATCATTGGAACAATATTTAAGAACAAAACCCCATCTGATAGTATACTTTATTAACCATTTAACAAGCCAAAATAAATATTTTAGTAAAATGAGGCAGAACAGCAACTTCTTAGAGAGCCAGGAATCCAGATACACATTACTAGAAGGCATTCATATAATTAGCTTCATAAATTAAACATAAATTAATTTCAAGCACCCGTTTTTGGGCCAGAATATAATATTTTGTAAAATTACACAGAACAGTAACTGCGGAGGAACTTGCAGAGAGTCAGAACTCCAAATTTCACTAGATACTCATGACTACACAGGATTCATGTAATTAGCTTCATAAATTCCACCAAAACTAATTTTAAGTAGCCATTCCGGGCAAGAATACTTTGTCCTGTAAGGACCTCCATGGCATATCTACTTATGATAGGCGCAGGACCCCGTGGCATTTATCTTAGATTTACATGCCATGGCATAGATGTTATAGAGGTCCTTACGTCATTATTGTTACGTCATTATTTTCACAAATAAGAATAAGCACCAACGAATGCGGAGAGAATCCATTTTGCA
The DNA here is from genome assembly GCA_027410445.1 of Discoglossus pictus. Lineage (NCBI taxonomy): Eukaryota > Metazoa > Chordata > Amphibia > Anura > Alytidae > Discoglossus > Discoglossus pictus. The sequence continues at coordinate 276,577,708 of CM050168.1, read as the reverse complement.
AGTAGTTAAATATATATGCCACCACTGCAAATTAAAAAAAGGGCATCTCTATTCCATATATATATATAATAATAATGTAATTAGGCCTTGGGTGTGCTCAAAAGGGATATCCTGTATCTTTTGTGTCTATTGTAATTTATCGTCATCCCAGTAGCACCCCATTATACCCAGTTCTTGTCATTCACACCTGAGCCATGCATACTTTGCTATTCTATATATATACAGTTATATATTGGTCAAGTGATCACTTGACCACTCTCCTCCACCAAATCCCACATAGGTGTGAGCCTCTACTTTGAACTGATACTAGATATGGAACCATAATGCTTTAGCTGCTGAGCTTTAATAAGCCATAAGCACTGATATTTGAAATGCAGTTCCTCAAAATTCCAGTAAAAAACATATTTTATCTATATTAAACAGTGACTTTTTTACCATATCAATGTATATGACAAAAAACAACGTAGTTTGAAAGTTCAGTATATGAAGAAAAAAAACAACATACCATTTCTGCTAATACATACAGTGAGAAACAAAATGTGTTAGAAATAATTGTAGGGGTTATAAAAAAAGAAATCAACAGTGGAAATGTTTTAAAAGAGGGGTGCATAACACGTGTATAGGAATGTTTTTCAAAAGTGCAAGTGGAAAAAATGTAACATATGTCATTCGGCATTTAACAGAATGTGGTTTCCTGTGGTTTAAGTCCTGTGTCTAGCCGTGATGTCATTAAAAAAACGACATACCTAAGCAATATGACTGACCTCCTACCAGTGGGTGCTTTTCTAGAAATGCGTGCTTTCAAAGCACATTGTACTCAAGGAACTCCTTGATTGATTTGATTAAAGCAGGGTTGGGCAAGTTTGGTCCTGGATACCCCCTCTACAGGTCAGGATATCCCTGCTGCGAACAGATGAGTGAATTGCTTCTTCAGTCATCCTGATTGACTAACCTGTGCACAGAAAGGATATCCTCAAAAAAAGGCCTGTGTGGGGCTCTCCAAGACTGGCATAACCATGGATTAAAGGACCACTGTTCAGTAAAAAATATACACAGTCGAGTCACATTATTTTTACCACAAGGTGTGCAACACGGACAGCAGCTTGACATTGTGGTAATGAGTCAATAAGATACTGAAAGGTTGAAAATGGTATCTGAAGCCATACAGACTGCAGTGCATATGACGGCTGCTGTAGAGAGCGTGGTGGAGGATCCATACGGCTAACATGGTGATGAAGGTGGTCCCACAGGTTCTCGATAGGTTCAAGTACAGGGAATTTGTAGGCCAGGGAAGTACTTGGAAGTGTTTGTCGAGCTCCTCCAACCACTCCCAGACAATTCTGATCGTATGACATGTTGCATTGTCCTGCTGGAAGATCCCATCCGCAACATGTATGGGTGTACTTTATCTGCAAGGATGGATAAATAACCAAATTGGTTGAGAGTGCCTTTCAGAGGTATAAGTGGACCTAGACAATGCCAAGAAAACATTCCCCAGACCATAAGGCTGCCGCCACCAGCTTCTGTTCTTCCAAGAATGGTTGCAGATTGTTTGTTCTTGGAGGTTTTTGCGCCTGACACGCCAACGTCCGTCCAGTCAATGGAGCAGAAAACGTGACTTATCAGAGACGGCAGCCCTTTGGCAATCAGAAGAGGTCCAATTTTGGTTATGCAGGGACTTAGCTGCAATGAGCGCCAAAGGCACCCTATGCTCTGCCCCCACTACCCCCAGCATTGAGGTCTCTCTGTGCCCCAAGGTCGGAGCTGGTAAGAGAGAGCGAGATAGACCTTCACCGAAGGGGAGAGTGCTTGGTGCGAGGCCCGCTGGCCACACAGCTCATCGCAAGGCCCACCGACCAGGAGAGTACTGGATGCAAGGCTCGCCAGCCACACAGCTCATTACAAGGACCGCTGGCCAGGAGTGTACTGGATGCGAGGTCCGCTGGCCACACAGCTCATTGCAAGGCACTCAGTTAAGGCCTTGCCGCTGCAGTAGTCGCTCATGCGGTTTGCTTCAACATGTACACAGTGACATTGGTAACTACCTCCATTGTCCCATCATGTAAACTGTGACCCAAGGAGGTACTGCAATGGCCTCAACATGCACCCAGTGATCCCCGTAAGTACACTCACTGCCTCAACCTGCACTCAGTGACCACAGTAATTACCACACTGCCTCAACATACACCTAGTGAACACATTAAGTACCTCCACTGCCTCAGAATGCACCCAGTGACTCCTGGCTGCCCTATAAGTGCCTCCCTTATCCCTACTTGGGCCCCGTTGCCCTTCTTGCCCCCTGGGTTGCTTCTCCGTATCCGCGGCATGGTGCTGTCAGTGTGTATCTATGAAATCAAAACTGCACACAGGGGAAGGAGAGGGGCAAGGTAGACACAGGAGAGGGGGGAGAAAGGAGACATAGGGGAAGGTGAGGGGGGAAGGAGACACATGGAAGGAGAGGGGGAAAGGAGACAATAACCAAGAGGTGTTCGATTCATATCGCCATCTTGCTTCTGTTCTGGTACATAGTCCTTTGTAAACTCCAGAAGCATGTCTTCTCTCAGGGTAGCTCCTAGCCTTTTGACTTGCAACTCATTTTTCCACTGTTCACAGCAGGTATCCTCTGCTCTACTGTGCTTTCAATCCTGCAAGGTCTGCGACTCTCTATCTCTGTCAGGACGAATCTCTCAAACTTTTGATCTTGCTGGAACGTCTCTCGCTGTACAGCAACTTCAGGCTTAGGCTCAACCCATAGGCCAGTACACATCTTAGAAGCCTTTAGAGTTTTCTATTTCTTAAGAAAGCTTGTGTTTTCAGCATCATCAGCTTTCACCCATAATTCATCTTCTTTTAACTGCTTCTCCAAGGTTTCCAGCTTTTCATCTTTCTTTACTCCCTCCAGTTGTATTTTCTCTCCTTTAACTTGTAAATCCAGTTCTCTCTGCTGACACTGAATTTCTGGCTGTATATCAAGCGGAAGAACTTCCTCACTATTTTTCTTCAGGTCCTCCCTGGATCTCTCTGGCAGCTCCACCACCCTTTCTTCATCTTTCTGTTTCTTGTGTACAAGCTCCTTCACTATGCCATGCATATGAACTTTCTTTGGACATAGATCTGTGTTCAACACAGCATCTGGTGTATATCGGTCCTGAAGATCATGGTTGGTCTCTTCTGGACACGCATCACCATGTTCCAACCGTATCTCCATATCAGACAGATCATTCCTCCTTTGCTCTTGTGGACTATGCATCAGCATCTTCTTTGCTATGAGAGCGGTTTTACGCTCTGCCTCTTGTAGCTGAAAGTGTAGATCTTTTACTTGGCTGTGCCAAGTTTCTTTATTCAGCTCCCAATTGAGAAGCTCCTCTGCCTTCTCTTGTGCCTCCCTATTAGAGCGATCGATCATATTCTGAGCTGCACGGCTAATGAGGAGATCTTGCTTCTCCTGTATGTCCTTTTGCGGCAGCTTCTGCATATATTCCTCTTTCAGTTTATGCATGGTAGGACGCTTCCACTGCTTCCAACTAGACACCTGGGTCTTCTTCGTATAGGACACTCTGTTGTCCTCAAGTGCGGTCTTCCTTCTCCATTCAGGAATATAATCCGGTATCATCCTGATACCTTTCATTTTCATAGCAACTTGCCTGCCTTCCATTGTAGGCTTTTCCAGTACCCCTGGGATATAGTTCATCTGTACGTCTTGCTTTATAGGTTTCATATCTTGGTTCTCTTTGTCCATAGCACTTTGTTTTACCGCGACCTGTGACAAAGTGCTCCCGGGATACTTTACATTTCCTTTAGGATCTATCTCCATATACTGCTTCTCAGGTCCTCTCAGGGATGGGGTTTTGTCTTTCATCCTCTGAATCTTCAGACTCTTTTTGTCCTTATCTTTCCCTTTGATAAGGTTTCCAGTTTCTTCATCATTTTCAGGACACTCTTCCTTAGTAAGAACACTGGCTACATTAATCCATTTGATCTTTCCTTTCTCTGGGTCAGTGATCTTTCTTTCTCTAGTATTCTCCAACTCAGGAGCCTTCACCAAGTACAGACAACTGTATCTGTTTAGGTTTCTTATGGAGGCCTCTATATTGCTCTTACCCATAAGGTTGACACATTGGGTTTGATAAAGATCACCACCAATGACCTGATCAGTATGTTTCTTACTGAGGCTGGTTTTGCACTCAGTCAGTGACAACACTTTGTCCTTTTTCCCTTGACCTTTGCTCATGTCTGTGGCTGCATTTATCTCACTAGTCTCGTGCACCATCTCAGCAGTCACTTTTGCTTTCTCTGTCGTTTCTGCGGCGCTCTCTGCCGTATCTGCGTCGCCCTCTGCCGTATCTGCGGCGCAATCTGCGGTGCTTTCTGCAGCACCCTCTGCGGTGCTCTCTACGGCGCTCTCTGCCGTCTCACTCGCAGTTCCTGCCGTCTCACTCGCAGCTCCTACCGTCTCACTCACAGCTCCTGCCGATTCACTCCTGGCACTGAACTTGGTGGCTTTTTCAACTCTCTCTGCTCTTTAGGCTACTCTGCCTGGGATTCCTCCTCAGTCTGTAATTCACTTACTTGGTGCCTTTGTAGCTTCACCTCCTGACTGTGCAGTTGCTCTTTCTGACCGCTCTGTTAGTCCAGTGACTTCAAAACTGCACACACTTCTTTTTGTCATCAAAAACTGGCAGCCACAGTAAAACAAGATTTTCCCATTCAGGTTTTGCTTTTTAAGTCCAGTATGCAGATCCACACAGGATCAGCCAGCAAGCTCCTCTCTGTGGCTCGCTCTGGCCGCTAGCAGCAGCAGCACACAACCTAGGCCAGAGCCTAATCAGCCACCCCCCTCTGAGTGTGTGCCTTTAAAAAAAAGGCATTTTACACCTGCAGCTCCAATTAGCCCAGCTTCAGGGAAGTTAGCTTGATCAGATCTTCTCCCTACTGCGTGACTTGCACCATCCCCTGGGGGGCAGTACACCCCAAAATATATATATATATATATAAAGTTTTTTTTTGGACTAATGAATTATTACATCATTCCTAAATGAATATGCGTTACTGAATTAATCAAAAACTGAGATCAATGGTAAACCTAAAAAGTTAATTATATTGTCGTAAAGAAGAAAATGAACAGTGAGACTATTCATCACCTGAGAAGACAGTGTGAGAAATCTGCACACTGTGCAGCATAAATAGCCTGCAAGCATGAGCCTACACCGTTATTAATGGCGGGAAAACTGCCATTTTACATTCGTAATGTTGTTATTTGCAAGTTACTGTGTTGTTCACGCTAAAATGGCGGCGATTGTCTATGTCGTACATGCATCACAATCAATTTATGGGCTTCGTAATTTTATATTTTGCAAGTCAGCCGTGACTGGCATTGTTCAGGTAAGTGTTACGTGCTTCAGCCTCGTTTTCATCCTGTTTGAGAATTTTTACGCTTTTTCGGCCATCAATTTTTTCTCGCTTAGCCGATTTTTGAGTGATCAAAAACGCAAAATATGGGTCAAATTATCTTGCAAGGTCACTCACAGGGTGCCTGGCTCTCCCCTTGTGCTGTGTGTGAGCGTGTAAGTTAATTTGAGGCATATTTGGGGTTTTTGATCGGTCTATCGAATTCCGTGGTTCGGACGTTAAATTTGTAATTTGGTTCAGGGCCGCAACTGTTTGCATCTACAGGCTCCACCCCTGCATCTTCGGCCCCAATTGCAGCTATGTCCCGCGAGCCTTGTGATGAGCGCCTCTGTGCAATTGCATCTAAAGTCGTGCGCATTCATTGCGAGGCCCGCAAAGTGTGACGACAATGATTAATTTAATCATTGCATGGTCGGACCAGTTTATTGGGCTTATCTCTACTTTGATTATTTTATCTAAGGCTTGCGAGTTTACTAAGAAATAATCCAACCTTGAATATGACTTAAACTGTTAGAAAAGAAAGTAAAATATTTTTCGTTCGGGTGGAATATCTGCCATGCATCACAGAGTTTATATTTTGACAAGCTTTGTTGAAACGTTCAAGATTTCCTTAGAGTTTGATGACCAACTGTTAGTTTCAAAGTCAGCTTTTTATCAATTAGGGGATCCAAACACAAGTTACATCTACCATCACATTCTATTTGCACAAATTCTTCTATAATAGTTAAACTTTTATTGAAAAAAATGAAGACTTTTTACAAAATATTGAATTATAATGTATATTAAACATAGGGTGACCCACAAATGGGATTTTCCCTAACTGCCAGTGTGTTTCCTGGATACATAATACTTCAGCAGCTTCCATAGCAAAGGCATTAACAGCTAGTCTCCTTTTAGCTCCATGATGCAACCCCTGAACATTTTGCAATATCATTTTAAGGGTCATTTAAGAAAAGGGAAAAATACAAATATCCCCATCGCGGAAACCAAACTGATCCCCCAGAAGCCCCGCTCCGCATCTCTAACAACTACATATAGAAAATACAAAAAAATGCATATAATGACGATACATAACCATTAACATTTAACAGTTTTACGATGAGATGGAATCCAATCCCAAGGAGGATTTCTATTTCCCGTGTCCTTGGACCTCAAACTAATTTAGTTGACTATCCCAAGTCTGAGTAGCCTGGGAGCTTATTAGTCAATTTAACATCTTTAAGTATATGTATATATATATATATATATATATATATATATATATATATATATATTTACAGCCTTATTAAATTGCGATTTAGCCAATTGAAAGGAGCTCTATATAAGCACAGAGCATATTTTTTTACAGAAGTTTTTAGTTCATAAACCAGTAAGCTATATTTTCCCTTGAGAATAAAATCTCATAACTGGCTGTAATAATACCCCTCCAATTGTATCCCTTGGGAAAAGGGAGGACCTTCTCCTGCGGTTTCTAAATTAGACGAATCCTATATAGAGCATAATAACAAGTTTAACCATAAAATATATCTCTCAAGATATAATATAAATCAGATATATCCCCAGACTGAACACATCAGTCCAGACATTGAAAACAGCAAAAAATGTGAAAGTCAATACATAAGATTATCCCAAATAAGCAATTTCTTAAGCATAAGCAGTACTAAACATATGATTTATGCCAAATTTCACAGGCCATTAAAAAGTTGTTATATGTTAGTGACATACATATCTTGCTCTTGAAACAATTAGCAAAACAGACAATTACATATATTCATATATAAGCCACTCTTTTAATATATAATGCCGTGTATAGAAATATGTACACTATTAGGAATAGTTACAGTTCTTTTGAGAATTTGTGTGGCCAGAATGATCCAAGGATTCCAAAGAGGTGTTAAAGAGTTCTCTCGGTATAGAGGAATTATTTTTGAAAGTTGTTACTCCAATGTTCTTCTTATAAAATGTTATGAATGTCTGTTCACAAATATCCAATATTAGCGTGGGAATATGTTCAGGTTCTCTTTTAAAACTTATAAAGATTATGATGTTAGTAAGTGGAGTCGCTTTAAGTTTCTGGAATTTACCCAAAACTGACTGTAATTTCTGCCTTTAATTATAGAAGCTGAGTTATATCCAAAAATGTAAGAGAGCCCTTCTTATCAATGTATCCCAGCCCTGTACCCCAGCCTCCACCCCTGTACCCCATTTAAACCCTCAGCTGTGCTGGATGGTGTACATTGTGGCTCCTGTCTGACTGACTTTAAAGTCAGTCGGACAGGAGCCATGAGGTACACCATCCAGCACAGCTCATGGTCTAGAGAGGGAATGGGGTACAGGGGAGGAGGCTGGGGTACAAGGCCAGGGGTACAGAGGAGAAAGCAGAGTGCTGACGGCTGAAAACGAGGTGTAGGGGAGAGGGCTGACCGAAGGTGACAGGGAGAGTGAGAGCGCAGATGTGGGGAGCGCTGTTTTCGCGCGCATGTTACAGTGCGTATTGGCCATGCACCAGAAAGTGCAAAAAGATATTTGAATCTCTCAAATGCTCATCATAACATGCTTGCTCAATATTAAAAGTATCACTAATATCTAAATATAGGGGTATCAGTTATTGAATGGGATTTGGGAGTACTCGTGGACAACCACCTAGGTAACAGTGCTCAATGCCAAGCAGCAGCTGCAAAGGCAAGTACGATATTAGCAAGTATTAAGAAGGGTATGGAAGCAAATATAATTCTGCCACTATACAAATCCCTAGTGCGCCCTCATTTGAAATATGGAGTACAATTTTGGGCACCACTTCATAAAAAGATCCAGAGCTATAAAAGGTACAGAGAAGTGCAACAAAACTAATAAGAGCGATGGAGGGGCTAAGTTATGAAGAAAGACTAACCAAATTAAACTTATTTTCTCTAGCAAAAAGGTGTCTAAGAGGGGATATACAGTAATTACCTTATATAAATACATCCAGGATCAGTATAGAGATTTGTCAATGGAGCTTTTTGTGCCATGAGGTTTTCAACTGACAAGAGGACATCAGTTGAGGTTAGAAGTAAAAAGATTTCACCTTAAAGAAAGAAAAGGGATCTTCACAGTAAGGGTGGTTAATCTGTGGAATTCTCTACCAAAGGAGGTAGTGACAGCGGATTCGATAGATAACTTTAAAAGAGGACTGGATATATTTTTAATTGAAAAGGATATTCAGGGTTTTTCTGGTTAATTAGAGAGTATTGATCCAGAGAGGAATCTGATGCCCAGTATTTGGGGTCAGGAAGGAATTTTTTTTTTTTCCCTTTTGAGACAATTGGCTAAGTTTCACTTGGGTTTTTTCTGTGTGCTTTCCTCTGGATCAATTAACAATTAATCCGCATATTGCAGATCAGAGGAGATCTAAATAGGTTGAATTTGATGGACTGAAAGTATTTTTTCAACCTCAATTACTATATAACTGTATATTGCAATGTACGTTCATTAGGATTATTATGGTACAGTAGTGTTTTGGGTGGTTACAAAATAGAATATATGAACATGGTGGTATACTTGTGACCTCTTGTGGTTGCTGGTGTTATGTCTGCTGTAAGTGACTACTCCTGCTCTTTACAACACAGAACAGTTGCTAAATCACAGCTTTCTAACAAAAACAGTCTAAGCCACATTCAATTCCAAGCCCGCAACTTGATCGCAGATGGTATGTCTGCGGGTGAGTTGCAGGCTCCCATTCGTCTCCGATTGCGATGCTATTCAATTGCTCAAGCCCCCAAGTTACTGTCCCAAAGCTGAAACTGTAAATCATGCACTGGTTCATAGCAGTTCAAAAGGCAGAGGGAGGCCTCAGAGGTATACCGAGGGCTACAGGGGCCCGCAAGGACCAAGGGAGCCACAAGGGGCCGCAGGGGGCTGAGGGAGGTGGCAGGGGCTCACAAGGGGCCACAGGAGGCTGAGGGGAATATAGGAGGCTTCGGGGGACCACAGGGCCTGCAAGGGTCTGTGGGGAGCCACAGTGGGCCATAAGGGGTCGCAGGGGCCACCGAGGACCCACAGAAGGTCCACAGAGACCAAAAGGGTCCCAGAGCGGGCCCTGGGGGCCACAGAGGATCCATGGGGCCCACTTGGGATCTGTGACAACCACAGGGGATCTGCAGGGGCCATAGAAGATCTGCGGGGGCCACATGTGATCCGTGGGCACCATAGAACACCCACTGAGGCCACAGGGGGCCCATGTGGGGGCCACGGAGGATAAGCGGTGGCCACATGGCATCCGCTGGGGCCGGGGCCAGAGAAGGCCCACGGGTGCCACAGAGGACCAGCAGGTCCCACTGGAGGGCCATGTGGCCTCAGAGAACCTTTGGGCCACAGGGGACCCGTGGGAGGTCCACAGGGGCTGTGGGTGGTCCGCAAGGTCCCCTCGGAGGCCAGGGGCCTCTGTGTCTTGGCCCGGTTTCACCTGTGGTAGCTCCGCCTCTGAGGCAGAGGACTAGGCGAAGAAGAGGATGTTTTCAAATGCTGCTTAGACAATCTGTGATTGGTTAGTACATCAAGTACTGCAGAGACACTGCATGCATGACTTAGAGGGCAGACCTTTGTTGGGGCTAATTCCAAGGTGTAGGGGAGGACAAGCAGAGCTTTTAAAAACTTTTTTTTAATACAATTTTGTTTAGATATGCAAACAAACATTTAGGTAGTTTATTTTAGTACTATTTTATTTTAATATTAAAATCAATATTAATATTAAAACTCTTTAATAAATAAATTATACACTAAATTATATGATCAACATGTATATATACAGTACATTATACAAAGTATAGAACACATACTCTAAACATAGGAAGTTGTGCCTAGAACAGGCCTGATCACATTACATTGCTATGGATATATTTATAAGTCATTTTCTCCACAAAATAATTCAATAGAAGACGAATTGAGGTTTCGGCCAATCCAGGAGCCCGTAAGTAAGGTCACAAGTTAATTTGCCATTCAATTGGTGTCTTTTTGCGGACTCCAAATGGGTTGCGAGTTACGGCCTTGAAAATATTGTGATTAAACCCAAAACTTACAGCCTCCAGAAGCCTTTAAACTTTAACTTTAGCAAGAGTTATGATGGCTAAAATCGTAAATCGCTATCGCAATTGATCAATTTCCCCAAGCCCGCAAATGTTTTCACACCTGTAAATCGCAAAAGAAGGAGAAAATCCTGTGAGTACCAGAGTGGACCCGCAAGGAGGTTAGACACCTTATTGTAGCACTGTAAATGCAAATAAAAAATCAATACTGCACTGTAAATAACAGGGAAAGTGATGATAGGCATTAGTATTAATCGCACAACAGTCTCAAGCTCGAAGATCGGCAGGAAATTTATTTTATTTTTATGTTTCATTTTGAGGGTTATATTGATCTTGGGTATCAATGAGATAATACATATCAGGCCACCCATATGGATTAGAACAGTATTGGCATTCGTTTTGATAATTCTTTATTTTGCAGTTTTGCGAGTCTGAACGCATATCGGACCCCCGAACCTAATTGATTGACATGTAACCTCCATGTCTTACTGCCGTAATAATGACAGTCTAATTTTCTGTTGGTCGATGTGAAATGGGAGGTTACAGGCTTGCTTAATTGATCATGTTACATACAGTGCCTTGCAAAAGTATTAACCCCCTTGGCATTTTTTGTCTTTTGTTGCCTCACAATCTGGAATTAACATGGATTGTTTGAGGATTTGCATCACTTAATTTACAGAACATGCCAACAACTTTGAAGATGTTTTTTTTTAATTATTATTGTGAAGCATATAACAAATAGGACAAAATCAAAGTCAATACTTTGTAGAGCCACCTTTTGCGGCAATCACAGCTCCAAGTCACTTTGGATAAGTCTCTATGAGCTTGCCACATCTTACCACTGGGATTTTTTCCCATTCCTCCTTGCAAAACTGCTCTGGCTCCTTCAAGTTCTGACCACAGATTTTCTATTGGATTGAGGTCTGGGCTTTGACTAGGCCCTTCCAACAAATTTACATGTTTCCCCTTAAACCAGTCAAGTGTTGCTTTAGCAGTGTGTTTGGGTCATTGTCCTGCTGGAAGGTGAACCTCCGTCCTAGCCTCAAATCACTCAGAGTGGTAGAGGTTTTGCTCAAGAATATCGCTGTATTTAGCATCATCCATCTTTCCCTCAACTCTGACCAGTTTTCCAGTCCCAGCTGCTGAAAAACATCCCCACAGCATGATGCTGCTACCATCATGTTTCACTGTGGGGATAGTGTTCTTTGAGTGATGTGATGTGTTGGGTTTGCGTCAGACATTTTCTTTGATGGCCGAAAAGATCAGTTTTAGTCTCATCAGACCAGAGCACCTTCCTCCATACATTTTGGAAGTCCCCCACATGCCTTTTAGCAAACTCAAAACGTGCCTTTAGTTTTTTGCTGAAAGTAATGGCTTTCTTCTGGCCACTCTACCATAAAGCCCAACTCTATGGAGCGTACGGCTTATTGTCGTCCTATGTACAGATACTCCAGTCTCTGCTGTGGAACTCTGGAGGTCCTCCATGGTTACCTTAGGTCTCTGTGCTGCCACTCTGATTAATGTCCTCCTTGCCCGGTCCATGAGTTTTGGTGTGCTGTTGTCTCTTGGCAGGTTTGCTGTTGTGCCATGTTCTTTCCATTTGGTTATGGTAGATTTGATGGTGCTCCTGGAGATCATCAAATATTTGGATATTTTTTATAACCTAACCCTGACTTGTACTTCTCAACAACATTGTCCCTTACTTGTTTGGAGAGTTCCTTGGTCTTCATGGCAGTATTTGGTTAGTGGTGCCTCTTGCTTAGCTGTTGCAGCCTCTGGGGCCTTTCGAAAAAGGTGTGTATATGTAATGACAGATCATGTGACACTTAGATTGCACACAGGTGGACATCATTTCACTAATTATGTGACTTCTGAAGGTAATTGGTTGCACCAGAGCTTTTTATGGGCTTCATAACAAAGGGAGTGAATACATACGCACATGCCAATTTTCTGTTTTCTATTTCTAAAAAATAGTTTTATGTATATATTTTTCTCATTTCACTTCACAAACTTAGTCTATTGTGCTCTGATCCGTCACAAAAAAATCAGATTAACAAAACATTCAACTTAAGGCTGTAATGTAAGAAAATAGTTAAAAAGTCATGTGGGTGAATACTTTTGCAAGTCACTGTTTATCACTAAAATAGTTGTGGATCTGCGGGCTATTCGTAATGCTTATGATGTTGGTCACACTTTGCGAGCATCGACTGCGCAGGACTTAGCCTGCAATGAGCGCTGTAGGAAACTAAGCATGTAAAATTACAACTTTAACGCCGAACCACGGACCTCTAAACACCTGCTAAAAACAACAAATATGTCTCAAATTAACTCACACACTTACACACAGCACATGGGGAGAGCCAGGGAGCCTGTGAGTAAGGCTATAATTTAATTTGAGGCATATTTAGCATTTCCTCTAGAACGAAATGCGCCTAAGCGAGAAAAAAAAATGGTGGCTGAAAAAACGTTAACACAACGAACACTAGGCCTAAGGACTTAAAACGACGAGGAAGGACGTAAATACGAGCTCAAAGAAGTAACAATGGACGCAAGCCAGTAACACTTAATCCAAGGCAGTAACAATTATCTCAAGGCAGTAAGATTTAACCAATGGCAGTAACACTTAACCCAAGGTAGTAACAGTAACAGTAACCGACTTTGCAATAAAAGATAAAATAATGAGGGAAGGTTTTGAAAAAATAACTTTTCAAACTCCATATGATAAGATTCAAATGTATCCGGATATCGCAGGAGAAATATTAAATAAAAGGAAAGATTTTAGAGATATAACAAAGACTTTAAGAGAAAAAGAAATTCCTTATAAATGGGCATATCCGGTGAAATTGATAATTTCCATTAATAATCAAAAAAATATAATTACAACAAAAGAAGAAGGAGAATCTTTTCTTGTGAAGTGGTGTGGAGAAATTTAGGAAGTGGAGGGGGCTGGAGGATTTTTTTTCCTTATTGTCAATTAAGTTTAATCTTCCTTTGAATTATCTCTGTTTATTGGTAAATTTTATCTTTTATGTAATTTTTTTATATAAAGAGGATACGGTAATCACTGTAAAGAATTGTTGATGTTGATGTTATTTAAACACTATTTATTGAATTAAATTTTGCACTTACTAACCACTTTAATATTTAAATATTATCACATTCAGATTTTGTATAAAGGATATAGAAATATAGTTAAGTAGTGATTGGAAAGAAAAGGATTATAATGATAGAGAAATATTGTAGTCCTCACAAAGCAATTTAATCTATAACGCACTTTAATATAAGGACTAAATGGATGTAGAGGGTATAAAATGATTTTGAGATGATTGTGGATATTAAGACACTATGGGTGATAATATTAAGAGTAAAAAGTAAAATTAGAAATAGGTTATTTTGAGGTTTGTAAAATGTTAAATAAAATAGTATATAAAAGAGATTAAAAATAATGGATAGAAAGATGGGTTGGAGGCTAAAGCACTAGAGTACTTTTTTGAGAGTGATAGATAAAAGAGAGGAGAGTAATGAGATTAAACAGAGATAATGTGGAAAGTGATATTGAAAGTGAAGAGAGAGTTTTGGTAGGAAGATGATGATAAGTTGGTACATATATGGAGAATAAGAATTATAAGGATAGAAATATAGGAAAGGAGAGTTGAAATATTTTTTGCCAAAGGTTGCACAGCTTTAATGGGTAAAAGGTAAATTTTATTATGTATAGAGGGAGAAAAGATATGGAAATTACCACCGCCAAGTCATTCAAACTTTTTTTTTTTTCAGTTTGCCCATTGCCACTTAGACCCCCTCCCTATTCCCCTGCCTAATAGAAGCTGGGCATAGGAAATGGTTTGTTGTGTCAGTCGGAACATATTGAGGAAGAATTGTGTATGATGATAGAATATGTTGTTAGTTTTGTCATTTGTATGCCCTTGTTTTCCCCCTTTTTCCCAGTCCCCTTCTATATTTTTCTTTTCTTGTGTTTTTCATTTCTGGAAAGTTAGAGAGCAGGATTTGGAATTTCATCTAAAGTAAAATGGGGTTGAACATCATGACATTTAATTGTCAAGGCTTGAACCATCCAGCTAAAAGGAATCACATAGACAATTTAGTGAGAAGGGAAAAAATAGATATTTTATTATTATAAGAAACACATTGGCAGACAGATAAGATTCCAAGGTTTGTATTAATGGATATGAAATGATATATAATTAGACCTTTAAGAAAAAAGCTAGAGGGGTATCCATCTTGTTTAATAATGATTTAAGCTTAAGGAAGAATTGGTTATATATGATCCTAATGGTAGATATATACTTTGGATTGGAAAAATTGGTCAAGAAAAAAATCTCTCTACTAAATATTTACACACCAAATAACAAACAGCATTCATTTATTAATCATGTATTGGCTTGTTGGAATAGATATGCACAAGGGATGTCTATAATTGGAGGAGATTTTAATAGTATAATGAATTGTCAATTGGATAAAAAATTCTGTTAAACATCAAGATTGTGATGCTAATACAAAAAGAAAAAATAAACAATTTGTAAAGTGTATATTGAAATATAATCTCTATGATACTTGGAGGGTATTATACCCAAATCAATTGAACTATTCTTTCTTCTCAGGTAGACATCATACTTATACAAGAATTGACTATGTATTTGTAGATAGTAAGACGATCTCAAAAGTTAGGGAAGTTAAGATTCGTCCAATTGATATTTCAGATCATGCTTATATTTTGGTCAAACTGGATCTGGGAACAGAGAAAGCTAGAATTCCATGTTGGAGAATGGATAACTCCCTATTTGAAGATGAGGATAAAAAAGAAAAAAAGAGGAAGTTAAAAGGATTTTTGAAATTAATATAGGATCAGTAGACCAGAAATCCACTATGTGGAATGCACAAAAAGCCTTTATAAAGGGGGTGATGATAAATTGGAAGAGTATAAGAAAGGAACAAAGAGGAGCCACTTTAAGACAGCTGTATATAGATTTATATAAGTGGGAATTGCTAAATAAACAAAATCCAGAATTAGCTATGCTTATTAAAATAAAAGTGTGTCAGGCTCAAATAAAAAAGATAAATCAAATGATATCAGATAGACCTGTATGGAAGACCCAGCAGAGGTTGTATCAGTATGGAAATAAAATAAGTAAATTATTGGCTAATAAAATTAAAAATAAATTAACAAGGAAAAGAATAAAGACTTTGTATAGCGAAGGTAAGTGTGTTAGTAATTTGCAAATGTCATAGCAATATGTTTTGGATTACTATCAGGTATTATATAATTTAGAAGCAAATTCACAATTTATAAAACCAACAACAGAACAAATTCAGGAATTTTTGGATAAAATATATCTTCCGAGGATATCAGAATCCCAATTGGAATATCTTAATAGCCCTATTACAGTGGTTGAGGTTGAAGAAGCCATTACAGATCTTTAATTATATACATCTCCGGGTCCTGATGGCTTCACCAATCTCTTTTATAAGATATGTAAACCGGTAATAGCAGAGCATTTACAGGATCTTTATAATGAGATAAAGGATACTGGTAAGACTACAGGTGAATTTTTGCTTTCAAATATTGTTCCAATTCCTAAAAAGTAACAGGATAATTTAGAGTGTAGTGGATATACTGTAGACCTATAAAAATACCCTCTTAAATACAGACTTTAAACTTTATTCAAAAACCTCGGCTACCCAAGATTTAATTGGGAAAGATCAGAATGGTTTTGTCCCGGGTAGGCAGGGAAGTGACAATTCACGTAAAATTGTGAATCTTATTGATTATGTCGGAAGAAATAATACTCCCACCCTGTTCGTTTCTTTAGATGCAGGGAACAAATTTGGTTTTGGGGCATTTGGCCGTTCAGCTATAGGAGCTATATATACAAATCCAGAAGCAATTGTGGCTAGTTTGGGAATTAGATCTAATAGATTTTCTATAAGGAATGGGACAAGACAGGGGTGTCCTTTGTCTCCTGTCCTATTTACTTTACTAATGGAGCCGATGGCTGAATTGATAAGGTCTACAAAGAATATAAAAAGGAATTGAAATGAAAGGGATGGAACATAAAATAGTTTTATTTGCAGATTATATAGTATTAATGTTGACCAGGTCTTAAAACTCGTTGAAATATCTACATGAAATACTAAAGGAATTTAGTTTTATTTCATATTATAAGCTTAATCTTCAAAAAACTGAAATATTAGATATGAACTTAAAATTTGAGAATAAAGAACTATTAAAATCAATATATCCTTTTAATTGGTCAGATGGTAAATTTACACACTTGGGAATAGTTTATGTGAAAGATATAAAGAAGATTATTTTATTAAATTATAAAAGATTATATGAAAAATGCTTTAATATTATACAAGATTGGAAAAATAAGAATCTTTACTTTTCGGGTAGAATAGCAGCTATAAAAATGGCTTATTTGCCAAGATTTAATTATTATGTGAGCAATATTCCAATTTGTCTTCCGTTGTATTGGATTAAGAATTTTCAAACTTTGATAGATAATTATGTTATGAATGGAAGAAAATCAAAAATTAAAAAGGATATTTTAACAAGAAAATTTAAGAATGGGGGTTTATCTTATCCGGATCTTAAGGTTTATCATGATGCAATAATTCTCTCTCAAATTGTTAAGTGGATAGATACAAGGGCTACATATTCATGGACACAAGTATAAAAAAAACAGTCATTGCGAGGCCCTAAACTACACAGGGGGAGAGGCTCACAATGAGCGCCAGCAGGTGCTCATTGCGAGCCACGCGATGAGCGGCAAAGGAGCGCTGAAGGGGCTTAGGGGGGCCATATCTTTGCATTGTGTTGCGAACAGCATTGCCAAGCTTACAATGTTACTCGTTTATTTCCTAGTCACTAATATAGTTGTCATAC
The DNA here is from genome assembly GCA_027410445.1 of Discoglossus pictus. Classification (NCBI taxonomy): domain Eukaryota; kingdom Metazoa; phylum Chordata; class Amphibia; order Anura; family Alytidae; genus Discoglossus; species Discoglossus pictus. Next base: position 276,560,332 of record CM050168.1, on the reverse strand, counting down.
TGCGAGTTTGTGTGTAACACCCGTAAAATTGCAGCTTTGAAAATTGCAACAGTTGCACAGCGATTACAATCAAGTACATGGCAGAAAGACAAAATTGTAAATCATGCTTAGTTACAATGCCTGAGGCTGTAAATCTGCTGGCTTCAAAATTTGCAACAGTTACAGAAAGATTATAATGCCTTAAGCTTGGATGTACATGACAGAAAGCCAAAATCATAAATTATGTTTCGATATGTAGCATTTTAGGGCCTGATCATGATCAATTAAACAAGACCCGTAACTTACTGCTTAGACAGAGCCAGACGAGAAATGTGAGGAGAGGGAGGGAGAGAGTGAGAAGCAAATGAGAGAGAGAAAGGGAAGGAGAGAGAAGGAAGGAGCTGGGAGAGAAGAAAGGAGGAGAGAAGGAAGGAGGAGAGAGAGAGGAGGGAAGGAGAGAGAAGGAAGGAGGATGGAGAGAGAGTGAGAAGGGGATAGAGGGAGATGGAGGGAAGGAGAGACAAGGAAGGAGGGGGAGAGAGTGAGAAGTAGAGGGAGAGAGTGAGAGAAGGAGGGAAGGAGAGAGAAGGAAGAAGGGGGTGATAGAGAGTGAGAAGGAGAGGGAGAGGGAGGGAACGGGAAAGAGGAAGGGAAATAGAGAAGTAGGGAGGTGGAGAAGGAGGGAGAGAGAGAAGGAGAGAAAGAGAGAGAGAGGGCACACAGAGAGAGAGGGAGGGAGCACAGAGAGAGAGGGAGGGAGCACAGAGAGAGGGAGAGGGCACACAGAGAGAGGGAGAGGGCGTACAGAGAGAGGGAGAGGCCACACAGAGAGAGGGAGAGTAAGCACAGAGAGAGGGAGAGTGAGCACAGAGAGAGGTAGAGTGAGCACAGAGAGAGGGAGAGTGAGCACAGAGAGAGGGAGAGTGAGCACAGAGGGAGGGAGAGTGAGCACAGAGGGAGGGAGAGTGAGCACAGAGGGAGGGAGAGTGAGCACAGAGAGAGGGAGAGTGAGCACAGAGAGAGGGAGAGTGAGCACAGAGAGGGGGAGAGTGAGCACAGAGAGGGGGAGAGTGAGCACAGAGAGGGAGAGGGGCAGAGAGAGAGGGAGAGTGAGCACAGAGAGGGGGAGAGTGAGCACAGAGAGGGAGAGGGGCAGAGAGAGAGAGAGAGGGCGAGACAGGGCACACAAATAGAGGGCTCACAAACCGACAGAAGACAACATTTTTTAAAAACAATATTAGACCGTCATTTATGACGGGCAGACGACTAGTGGTATATATATTTGTTATTGATGGGTAAATGTATGCATGCAGTTTTGGCCTTCACTTTGGTTATTAATATATGTATTGGACATTTTTCAATTTAGAACTACTCTATAAATAAGTAGCACGTGTGCATTATATATTTTAAGAACATTGATATTGAAGTAATAGGTCAGTGTAAGATGATATGAGTTGAAGAGATAAAATGCAGCGCCCGTGAATGCTACTTAGGCTTTTCATTATACAAGAATCTTGTCTCCATTGTAGGTTATAACTGGCACTATCATCAGTGTTAAGTGACGATATTTCAAACCATCGATCTAGAATAATGAAAAGTTTTCAGTATAGCTTAATTTAGGGTCATATACATTAATTATTTATTGAGTGTGCTTACTTTCCTCTTTCTTACCTCACTGGTACCATGAATGGTATTGCTCAAGCCTTGTCTTGTTTTCAGCACAAGTGCTTCAGGTTGTTGGCGGCAGAAGCCGGAGTGGTCGAAGAGATTTTCCTGGAACATCTGTGGGAGCCAGGATCAGGGAGATATTGGTGAGGGAACTCTGGCTCCATCCACGTGGCTTTCATTTAAGAGGGTTTGGGATTGATGGCATCAGTTATCCTAGTTGGCGGGTGAAACTGACACAAAGCATAAGAGGATGATGTTCTTGTTATGGTTCCTTTTACAGTGAAAGGAACAAGGATTGTCCACTCCACTGGTTCGGCGTCAGGTAGCTGCCTCTGCTTTTTTTTCTCTCAATCTGGCAGGGTTTAAGGAACTGATGAAGGGATTTGTGGTTTAACAAATGGAAGAGGCTTTAACCAGATGTATGGGCAGAAAGATGGTAGGCTGCTGATAACTTTGTTCCTCCTGTTGGGCAGCGGAAAGAGATAGCACTTTACCGACTAGGTACTGATTGCTGCCCAGTGTCTTGTTTAAAAGCTTTCTTGACCCAACATCCAGCTATCAATGGCCTCTTTTTGGTGCAGGAGACAGGCTTAGCCTTGTCACGCTTCCAATTCTTAAGATTACTGGTAAATTATTTGCAGCATATGGGCTTTTCTGAAACTGAATTTGGTACACATTCTTTTGCAATAGAGGCAGCCACTGAAGCTGTGAGTCTGGGGCTGTCTCATGAGGTAGTTTGGAAAATTGGAAGTTGTTATATATGTTAGGCCAAAGTCTGTTGCATACTAAAGCATTTAGTTTTTTTACAGATAATATGGGATCTTGTTGATTATAGGCCATTAGAACATCTACTGGGCCCTTCGTTTTGCCTCAGCTGCTGAAAATGGCCTACAACTGGGTATCCTGTGGGATCAGTGAGCGGTTCATTGGCTAGGTGAGCAGTTAGACAATTATTCCATATGCTTTGGGCCACCTGTATACATATGATATGGTTCGAAATTGTCAGATGCAGATTTTGGAGGGAGGAAAAACATTGAGGGAAGATAGACAAGACCAGGTAAAATTTAACAAAATAATGACTAGTTTCATTAGGAAGTTAGGATTTACTTCATTGAGGCATCATGACAACGAGAGTGCTGAAGCAAATCGCTTGTTTATTCCAGATAACATCTAGCTTAATGAGGTTGGCCTTGAGCTCATGATGTTTATATTTAAGGAAGGTGTGTAGCGAGCCCTAGGGTTTATGTGGGGCAGGGCCAGAGGAGGTTTCCTGTGATCACGCTGCGGCAGTTGTGAGGTGAGTCACTACGTCAGTGGTGGAGGGAGTCCCTACCCCACGGTGATACAGCTGTATCATCATAGTAGGCTTGAATGCGGGTTCAGGGAACAAATAGACTAACCTGACATGGCTCCACCCCTCCGTTGTCTATTTGTTATAGTTTATCTGTCACTATGTTCTCACTAATAAATGCTTTGGCCTGTGTTTTATATAATATAAGGTGTCTGTATCAATTATTGGGGTTTATATCCATAAGCGTAGGAGCCGCAAAAAATCTGGGGGGGAATAATTCAACTTTGCTCCCAGGCAAGAAGCAGGGTGGATCTATCCCCGGTGCAATGCACTGGGCCCTGCTCTGGGTGGCCTGTTGCTGCAGTGCCCCTCAAAATATATATATATTTTTAAATGTCTTTGTTTATATTCTCAATGCCCCGGTCTCCTCCCAATATAATAACATATATATATTGTGGTAGATTAGCCTGTTACCTTGTAAATTACCAGCCAGGAATTCAGGTATTCTTTTAATATTTTATTTAAAAGTCCCAATTTTATACAAAAAAAAATAAACACTCTCTTCATCTGTGGAAAAAGGGGAGCATTCGGCCCGCCCGTCTCTCCGAAATGCTCCAACCACCAGGGACCCTTTAAATAGTCTTTTGAAAGACAGTGATACTTTCGGTTATACTGCTGCCTTCTCCCTGGGGTTAAAATGTCCACAGTCTCTAAACCGGAAAACTGCTTTCTCAGCAGATTAACTTGCCTTGTAGGCCCGAGTAACTCCTGCAGACAGCGCTGTTCTGGAAACCCGTGCTGCTCCTGTAGACAACTCTGCTCAGTGAACCAATGGTGCTCCTGCAGACAACTCTGCTCTGGAAACTTATGCTGCTCCTGCAGACAACTCTGCTCTGGAAACTTGTGCTGCTCCTGTATACAACTCTGCTCTGGACTTCAGACTGTCTCTCCTTGCAGACAAACACATCTTCACTCCAAACACTTCCCCATAGTGTACTCTGTAGGGCTTTTTAAATCATCCTGATAAGAATCAGGTGCACTGGCTGATTGAGCTGCAGTCCCAATTAACTCTTGCTTATCCTGCCTGGATAAATGGCTCTGCTCAATCTCAGGCTTATGTATACTCCTTGCTTGACTCTGTTACAATATATATATACTGTATATATATATATATAGTGATGTCGCGAACATAACATTTTCGGTTCGCAAACGCGAACCGCCGCAAATGTTCGCGAACCGGCGAACCGCCATAGACTTCAATGGGCAGGCGGATTTTAAAACCCACAGGGACTCTTTCTGGCCACAATAGTGATGGAAAAGTTGTTTTAAGGGGACTAACACCTGGACTGTGGCATGCCGGAGGGGGATCCATGTCAAAACTCCCACGGAAAATTACATAGTTGATGCAGAGTCTGGTTTTAATCCATAAAGGGCATAAATTACCTAACATCCCCCTCCATCATCATCCTCCCCTGTATCTCTTTACCCCCTCCCTCATCATCCTCCCCTGTGTCTCTTTCCCCCCTTCCTCATCACCCTCCCCTGTGTCTCATCCCCCCTCCCTCATCATCCTCCCACCTCCCTCATCATCCTCCCCTGTATCTCTTTACCCCCTCCCTCATCATCCTCCCCTGTGTCTCTTCTCCCCTCCATCATCATCCTCCCCTGTGTCTCTTTCCCCCCTCCCTCATCATCCTCCCCTGTGTCTCTTTTCCCCCTCCCTCATCATCTTCCCCTGTGTCTCTTCCCCCCCTCCCTCATCATCCTCCCCTGTGTCTTTCCCCCCCTTCCTCATGACCCTCCCTGTGTCTTATACCTACTCCCTCATCATCCTCCCACCTCCCTCATCATCCTCCCCTGTATCTCTTTACCCCCTCCCTCATCATCCTCCCCCCTCCCTTGATGATAAGGGGGGGAAGAGACACAGGGATAAGTGTGAGGGGTGTTAGGGTAAGGGGTGTTAGAGATAAGGGTGAGGGGGTTAGGTGTAAGGGTGAGGGCTGTTAAGGATAAGTGTAAGGGGGTATTAGGGTTAGATGTTAGGGTGAGGGGTGTTAGGGATAAGTGTGGGGGGTGTTAGGGTGAGGGATGTTAGGGTTAGGTGTTAGGGATAAGTGTGAGGGGTGTTAGGGTAAGGGGTGTTAGAGATAAGTGTGAGGGGTGTTAGGGTTAGGGTAAGGGATGTTAGGGATAAGTGTAAGGGGTGTTAGGGTAAGGGATGTTAGAGTTAGGTGTTAGGGTAAGGGCTGTTAGGGATAAGTGTAAGGGGGTTTTAGGGTTAGGTGTTAGGGTGAGGCATGTTAGGAATAAGTGTGAGGGGTGTTAGGTCTTAGGGATAAGTGTGAGAATGTTAGGGTTAGGTGTTAGGTTGATGGGTGTTATGGATAAGTGTGAGGGGTGTTATGGTTAGGGTAAGGGGTGTTAGGGATAAGTGTGATGGGTGTTAGGGTAAGGGCTGTTAGGGATAAGTGTAAGGGGGTATTAGGGTTAGGTGTTAGGGTGAGGGGTGTTAGGGATAAGTGTGGGGGTGTTAGGGTGAGGGATGTTAGGGTAAGGGGTGTTAGGGATAAGTGTGAGGGGTGTTAGGGTTAGGGTAAGGGGTGTTAGGGATAAGTGTGAGGGGTGCTAGGGTTAGGTGTTAGGGTGAGGGGTGTTAGGGATTAGTGTGAGGGGTGTTAGGGTTAGGTGTTAGGGTGAGGGGTGTTAGGGATAAGTGTGATGGGTGTTAGGGTAAGGGATGTTAGGGTTAGGTGTTAGGGTAAGGGCTGTTAGGGATAAGTGTAAGGGGGTATTATGGTTAGGTGTTAGGGTGAGGGGTGTTAGGGATAAGTGTGAGGGGTGTTAGTGTAAGGGGTGTTAGGGATTAGTGTGAGGGGTGTTAGGGTTAGGTGTTAGGGTGAGGGGTGTTAGGGATTAGTGTGAGGGGTGTTAGGGTAAGGGATGTTAGAGTTAGGTGTTAGGGTAAGGGCTGTTAGGGATAAGTGTAAGGGGGTATTAGGGTTAGGTGTTAGGGTGAGGGGTGTTAGGGATAAGTGTGAGGGGTGTTAGTGTAAGGGGTGTTAGGGATAAGTGTAAGGGATGTTAGGGTTAGGTTTTAGGGATAAGTGTGAGGGGTGTTAGGGTTAGGGTAAGGGGTGTTAGGGATAAGTGTGAGGGGTGTTAGGGTTAGGGTGAGGGGTGTTAGGGATAAGTATGAGGAATGTTAGGGTTAGGTGTTAGGGTGAGGAATGTTAGGGTTAGGTGTTAGGGATAAGTGTGAGGGGTGTTAGGGTTAGGGTAAGGGGTGTTAGGGATAAGTGTGAGGGGTGTTAGGGTTAGGGTGAGGGGTGTTAGGGATAAGTGTGAGGGGTGTTAGGGTTAGGTTTTAGGGTGAGGGGTGTTAGGGATAAGTGTAAGGGGTGTTAGGGTTAGGTGTTAGGGTGAGGGATGTTAGGGTTAGGTGTTAGGGATAAGTGTGAGGGGTGTTAGGGTTAGGGTAAGGGGTGTTAGAGATAAGTGTGAGGGGTGTTAGGGTTAGGTGTTAGGGTGAGGGGTGTTAGGGATAAGTGTAAGGGGTGTTAGGGTAAGGTGTTAGGGTGAGGGATGTTAGGTGTTAGGGATAAGTGTGAGGGGTGTTAGGGTTAGGTGTTAGGGTGAGGGGTGTTAGAGTAAGGTGGTAGGGTGAGGGATGTTAGGGTTAAGTGTTAGGGATAAGTGTGAGGGGTGTTAGGGTTAGGGTGAGGGGTGTTAGGGATAAGTGTGAGGGGTGTTAGGGTTAGGTGTTAGGGTGAAAGGGGTTAGGGATAAGTGTAAGGGGTGTTAGGGTTAGGTGTTAGGGTGAGGGATGTTAGGGTTAGGTGTTAGGGATAAGTGTGAGGGGTGTTAGGGTTAGGTGTTAGGGTGAGGGGTGTTAGGGATAAGTGTAAGGGGTGTTAGGGTTAGGTGGTAGGGTGAGGGATGTTAGGGTTAGGTGTTAGGGATAAGTGTGAGGGGTGTTAGGGTTAGATGTTAGGGTGAGGGGTGTTAGGGATAAGTGTAAGGGGTGTTAGGGTTAGGTGGTAGGGTGAGGGATGTTAGGGTTAGGTGGTATGGATAAGTGTGAGGGGTGTTAGGGTTAGGGTAAGGGGTGTTAGGGATAAGTGTGAGGGGTGTTAGGGTTAGGGTGAGGGGTGTTAGGGATAAGTGTGAGGGGTGTTAGGGTTAGGTGTTAGGATGAGGGGTGTTAAGGATAAGTGTAAGGGGTGTTAGGGTTAGGTGTTAGGGTGAGGGATGTTAGGGTTAGGTGTTAGGGATAAGTGTGAGGGGTGTTAGGGTTAGGTGTTAGGATGAGGGGTGTTAAGGATAAGTGTAAGGGGTGTTAGGGTTAGGTGTTAGGGTGAGGGATGTTAGGGTTAGGTGTTAGGGATAAGTGTGAGGGGTGTTAGGGTTAGGTGTTAGGGTGAGGGGTGTTAGGGATAAGTGTAAGGGGTGTTAGGGTTAGGTGTTAGGGTGAGGGATGTTAGGGTTAGGTGTTAGGGATAAGTGTGAGGGGTGTTAGGGTTAGGGTAAGGGGTGTTATTGATAAGTGTGAGGGGTGTTAGGGTTAGGGTAAGGGGTGTTAGGGATAAGTGTGAGGGGTGTTAGGGTTAGGTGTTAGGGTGAGGGGTGTTAGGGATAAGTGTAAGGGGTGTTAGGGTTAGGTGTTAGGGTGAGGAATGTTAGGGTTAGGTGTTAGGGATAAGTGTGAGGGGTGTTAGGGTTAGGGTAAGGGGTGTTAGGGATAAGTGTGAGGGGTGTTAGGGTTAGGGTGAGGGGTGTTAGGGATAAGTGTGAGGGGTGTTAGGGTTAGGTGTTAGGGATAAGTGTAAGGGGTGTTAGGGTTAGGTGTTAGGGTGAGGGATGTTAGGGTTAGGTGTTAGGGATAAGTGTTAGGGGTGTTAGGGTTAGGTGTTAGGTTGAGGGGTGTTAGGGATAAGTTTAAGGGGTGTTAGGGTTAGGTGGTAGGGTGAGGGATGTTAGGGTTAGGTGTTAGGAATAAGTGTGAGGGGTGTTAGGGTTAGGGTAAGGGGTGTTAGGGTTAGGGTGAGGGGTGTTAGGGATAAGTGTGAGGGGTGTTAGGGTTAGGTGTTAGGGTGAGGGGTGTTAGGGATAAGTGTAAGCGGTGTTAGGGTTAGGTGTTAGGGTGAGGGATGTTAGGGTTAGGTGTTAGGGATAAGTGTGAGGGGTGTTAGGGTTAGGGTAAGGGGTGTTAGGGATAAGTGTGAGGGGTGTTATGGTTAGGTGTTAGGGTGAGGGGTGTTAAGGATAAGTGTAAGGGTTGTTAGGGTGAGGCATGTTAGGAATAAGTGTGAGGGGTGTTAGGTCTTAGGGATAAGTGTGAGGGGTGTTAGGGTTAGGTGTTAGTTTGATGGGTGTTATGGATAAGTGTGAGGGGTGTTAGGATTGGGTGCTAAGGTGAGGGGAGGATGATGATAAGGGAGGGAAGAGACACAGGGGTGTCCTTGCAGCAGAGATTAAAAGAGTCCTTCAGGACTGTATTGCACACTGTGTACAGTAGCCTATCTATGGTTTTCCCTATTGATGCAGTATCACCTACACTCAGCCTCCTCTCAGTAAGACTGCAAGTTAGTTATGATTCCAAAATGGCATCTGTCCATGAGTTAGATGGGTCTGGAAGGCAGGGTATGATGCTGATTGGCTGCAATGTGTCTGCTGACTGTGAGTTGCAGGGTCAAAGTTTGCTCCATGATAAAGTATAGGGGGCGGATCGAACATCGCATATGTTCGCAGCGAACATGCTATGTTCGCCGGGAACAGTCCGCTGGCGAACTATTCGCGACATCTCTCTCTTTCTCTCTCTCTCTCTCTCTCTCTCTCTCTCTATATATATATATATATATATATAAAATATGTATGGATATTTGTATTTCTCCACAACACTCCCCCCTATGGCAATGACAATTGACAGCAAAGGAAAAATACAAAAATGACAGGGCGCAATATTAATATACATTTCACACATATAACAAAAAAAATATATAAAAAATGATAAACATAATAGGAAGTAGAGGCATGATCTGCAGACTGGCTCCCAGAGAGACTCAAGGCTACTAAAGGATCCAGTACAGATGAGTTTCCTACAACATGGAGATATTTTATCTCACGGTGTCCTTTGCATATTTTACCTTAATACCTTTCCACAAGAGCATTACAAAAGAAAATCACAACAATACATAGCAAAAAACAAACACAATGCAAACAACAACAACAGTTATAATAGTCCAATATAATCCATGGAAACATTTAAATGTGTGTCAATAATAGAGTCCTTAGCACAAAGTTCACAGTCCAAATGTTAAAAGTCTGTTGAATTAGAGTTTTACTATCAGTGATTATAAAGCACAAACAAGAAGAAAAACCAAATCCTGATCAAAAAACAAAAAGTCCATAAAAAACAAAAAATAAGTCCTGATAAAAATAAATGCAGATAAGCATAAGTGAGCACCTGTTTGACAGTAGCCACATAACAAGGAAAGAGTTTAATGGGGTGTATGAAAACATCCACATATGCAGTTATATGTTAGAATGATATATAGTCCAGATTGTGGTGCAATAGATGTACAAGTCCAGGTATGTAACAAAAAAATGGTTAATGCAGACACAAAATGGCCTCACTTAATCCTCACACAACAGCCCCCAACCAATTACCAATAACTAGACAATAGAACAAATGCCCCTTTATACTCAGGAATTTAGATACTAGATGTAATGTAATAACCAATAATTTGTGCACTGATAATAACAATAATCATCCAGAGTTTATGCATGATAACTTCTTATTTCACTAGTTGATCTTCCTTATCAGATGTTAGTATGTACTAGATCCTAGCAAGTTGATAGAACAAGACGCAGAAGTGTTAGAGGCCAAGGAACAGTAAGAAGTAAGGAGGCATAGGTAAGAGTAGATAAAAAAAAAAAAAAAGGAAAAACAAAACTTTAGAAAAAAGAAAACTTAACTGCGGGATGATTCTCCTCCCAGGAAGTGGCTAGGGCGAAGGCCTAGCAGTGAGTCCTAACCTGCATGCAGCCAACTTAAAGCAACATCCAAATTACATCTAAGTCTCTAGAATGGTGAAGCCTCTATCAGTTACATGGAGCAATGCTTCCCTGTTTGGCTGATAGGAAATTCTTGCTGACCCCCACCTCACCCCAACTGAGGTAAACTGACCCACATGGAGAGGCAGACCGGATGAGTTCTAGAGGTAGGCACAGCCTGTAATCCAGGTGGAATTAGCAGAGAGAGATGCACAGTGTGGAGCAAGCTGCCCATCCAGGGAAGAGGAGATCTTTCAAGTAAAGAGGTAAAGCTGTGGAACCAGGGAGCGTCAGGTTGTGAAACCCAAAACACAGCCTGGATCCCTGTCATCTTGGATAAGAAGGTGAAGCTCATATAACGGTCCTCCAGGACATGGGGGTAAGCTGAGCACTCCAATAGGTTGTAAGCCTGGAGGAACTACTCACATAGTAATACATAATTTGCATCATATTCAAGGATATATTCAAGAACTGTCTTGTGAGGGCTGAGTCATTCAATTGAGGACTGGACATTGGGAAAATACACAAAAAAACCTCACATGAAGCACTTCCAAATAAAGCTTTTTATAGAGCTTTACACTTTGTGAGGGCTGTATAACCACCAGTCATTATGTGACTCTAGATACAACATCAAAAAATGACGGCAATAAAATTGTAAGCCAAATAATGCTGTTTGCCACATAATGTGAGTCTTTTGGCTCTCTGAGCACTTTCGGCACTCATTGCGAGCCCTGCGCTGAGCGCTGTTGGCGCTCATTGCGAGCCTCTCCCCTCGTGTACTTCAACTTTCCTGCTTTGCAATGATCACCTTCGGCGCTCATCACAAGCCGCATGTTGAGTGCCTATGGTGCTCATCGTGGGTCTTGCAATGAGCACCAAGGGCGCTCATTGTGAACATTTCCTCCTCCCTACTGTATTGGCCGCTCATTGTAGGGTTCATTAACCTGCAAGTTTCGTGCTTGGGAATGCCATGTGTCTCTTTCCAGCATCTCCCCCTGTCCCTTCCCTGTGCGTTTCTCCTCTGTGTGTCTGCTGAATGCCTTTGGCGCTCCTTTCAGCCTAAGTCCTGTGTGTTTCCATGCCTCAACTGCTCGCCTCGATTTGCGAGGCTCACATGGCAATGCGCTCATTGCCCAAGTCGTCCAAGCTTGGAAGGCTTCTATGCCTCAACGGCTTGCCTCTCTTTGCGAGGCTCTCAAACGGGACGACAAACGCAGTTTGACAACTATTATATGTGATCTACTGCAGAAAAAGCTCTAGTTCTTGGTTCCTGCCGGACATGGCAAGATAAGAAAATAACTGGCATAGATATTGAGCCCCTTATTTAAAGTTTGGCGGTCTAGGAACATACAAGAAGCCTTATAAGAAATATTTTCTTCTATGTTTGGTTTAATACTGTTTTGCTCATCGTTTGGAATATAGAACTGAAGGATCTGAGAACTGAGAACAGAGCTATTAACTGATTGCTATATCGCAAGGAAGTAAATGGGCACAAAGTTATACTTGTTACAATAAGTATTACATCTTCATGTGATGCATAGGAGGTCTGATTAATATTTACAAGTGGCACTTTGAGTGTATTTGATTAACTAAGGTGGGGTAAATTAGAAAAAAGAGAACTGCGAAAAGTATTTAATATCATTTGCTGATTGCTATACAACACCTTATGCATGTCTCAAGGTGTGGGGACTATAATTAGGACATACTCAGGGTCACCTGATCAACATAATATAGTAATTTATCTTAATTCAATTTCACAGAAGGGCCTAAGTCTCCTACTCAGTAACAATTGTCTAAAGAGATAAGAATTAAGATTAAATTAGATATTGATTAATCAGTACACCTAGTTTTAACACAATACAGGTTTAAGAATAGCCCTGTTTATGAGTCACCCAGTTAAAAATAAATCTAGAGAAAAAAGGGTAGGCACTAGGACCAACTCTGACCAGGAGAGAAGGGAAAAAGGTAAATAAACCGCAATTAGATCACTCAAGTTACACATCAGAAAAATCGATAAATTAAATGTACCCGAAGGTAAAGTTTTGTTAGATGTACAACTAGAACAAATCGCTAACCTGAAAAAACTGTTAGAAGATTTTGAGATTTCTTTAAAATCTCAGGCAATTCAAGATATAGAGGTGAAAACTGAAGCAATTAGCTATACAAACAAAAGATTGGAGGATTTAGAAATTAAGTTTGATTTGTTTACTAAAGAACATGCAGAAAATCTTACTCAAGTTAAGATACTAGAGGTAGAGGTCAAAAGCCCTAAAAATAAACAAACTCAACAAAAGGACCACTCTAGAAAAAATAATCTAAGGATAAGAGGTATACCAGAGGCAGTGTTGGGCAAAGATCTATCACTATATGTAACATTCATTTGTAATACCAATTATCCCAGGGCCGGATAAAATTGATAGGTTACACTGCATACCACTGCCTAAAGATTTTTCGCAGGATACATCAAGAGATGTCCTGGTTAAGCTACATCATTATACATATAAAGAATTTATTGTAAAGGCCTCTATCCCTGCGAAAGATCTGGCAACTCCATATGACAAAATGTCTATCTTTTCAGATCTTTCAGCTAACACCCTTAAACAAAGGAGAGAGTTTAAAGAAGTAGCAAAAATATTTCCTACTAAACTGATAATCTTTAAACAAGGTATAAGAAACAGTTTTGAATCACCTAGTAAAGCTGAAAAAAAAAGATAAAAAAATGAAATCTAAATTAGTTTTTTTTTTTGCGATGTCCGATAAAAGATCAAAATTATACTAGACTTTATGTATAATTAGTTCTCAACACACTGTTTTTGTTTTTGCTTTTTCTTCTAATTAACATGTATTAAAACACTATGGGCCTCATTCTATTATCGGCCGCAGCCGCTGCGGGGCCGCAAGGACCGGCCGCAAGCTATTCTGCTATTCTATTCCCTTACGGCCGTAGGCTCCGGCAGGCTTGCGGCCGGTGCCTTGCTATCTCTTGCGGCCGATCGCGCCGGAGGAAAGCCTTTGATCTAAAACGGCCGCAAGAGATTTGCAATTCAATTGCTCCGGGAAACCTCTCTGCAAGGCTAAAAACGAGCCGCAGTTACTTGCAGGAAAAAGGTCTCGCTAGCACCAATTAAGCACATAAAATAGCTCAAATAAAGCCATCCTGCACTTTGAGAAGACTATAAAGGGATTTTAGGTGTTAGAAAAAATAGCACATAATCATCCTGTACTCAAACCCGTAAAATATTTCATTTTTAATATCCGTAAAATATACATGTAAAAAGTCCAGAGTGCTTGGAGCACCTCAGACACGCCCACGCCGCAGCCGGCAAATAAACAGTTAATTTGAACTCGGGTTTGGGCAGATGTGCAAGCTTGAGAGTGGGTTCCTTTTATTCCTCATGTCCCCCAATATGATCCCTAGCATTTACAGAGCTGTACAGTGCAGGCTTGAATTTATTTTTGACTTTTTATATTTCACAGATTACGGCCGGTTCCAAGATATGCGGCCGGCCGTAAAAGGAGATCCTTGCGGGGCCGTATAATAGAATCGCGAGTAAACTGAACCCCCGCAAGGAATCGCAGCCTTACGGCCGATTTACGGCCGATAATAGAATGAGGCCCTATATACTTATTGGTATAAACTAAGCAAGTAGCTAGCACTTTAAAACCTTTTACAACTTCTAATAATGAATAGAATAACATGGATATATAATCCACAAGAGATATAGGGGGTCAGATACAACAATCTGATATAGATATTTGTATGGGATTTAAAAACAAGAACCACGTTAAATAATCATGAACTATCACATATTATAATTGTCTAACTACGATCCGTCGTCACGCTGCGTTGCGTAGTGCGTACGACTTAGCAATGAGCGCCGCAGGCGCTCATTGCCCCGCGAGCCTTGCGCAGCGAGGCGAGCCGTTAAATCGGAGCACTTTGGCAATGAGCTCCGCAGGCGCTCATTGCAGGCGAGCCGTTAAATCGGAGCACTTTGGCAATGAGCTCCGCAGGCGCTCATTGCAGGCGAGCCTCGCGCAGCGAGGCGAGACGTTAAATCGGAGCACTTTGGCTCTGTTGCGTAGTGCGTATGACTTTAGCGATGAGCGCCGCAGGCGCTCATTGCCCGGCGAGCCTCGCGCAGCGAGGCGAGCCGTTACATCGGAGCACTTAGAAAAAAAATATGAGCTGAAAAAAATTACAACATAAGCGGCGGAACCAAAACACTAAAAAAAACACTAAATACACACTAAAAAATAAAATAAAGGTCACTTACAGCATGGGGAACCAGGCAGGACATCTGGAAGTGAGTTGGAACTCCAATTTACAGCGATTTTGCCGAGTTACAAAGATCGAAAATTGGATAAGTGAGAAAAAAATGGCTGCCGAAAAAAATGAAAACGAGGCTATACTACTACGAACTGCGTAAAACACAACCACAGACGTATGTGTTTGACAACAACGAGATAAAGGATGCGGATTAACTACGCAATGAGTAAAAAGACAGTAGCGAGTACATTTTACGAAACGCAATTACAGATTTACGCATTAACACAGATTTAACGACTTTGTCTCGCGCAACATCGGATTTACCGCCTAAACCAACGCATTTGATGAAATATAAGTTGCACATTACAAAAATATAAATTTTATAAAAAAAAATTGTATTTATTTTAAGAAAAAAAAAAGGGACAAATGTAGCGTCATGTTGTGTGGCAAACAAATTTACTGTTAAACCGTAGTACTTTAGCGGGCTTAGCGAAGAGCGCCGTTAAACCGTAGTACTTTGGCAATGAGCGACGCAGAAAAAATGGCGGACGAACAAAACAAAAACCAGGCTACAGCACTATAACCACGGAAAACACGTACCGATAATCCGCTAAGACGCATACCACACATTATCCGCTATTTTAGGATAATAAGGAAGTACACAGCTACGTTAACGGTTTCGGATCGCGCAAGCACACTATTACACTGCACACGTTCATCACGCTTACACAGCACCTCCACACCACTAATGCTGCTGCAACATCAACACAGATTGCCAGCTCTTCAACACAATGCATAAAAATATGTAAATTAACTTATTAATTTGAATTCTATATTTCAGTAGTACACAAAAAACAACATTAGCTACCTTACAATTCCATGTGTATATTAATAACTAAACAACTTTTAAAACATACACATCTGATTGCCGTCATTTTTTGACAGGCAATACGCTAGTATAATATAACACTATTACACTATAAATGGAGGGATTGGTATTAAAAGGTTTATACACAATTTAATTCACGGTAAATGAAGACTTAGTGGTATAAAATATTAGCCATATACAGAAGTTGAAAGTATTATTAATAATTAACTACACTTCATTTAGATTGAAAAATGATAACACAGACACATAATTCATTAGACAACTTGAAGGTTAGATGTAAAATCGTGGAATTCACACATAAGTAGGATAATTAAAATTGACATGGTAGGATATGTCAACACTGTATAAAACTACAGTTAAATAAATATATATATATATATAATATACAAGGATATATACAACACCTTTTTTTTTCTTTGTGTGCTGAGAAATAGAGAAATTAAAGAAGGGAGGAATAAGGGGAATGCAAAAAGTAAAGAGAACGGAAAGGGGGAAGTTGGCTGCAGTAGAATAAGATCTTGGTTAGCACCATATTGGTCAACACAGTTCTGTTGAGATTAAATATGGAAGAAAAAAAACAGGAAATAACAACTAATACCTGTAACCAAACCAAAAGAATGAAAATATGTTTGTTAATTGTTATTTATGTATGTTTTTAGGCTTTTTCTCTGTCAATTATGTATGTACTTTCTACTTTATACATGTGTGACATGGGGGACATCCTGAGTGAGCAATCCTGGAGCTAAGAAACCGAAGGTCATTCAAGAATGGGGCTAAGAATCTTATCATAAACATACAGGGCCTAAATATACCTATTAAAACAAAAGCTTAATGAAATATAAGATTGAAATAGCTTGCATACAAGAAACGCATTGGAAGCATAATAGAGAACCAGTCCTGTTCAATAAAAATTTTAATAAGTTCCAATTTTACATCTAGATTGAGATGTTTTTCTATTTTTTTTAATAAAAACTAAAGTATACTGGATGATTATATAGAAACAGACAATAACGGTAGATTTGTCATCTGGATAGGTCAAATTAATGACCTACCTTTTTACCATAATGAATCTTTATCTTCCTAATAGTAACCAAAATGCCTTCCTGAAAAAGAAGTTAAAACATGTTCATAAAATCAGAAAAGGCTTTTTTTATTGTTTATGGAGATCTGAATATGATGCACGATGCGAATTTGGATCGCACTTCTGTAACAAACAGCAAACCTGTTTACAAAAAAAAAAAAGGCTAAGAAATTCCATAAAAGATTGGTAGATTTCGATCTCTATGATACATGCCGAGCATGTCATAACAGCGAGAAAGATCTTACTTTCTACTCTAATAGACATAAAATATGAAAAAAAAAACATATTGAAATTAAACCGTCTGCCTTTTCAGATAATGCTTTGCTTACTTTGCACTTAGGAGAACTAGATAAAAAATGAGGGAGGCTAGATCAATAGATTTGTACATGCTTAACGACCAACAGCCTTATTAAATTGCGATTTGGCCATTTGAATAGGGCTCTACATAAGCACATAGCATATTTATTTTACAAAAGATTTTAGTGAACTTCTATCCAAAAGCAAGGTCTTCACTAACTAAAAACTTTTGAAAAATAAATATGTTATGTGCTTATATAGAGCTCTTTAGAATTGTCAGAATCGTAGTTTAATAAGGCTGCAAGTAGTGATGTCGCGAACATGAAATGTTCGGTTCGCGAACCGCGAACGGAACCGCCACAAATGTTTGCGAACCGGCGAACCCGGCGAACCGCCATAGACTTCAATGGGCAGGCGGATTTTAAAACCCACAGGGACTCTTTCTGGCCACAATAGTGATGGAAAAGTTGTTTTAAGGGGACTAACACCTGGACTGTGGCATGCCGGAGGGGGATCCATGTCAAAACTCCCACGGAAAATTACATAGTTGATGCAGAGTCTGGTTTTAATCCATAAAGGGCATAAATAACCTAACATCGCCTTCCATCATTATCCTCCCCTGTATCTCTTTACCCCCTCCCTCATCATCCTCCCCTGTGTCTCTTCCCCCCTTCCTCATCACCCTCCCCTGTGTCTCATCCCCCCTCCCTCATCATCCTCCCACCTCCCTCATCATCCTCCCCTGTATCTCTTTACCCCCTCCCTCATCATCCTCCCCTGTGTCTCTTCCCCCCTCCATCATCATCCTCTCCTGTGTCTCTTTCCCCCCTCCCTCATCTCCCCCCCGTGTCTCTTTTTCCCCTCCCTCATCATCTTCCCCTGTGTTTCTTCCCCCCCTCCCTCATCATCCTCCCCTGTGTCTCTTCCCCCCCTTCCTCATCACCCTCCCCTGTGTCTCATCCCCCTCCCTCATCATCCTCCCCCCTCCCTCATCATCCTCCCCTGTGTCTCTTCCCCCCTCCATCATCATCCTCCCCTGTGTCTCTTTCCCCCCTCCCTCATCATCCTCCCCTGTGTCTCTTTTCCCCCTCCCTCATCATCTTCCCGTGTGTCTCTTCCCCCCCTCCCTCATCATCCTCCCCTGTGTCTCTTTCCCCCCTTCCTCATCACCCTCCCCTGTATCTCTTTACCCCCTCCCTCATCATCCTCCCCTGTGTCTGTTTCCCCCCCTCCCTCATCATCCTCCCCTGTGTCTCTTCCCCCATCCCTCATCATCCTCCCCCCTCCCTTGATGATAAGGGGGGGAAGAGACACAGGGATACGTGTGAGGGGTGTTAGGGTAAGGGGTGTTAGGGATAAGGGTGAGGGGTTAGGTGTTAGGGTGAGGGGTGTTAGGGCTAAGTGTGAGGGGTGTTAGGGTGAGGGGTGTTAGCGATAAGTGTAAGGGGTGTTAGGGTGAGGCATGTTAGGAATAAGTGTGAGGGGTGTTAGGTCTTAGGGATAAGTGTGAGAATGTTAGGGTTAGGTGTTAGGTTGATGGGTGTTATGGATAAGTGTGAGGGGGTTTAGGGTTAGGGTAAGGGGTGTTAGGGATAAGTGTGATGGGTGTTAGGGTAAGGGATGTTAGGGTTAGGTGTTAGGGTAAGGGCTGTTAGGGATAAGTGTAAGGGGGTATTAGGGTTAGGTGTTAGGGTGAGGGGTGTTAGGGATAAGTGTGGGGGGTGTTAGGTCTTAGGGATAAGTGTGAGAATGTTAGGGTTAGGTGTTAGGTTGATGGGTGTTATGGATAAGTGTGAGGGGTGTTAGGGTTAGGTGTTATGGTGAGGGGTGTTAGGGATAAGTGTAAGGGGTGTTAGGGTTAGGTGGTAGGGTGAGGGATGTTAGGGTTAGGTGTTAGGGATAAGTGTGAGGAGTGTTAGGGTTAGGGTAGGGGGTGTTAGGGATAAGTGTGATGGGTGTTAGGGTAAGGGATGTTAGGGTTAGGTGTTAGGGTAAGGGCTGTTAGGGATAAGTGTAAGGGGGTATTAGGGTAAGGTGTTAGGGTGAGGGATGTTAGGGTTAGGTGTTAGGGATAAGTGTGAGGGGTGTTAGGGTTAGGGTAAGGGGTGTTAGGGATAAGTGTGAGGGGTGTTAGGGTTAGGGTGAGGGGTGTTAGGGATAAGTGTGAGGGGTGTTAGGGTTAGGTGTTAGGGTGAGGGGTGTTAGAGATAAGTGTAAGGGGTATTAGGGTAAGGTGTTAGGGTGAGGGATGTTAGGGTTAGGTGTTAGGGATAAGTGTGAGGGGTGTTAGGGTTAGGGTGAGGGGTGTTAGGGATAAGTGTGAGGGGTGTTAGGGTTAGGTGTTAGGGTGAGGGATGTTAGGGATAAGTGTAAGGGGTGTTAGGGTTAGGTGTTAGGGTGAGGGATGTTAGGGTTAGGTGTTAGGGATAAGTGTGAGGGGTGTTAGGGTAAGGGGTGTAAGGGATAAGTGTGAGGGGTGTTAGGGTTAGGTGTTAGGGTGAGGGGTGTTAAGGATAAGTGTAAGGGGTGTTAGGGTGAGGCATGTTAGGAATAAGTGTGAGGGGGTGTTAGGTCTTAGGGATAAGTGTGAGGGGTGTTAGGGTTAGGTGTTAGGTTGATGGGTGTTATGGATAAGTGTGAGGGGTGTTAGGGTTGGGTGCTAAGGTGAGGGGAGGATGATGATAAGGGGGGGAAGAGACACAGGGGTGTCCTTGCAGCAGAAATCAAAATAGTCCTTTAGGACTATATTGCACACTGTGTACAGTAGCCTAGCTATGGTTTTCCCTATTGATGCAGTATCACCTACACTCCCTGCTGGGACGTGTGGAGTCTGAGAGCCACGAGATGAGACTGGTGGGAAAGTTCGGCATGCTTTTCTCTTATTATTCTTTAATTACTGTTTATGTAAGAAGTTTGTGGCAGGTTACAAGAAATTCATGAAAGGAAGCATTAGAATTCTTGTAAAAAAATACAAATTGTAAAACCGTGTGAGACAAGGAAACAAAGAATGTATTCACTTTAGAATGCCAAATGTCAATGTATTCACGATGTGAATTCTATATTAAGATGTCCCAAATTGTTAAAGATGACAAAATTAAATTCTGTTGGATAAATTGTGGACATATAGGCTCACAATATCATATTTTGTGGGAACGTCCGTTAGTACAAAGTTTTTGGAAAAATTGTTTAGATCATATATCTGTTATTCTCAAAACAGACATAAGTTTACCTTCTGAAGCTATATTATTTTATATTTTTCCTGTGGAGTTTTCCTTGGAAATTAGGTTTTTACTTCAGATTTTAATAAACTGTTAATAGCTACTAAATGGACTCAGCCCTCTGTTCCTAGTTTGAATGAGATAATAATTATTATGGATGGTAGAAATAGAGCCCTTGAGAAATCTCTTCAAGAGAAGGGTTTGATAAGATGTGATTTAATAAATGGAAAATTTAGGACAAATACAGTACATAGTAGCAAATTTGGTATAAATCTACTGTGAAGATCACAAAAAAAAGCTACAGACAATCCCTGCCTTTGGCCGCAGGAACTCCCCACTAAATAGGCGATCTTCGTTGAAGGAATGGGCTGCTCAGCATCTGACTAACGGGTCAGGAACATGTACATGTACCTTAGCTTAGGAAAATAATAAAGCCCTCACTTTAAATGAAACACAGCATCCTCTATGCGTTCCAAGTAACAACAACCCCTTTTTTTCTTACTGCAAACTCTATCTCACATTTTTTTTCATGTCGGTGGGAGGATCTATCCCAAAAACCCCTTCCCCAATCAGGATCATCCAATAAGGGAACGGCAGCTGGGGGGGGAGGGTATGGGCAGGCTTGGGTAATTAGAGCCAATCAGGAGCGGATGGATATGTGGGTTTGACTTGGGGGGTGGACCACTGGGCCGTACCTGCAGACGATCAGAGCGGCAAAACAGAACAAAGAGCCTGTAATTACCCCCCTACAGTGACATCTTGTGGGCAAGAATTGGAATTACGTGTCCGTTTCTACAACTATCCTTTAAAACATGACAGTATATTAGTTAAGGACAAACTGATCTTTACATCTACCTACTCATTTCCTAGAATATATTTTTTCGCATCTCTTGTGAGTTTACCCCAGACCTGTAATTGTCGTTGCATTTACTATTGTCTTTTTGTCTCATGTGTGTCTTCTTTGTTTGACTTATTGTTTGCAATATGTATACTCTATACAATATATATTAGTTTAACTTTACAAATTACTCTAATATACATTGGAAATTATTAATATCTTTTATATTTGGTATAATAGAATATATAAAAAACTAAGTCAGAGGTGCTCATCAGAGAACAAACTAATCTTAATAGGTTAGTTCTATGGACATGATAATCCACTCTGAGAGCAACCTCTTTTAGCTCACTTGTGCCCTTCACAGGGAGAAATATCCTGTAGTTTATCAGTCTGGTCCCACTCACTAGAGTGACCCAGCCCCAAAATACCAGGCAATTCTACCCTGAACATGAGAAACAGCAAACCCCAGACGTACTTTTCAGCCTGCATTGGGCCTCGTCAGTGTGGTGTAGCTGATATCTCCCTAAGGCACAGTGAGCAAGGGATCCATGTCTGGAGTACCCTATCACCCTCAGGGAGACTAACCCTAAGGGTCATTTAGGGTTACCAAATTAGAGGTGCTCATCAGAGAACGAACTAACCTTAATAGGTTAGTTCTAGGGACAAGATAACCCTCTATGAGAGCAACCTCTTTTAGCCACTTGTGCCCTTTACAGGGAGAAATATCCTGTAGTATATCAGTCTGGTCCCACTCACTAGAGCAGGGGTCTTCAAACTCGGTCCTGGAGGGCCGCACCCAGGCCTGGATTTGTGGATATCCTTGCTGCAAGCAGGTGAGACTATTGCTTCTTCAGTCATCCCAATTGACTCACCTGTGCACAGAAAGAAAATCCTCAAATCCATGCCTAGGTGCGGCCCTCCAGTACCAAGTTCGGAAACCCCTGCACTAGTGTAACCCAGCCCCGAAATACCAGACAATTCTACCCAGAACAGGAGGAACAGCAAACCTCAGATGCGTTTCAGCCACAGTGGGTCTCGTCAGTGAGCAAGGGGTCCACGTCTAGAGTCCCCTGACACCCTTGGGGATTCTAAACCCTAAAGGTAATTTGCATAAACAAAACAACTAAGTCAGAGGTGCTCATCAGAGAACGAAACAACCTTAATAGGTTAGTTCTGTGGGCATGACAACCCACTAGTGAGCTAAAAGAAGTTGCTCTCAGAGTGGGTTATCATGTCCATAGAACTAACCCATGTTCCACTCTTTTTTTAGTGCCAATTTAAACCAGTTCATAGGCCTCCTCTGCTCTGTGTTAACCTTGTGAGATTCTGAGAGCACTAACTGGGCAGGAATTAGTGCTATCATTTTACTAAAGGGGTTCTTTTCCTGGGTCCTACAAATAAGATAGGGCCCTATTCATTGTAATTACCTGTAACCCGAGATACATTCTTGTATGTGTTATTTTGGAGTTCTGGCTTAGCTTAACTTTTACAAAATAAGTCTAGATTTTGGCTAAACCTACAAATATGTAAGATGTGAAATACCTTTATGACTTTTTGGCCCTGGATAGACAGTCCTAATGAGAGCACTGGCAGTTGTGTATGTCACCATCCCATTGTGCGGATACAAACTTCCTGTGTTTTTAAGATCTCCTACCTTAGAAAGTCCACAGCAGCGTAAATGCATGTAAAAGTAGTAACTAGAAGCTATTTTCAAGCATACGGCTATTTAAATTAAATATTGGTAGTGTTGATGTTGGATATAAAATGTATACAGTTGAAACAAATATTTTATTACAAGCTTTATTACAATATAATTTGTTCACAGAACATAAAATACAATTATGCCAGTATGAATCAGAAATCATGCAAACAGATGTTTATATTTAAAGCACTTTAATGCATTTCAAAGTAAAGCTCATGTTTATTTGGGCAATGCTGCTCTGCGTCTTTGAACAGGTCACAGAACATTTATTTTTTTAATTGATTCATATTTCACTATTATATGACAATTTTCATCTACAAATAAAAATATAAATAAAACTTAATAATAAATAATAATAATAATATTGCAGTTATTTCTACAGCAACACTTCCTCACTGGTGCCTGTAGTTCTGTAGTTTTTTTCAAAAGGGCCAACAATCATTATTTCCTGTAAATGTTATTGTTTAGTTGTAGACATAGTTAAAAATCTGAAATGTATTATTGCTGTGGAGAGAGTGTATAAGCAACTAGATGGAGGTTCTAAATTATGGTATCTACAGGAAAGAATTTTCCCGTAGAATTTTCATTTCTGTATACCTGTATAGCCAATATATCCTTTAAAAGGTTGGTAGGTTTCCGGATTTTACTAGCTGTTTAATATCTTTTTGCTGCAACAAAACAGATCAGCTTCGTTTTTTTATTTGACAATCTAATATTATTACACAATATCATATTTTGTGGGAACGTCCATTAGTACAAAGTTTTTGGAAAAATTGTTTAGATCATATATCTGTTATTCTCAAAACAGACATAACTTTACCTTCTGAAGCTATATTATTTTATATTTTTCCTGTGGAGTTTTCCTTGGAAATTAGGTTTTTACTTCAGATTTTAATAAACTGTCAATAGCTACTAAATGGACTCAGCCCTCTGTTCCTAGTTGGAATGAGATAATAATTTTTATGGATGGTAGAAATAGAGCCCTTGAGAAATGCCTTCAAGAGAAGGGTTTGATAAGATGTGATTTAATAAATGGAAAATTTGGGACAAATACAGTACATAGTAGCAAATTTGGTATAAATCTACTGTGAAGATCACAAAAAAAAGCTACAGACAATCCCTGCCTTTGACCACAGGAACTCCCCACTAAATAGGCGATCTTTGTTAAAGGAATGGGCTGCTCAGCATCCGACTAACGGGTCAGGAACATGTACATGTACCTTAGCTTAGGAAAATAATAAAGCCCTCCCGTTAAATGAAACACAGTATACTCTATGCGTTCCAAGTAACAACAACCACTTTTTTTCTTACAACAAACTCTATCTCACATTTTTTTTCATGTCGGTGGGAAGCTCTATCCTAAAAATCCCCTCTTCGGTCAGGATCATCCAATAAGGGAACGGCAGCTGGGCGGGGGGGGGGGGGGGGGGTGTTATCGGCAGACTTGGGTAATTAGAGCCAATCAGGATCGGGTGGATATGTGGGTTTGGCTTGGGAGGGGGGGGGGTGGACCACTGGGCCACACCCACAGAGGATCAGAGCAGCAAAACAGAACAAAGAGCCTGGAATTACCCCAATGCCCTGCAGTGACATCTTGTGGGCAAGAATTGGAATTACGTGTCCTTTTCTACAACTATCCTTTAAAACATGACAGTATATTAGTTAAGGGCAAACTGATCTTTACATCTACCTACTCATTTCCTAGAATATATTTTTTCTCATCTCTTGTAAGTTCACCCCAGACCTGTAATTGTCGTTGCATTTACTATTGTCTTTTTGTCTCATGTGTGTATTCTTTGTTTTACTTAGTGTTTTCAATATGTATACTCTATAAAATATATATTAGTTTAACTTTACAAATCACTCTAATATACATTGGAAATTATTAATATCTTTTATATTTGGTATAATAGAATATATAAAAAACTAAGTCAGAGGTGCTCTTCAGAGAACAAACTAATCTTAATAGGTTAGTTCTATGGACATGATAACCCATTCTAAGAGCAACTTCTTTTAGCCACTTGTGCCCCTCACAGGGAGAAAACTTATTTTTCAGTCTGCATTGGGCCTTGTCAGTGTGGTGTAGCGGATATCTCCCTAAGGCACAGTGAGCAAGGGATCCATGTCTGGAATACCCTATCACCCTTACGGAGACTAATCCCTAAGGGTCATTTGCATACACAGAATACCAAAATAGAGGTGCTCAATCAGAGAACAAACTACCCTTAATAGGTTAGTTCTATGGACATGATAAGCCACTCTGAGACCAACCTCTTTTAGCTCACTTGTGCCCTTCACAGGGAGAAATATCCTGTAGTATATCAGTCTGGTCCCACTCACGAGAGCAGGGGTCTTCAAACTCGGTCCTGGAGGGCCGCACACAGGCCTGGATTTGTGGATATCCTTGCTGCAAGCAGGTGAGACTATTGCTTCTTCAGTCATCCCAATTGACTCACCTGTGCACAGAAAGAAAATCCTCAAATCCATGCCTAGGTGCGGCCCTCCAGTACCAAGTTCGGAGAACCCTGCACTAGAGTAACCCAACCCCGAAATACCAGACAATTCTACCCAGAACAGGAGGAACAGCAAACTCCAGATGCGTTTCGGCCTCTGTGGGTCTCGTCAGTGAGGCACAGTGAGCAAGGGGTCCACGTCTAGAGTCCCCTGACACCCTTGGGGATTCTAAACCCTAAAGGTAATTTGCATAAACAAAACAACTAAGTCAGAGGTGCTCATCAGAGAACGAAACAACCTTAATAGGTTAGTTCTGTGGGCATGACAACCCACTAGTGAGCTAAAAGAAGTTGCTCTCAGAGTGGGTTATCATGTCCATAGAACTAACCCATGTTCCACTCTTTTTTTAGTGCCAATTTAAACCAGTTCATAGGCCTCCTCTGCTCTGTGTTAACCTTGTGAGATTCTGAGAGCACTAACTGGGCAGGAATTAGTGCTATCATTTTACTAAAGGGGTTCTTTTCCTGGGTCCTACAAATAAGATAGGGCCCTATTCATTGTAATTACCTGTAACCCGAGATACATTCTTGTATGTGTTATTTTAGAGTTCTGGCTTAGCTTAACTTTTACAAAATAAGTCTAGATTTTGGCTAAACCTACAAATATGTAAGATGTCACATACCTTTATGACTTTTTGGCCCTGGATAGACAGTCCTAATGAGAGCACTGGCAGTTGTGTATGTCACCATCCCATTGTGCCGATACAAACTTCCTGTGTTTTTAAGATCTCCTACCTTAGAAAGTCCACAGCAGCGTAAATGCATGTAAAAGTAGTAACTAGAAGCTATTTTAAAGCATACGGCTATTTAAATTAAATATTGGTAGTGTTGATGTTGGATATAAAATGTATACAGTTGAAACAAATATTTTATTACAAGCTTTATTACAATATATTTTGTTCACAGAACATAAAATACAATTATGCCAGATATGAATAAGAAATCATGCAAACAAATTTTTATATTTAAAGCACTTTAATGCATTTAAAAGTAAAGCTCATGTTTATGTTGTGCAATGCTGCTCTGTGTCATTGAACAGGCCACAGAACATTTATTTTTTTAATTGATTAATATTTCACTATTATATGACAATTTTCATCTACAAATAAAAAAATAGTATCAAAAAAAAGGAAAAAGTAGTTTGCAAAAAATGGTGCATAACACCTAATGGATAATTAAAGAAATAAGATGAAAAAAAAAAAAAAAAAAAGAAAAAAATATAAATAAATAAGCCAGATGGAAAATAAGTACACAGAAGGTAAAAATAAGAAAGAAGTAGTAATTAGAAGAGAAGAGAGTATAAGCCAATCATAGCTAAAAATAGCCAGATAACTAAATAACTCAAGACTCTTCAATAGTAAGTCCTCATATTACTGTAAAAGTAAATCATAGGACTGCTATACCATATACGTGGAAAAGGAGAAAAAACGAAGTATAAAAAGACCAAAATGTGAAAAAAGGGATAAAAAAGGAGTGACAAAAACGGATGTCTCCTACAAAATATAAGTAATTACACAAGGTATAAGAGAGTCAGTTAAATGGTGTACAGTTCACCATATAGTAGCGGACAATGCGCTTACAGTATCATAGAAGGAATAATATCCTACTCTGTAGGCTCTTACCTTAGCTGAAAAAATATAACACATAAGATCGGAGAGTAGATAGGAGACGACTCCATATGTCAAAAAGTGAAGGGAGGTAGGTAAAAACACGTAGCCTGTACCGGCCGTGTGTACTTACACGTGCATGGCTTAATCTTTGAGACAAGCATATGCTACTGGCAGGATCAACCAGGTACAAATAAAAAAATAAATAAAACTTAATAATAAATAATAATAATAATATTGCAGTTATTTCTACAGCAACACTTCCTCACTGGTGCCTGTAGTTTTTTTCAAAAGGGCCAACAATCATTATTTCCTGTAAATGTTATTGTTTAGTTGTAGACATAGTTAAAAATCTGAAATGTATTATTGCTGTGGAGAGAGTGTATAAGCAACTAGATGGAGGTTCTAAATTATGGTGTCTACGGGAAAGAATTTTCCCGTAGAATTTTCACCTCTGTATACCTGTAAAGCCAATTTATCCTTTAAAAGGTTGGTAGGTTTCTGGATTTTACTAGGTGTTTAATATCTTTTTGCTGCAACAAAACAGATCAGCTTAGTTTTTTATTTGACAATCCAATCCCAAAAGGGAAAATGCAAAATGTATTATTGCAGTGAAGAGGATATATAAGCATTTAGAGAGCTTCGAATGTATGGTCCTTTCAGATGCAAGGTACATAAATAGTCTGAGTGCTGTAAAATAATGATAAAAAACAGTGAAGAGCTTTAAATGTGTTTAGCATCCCTTTAAATAAAAGCATACACTTAAAGTTGTGCAAATAAAACATTACTTTGGCATACAATGTGTGGTGATGAAGGACAACTCTGTACAGCGAGAATTTTCTATATGCACTTCGTTTACATTCAGTTTATATTCACTGTCCATTTCGGTTCTTTTTCTCCAACTGCAAGATAAAAATAGATTTATTATCACACATTTTCAAAATGTAAAAAATATATACGGTATTTTACTTATTTTAGCCCCCATTATTGTATATTTTATAATGTATCTTTGATTGTGTAGTATTTAATTTGCTGGCATTAATGTTATTTTTAAGGAACTAAATACTAGACCAAGGATTGCTAAACTCCCAAGGTGTCTACCACCTACAGTGGATATAAAAAGTCTACACACCCCTGTAAAAATGTCAGGTTTCTGTGCTGTAAAAAAATTAGACAAAGATAAATCATTTCGAAACTTTTTCCAGCTTTCATGTGACCTATAAACTGTACAACTCAATTGAAACACAAACTGAAATCTTTTAGGTAGATGGAAGAAAAATAAAAATAATGTGGTTGCATAAGTCTGCACACCCTCTTATAACTGGGGATGTAGCTGTGTTCAGAATTAAGCAATCGCATTCCAAATCGTGTTAAATAGGAGTCAGCATACACCTGCCATCATTTAAAGTGCCTCTGATTAACCCCAAATAAAGTTCAGCTGCTCTTGGTGGTCTTTCCTGAAATGTTCTTAGTTGCATCCACAGCAAAAGCCATGGTCCACAGAGAGCTTCCAAAGCATCAGAGGGATCTCATTGTTAAAAGGTATCAGTCAGGAGAAGGGTACAAAATAATATGTCTGGGCTATGGGGTAGAGTGGCAAGACGAAAGCCTTTTCTTATGAAGAAAAACATCCAAGCCAGGCTACATTTTGCAAAAACACATCTGAAGTCTCCCAAAAGCATGTGGGAAAAGGTGCTATGGTCTGATGAAACCAAGGTTGAACTTTTTGGCCATAATTCCAAAATATATGTTTGGTGCAAAACAACACTGCACATCACCAAAAGAACACCATACCCACAGTGAAGCATGGTGGTGGCAGCATCATGCTTTGGGGCTGTTTTTCTTCAGCTGGAACTGGGGCCTTAGTTAAGATAGAGGGAATTATGAACAGTTCCAAATACCAGTCAATATTGGCACAAAACCTTCAGGCTTCTGCTAGAAAGCTGAACATGAAGAGGAACTTCATCTTTCAGCATGACAACGACCCAAAGCATACATCCAAATCAACAAAGGAATGGCTTCACCAGAAGAAGATTAAAGTTTTGGAATGGCCCAGCCAGAGCCCAGACCTGAGTCCAATTGAAAATCTGTGGGGTGATCTGAAGAGGGCTGTGCACAGGAGATGCCCTCGCAATCTGACAGATTTGGAGTGTTTTTGCAAAGAAGAGTGGGCAAATGTTGCCAAGTCAAAATGTGCCATGCTGATAGACTCATACCCAAAAAGACTGAGTGCTGTAATAAAATCAAAAGGTGCTTCATCAAAGTATTAGTTTAAGGGGGTGCATACTTATGCAACCATATTATTTTATGTTTATATTTTTTCTTCCCTCTACCTAAAATATTTTAGTTTGTTTTTTAATTGAGTTGTACAGTTTATAGGTCACATTAAAGGTGGAAAAAGTTCTGAAATGATTTATCGTTGTCTCATTTTTTTACAGCACAGAAACCTGACATTTTAACAGGGGTGTGTAGACTTTTTATATCCACTGTATAATAAAGCTATTTTTTTTTAAATCTTTTTATACAATTGACAATTGATATAATTTTAATGGTTATATTTATCACAACGGCGAAGATAAAAACTGGTTAAAAAATCCAGGATTAACACACAAGTTAAAAGAGGACAAAATGTATGGAAAAATGAAAACCTCTTAGTTATCAAAAAATGAATATTTGGAGGCCCTTTAATAGGGGGGTAGCCATTTTGCAGTACTGTGTCTTTTTTTAGAGAAATTACTTAATTTTAAGTGTGCACCAAACCATGAAAAAGTTCTATTTAAACATCCCACATTGAATAAATACCATTTAAGGGATAAAGTCAAAATTAGAAGATTTGGGACCTGTAATGGCAATGCAATAACAAAAGTTAATACCAAAATGGCTTATAACAGAGTTCTTTATTCCTTGATTAAGTCCCTCTTTCAGAAATGGCAAAGTAGAAAAAGTCCTTAGCTCCAAGTAATAGACTTGAGGCAGGCTGCAGCTTGATATAAGGCTGCAGCTTAATACCAGCCAGTATAGTAAAGGTGTATGGTATAATAAGACATATACTAGTATATGGTATAAACAGGTATACACTGGCAAACTCTAAGTATAAGGTAAGCGCTGTTATAAGTCACCACATGCATAGATTTGGGTAAGAACGGGTAAGGGCACACAGTCTGTGTGTCCTTACCCGTCCTTACCCAGTGCTTACCTATTTGTATAAAACAAATATTTTTAAGGAAATACAAAAAGATCACTGTAATGCTCTAACACAAGTAGTAGATGTCTTATTTTGGTTTTGTTCATAAAAGTAAGCTCTGTTAAATGATGTAAAAAAACTATTTTCCATATTGAATATTTAAACATTTGCATCTCAGCCGATGAGGTAATCAAGGGGATGGGAGTAGCTCTCTGGCTATGAGACATTGCTAAATCATCAGATATAGACTAGATAGGAGGGGTGCCCTTTATTGACAGGACATTTGTTGTTTTAAAATATCAATGAGCAGATTTTTAACTCTAGGCCTAGGCATGCACTTTAGTGTGACCATTCTACTGTCTTCCAGCCAGAGCCTTTCCACAACTTTAATGGAGACAATCTAACTGGAGGCTTAGAATCCGATGAAAGCAAATTTTATATTGAACATTATTTTGTTTAATCATTGAATAGAAATTGTATTAATGTATTAATGATCTATGTCTATTTGTACATTGTTATATACTCTAGTGTTATTGAGTTCAGCAGAGTGCATTAGTGGGTGGGATTCCTGGAAAAGGTAGGTGTTGGTGAATGGATGATGGATTTTGAAAGCTGAAGATTAAATAGATACAATTGTAATGGGATGTTTATTGACTAAATTGGATCTGACTTGTTTAGGGGGATGGGTCTTGGTAAATATTGAGTGGAGGGAGAGTATATGGATATATTTGAAGCACATGGGTATGAGGCTTAGCATTTTGTATGCACCATTCAGTCGTTTCTGACTCTCAGTGACTTCATGGACTGTAACTAGTGATGTCCCGAACAGTTCGCTGGAGAACTATTTGTGGTGATTTTTGCATGTTCGCGTCCTCCGCGAACGGCGAACACATGCGCTTTTCGGTTCGCCCCCTATATTTTATCATTGAGGAAACTTTGAACATCATTTATTTTATTTTATAATTTTTTGTGTGTAATCTATGCCTGCCTGCCAGCGTGTGTGTGACAGGCTAACACCTAACAGCTTATATTGTGCTTATTTTCACTACTCATACCTGGTGGTGTAACATACATTGAAAACAACCATTTTTTTCCTGTAATCTAATTTCAGTTGCCTGCCTGTGTCAGGCTCACAGCTTATATTGTGCTCAGTGACATAAAACAACACTTTTTTGACTGTAATCGATTGAATAGCAATTGCCTGCCTACAGGCGTGTGTGTGAAGCCTATTGCATCTACTCTGCCAACTTTTGCCAGTGCACAGTGACACTCATATCTGGTGGCACCTTAGATTGCACGCGCAGTGCCCCAAATTTGAAGTGGGAGGACCGACCAAGCATCTTTTTCCATCTCCCGCTTCCAAAAATCCATGCCATATACACGTCCCCTGATAGTGGACGTAACAGGGATTAAACCGATAGGAATAGTACTACTTAACAGTACACCTTATAATAACGCAGACAGAGGCAACGCGTATAATCGTCCATGCTGTGCAGTGGAAGCCCCCAGATTTTGACCTGTGTATAATCTTCCATGCTGGGCGGTGGAAGCCCCCAGACTCTGACCTGTGTATAATCTTCCATGCTTTGCAGTGGAAGCCCCCAGACTCTGACCTGTGTATAATCTTCCATGCTGTGCAGTGGAAGCCCCCAGACTCTGACCTGTGTATAATCTTCCATGCTGGGCAGTGGAAGCCCCCAGACTCTGACCTGTATATAATTTTCCATGCTGGGCAGTGGAAGCCCCCAGACTCTGCGAATCTGAAGAAGAGGAGTCAGAGGAGGAAGGTGGCTTTGAGGAGGTGGAAGACCAAACACAGCAGGCGTCCCAGGGGGCTTGTTGTCACCTTTCGGGGACTTTTGGTGGCTGGGTGGAGGAAGAGACCTTCAATGACATCAGTGAGGACAAGGAACGGGACATGGCTTGCTTGGTATCCAACCTTGTGCAAATGGGGAGTTTGCGGTTATGCAAAGGTACTGTTTGCGGTTGTTTGCAGTGCATTAAACGGGGAGATTGGTCTGTTACTGTGAAGCGGGTGTAACCCTTACACTACTTGATCGATACAACATCATACATGATGTTTTAAAGCATGTTATTCCAAACAATTTAGGAATGTTAGGTGATTTATGCCCTTTGTGGCTTAAAACCAGACTCTGCATCAACTATGTAATTTTCCGTGGGAGTTTTGCCATGGATCCCCCTCCGGCATGCCACAGTCCAGGTGTTAGTCCCCTTGAAACAACTTTCCCTTCACTATTGTGGCCAGAAAGAGTCCCTGTGGGTTTTGAAATTCGCCTGCCCATTAAAGTCTATGGCGTTTCGCCGGGTTTGCTTGTTCGCGGACATTTGATGGAAGTTCAGGTCCGCTGTTCCCGAACCAAAAATTTGATGTTTGCAACATCACTAACTGTAACAAACCAGGAGAGCAGCATTACTATTGTAACAACACATCATCAGTAGGGTAAAAATAACCTGTCTCACGACAGTCTAAACCCAGCTAATGTTGCCTATTAGTGGGTGAACAATCCAACGCTTGGTTTGTCCATGGTCATGCTGATCCAATTGGTTTTCATGGCAGAGATACTGGAGTGGGTAGCCTGTTCCTTCTCGTATGGGCCACAGCATATAGCTCCTGGTATTCCTATGTGGTCTCCAAGTACTGACCAGGCCCAGCCCTGCTTGGCTTCAGGGTGGTGTGACCTCTTGATCTGGAAAGCACTAAATCCTAACCAATGGACCACCAGGGAACCCTGGGGCTAAGCATGCACGAATGTGAGTGGTGAGGAGTCCAATGTGTATGTGAAAATGGCATAGCTTATTATGGCCGTAAGGCTTGACAAATAGGGAAATATTGTGGTGCAATAATTTAAGTTGTGTGAGCGTCATTAGTGGAGAGTTATTGGTTTTACACAAACAAAACCTCAGGATTTTATTATTGTATAAATTCTGTAAATGCTGTAAATGTTTATTTTTTCAATCTGTAAGTATAGGCAGTGATATGCACTAAAATATAATGCAGAATATTACAAGAAAATTCACTTTCACAGCTCCACCCCTCACAATGTTCAGTATAATCTCTGCTAATTTCAATACTTGAATTTTTGATGGAAGAGAGTACTTACAACCCAACACTACACTAGCGCCATCAGAAGATAAAGAAACATATGGTAATAAATATAATATTAAAGGAAAGCTTACCTAATTATTGCCACAATGAAAACCAGGATAGGAATACTGGAAGAAGTAGAAGCCAGAAATGTTGGTAGGATGCACTGGCAGCGTTTGGGTCTTTTTCTGAAATGACATTGATTAAAGTTATTATTAAGCATAAAACATAATGGTAATAAAGTAGGCAGGTTTTAAACGGAAGAGGATTATTGGCGCAAGGGAGACAGCTGCGCGGCAACCTATGTTAGGTTTACAATCATTACCTGTGTTGCCTCAATCTGCTGTCCCTAAGACCCACACTACCCATTGGCCTTAAAGGCACATTATGCCACCCCTTCTTCCATATATTCTCCTAAAGCCAGGAGTTAAATTCACTAAACAATCTGCTTCCAGGTGCCATCCTGCTAAGAAGACCAGATCCAGGACAGCGATCGGACAGAAGTGAAGAGATGTCATATAAGCAATGCAAGAGGATGATGGCCTGGAAATTAAAGAGGCATTTCAGAAGATGACCACCCCTAAAGACACGCCCTAAGAGAGCCAGGTTGTCCTACTACAAGGTAAGGCCTTGAAGATGTAATTTCTGGACATGTTTATTATTTGGCCAGGGACCCTTCACACCTGGTGAGTTTTATCAGAGGTTTGGGGTTCATATCTATCAGGCATGGGGAGTTTCAGACTGACGACATAGGTTTCTTATTTCTAGAAGCCCAATGAGGTCACCCTAATGAAGTGGGAACTCACGATGCTTGCCTTTAAAAAACACGAAATACACACAAAAATAGAATAAAAACCTTACCCACACCAAGGGGGGACACCGAGGACCTCTGCAATACAGCTTAAACCTCGAATTCTGTCAAATTTACAAAGTTTAGACACTCGAAAATCTCCTAAGCGAGAGAAAAAATGGCCACAGAAAAAAACGAGGCTACATGACTCCTAAAGCCGCTAAATTCCACAAAGCAAATACAGCTTTTACAAAACTCTGTACGACCTACAACATACACCATTAGCAAGGACGCTTCATCATACAAACCCGCCTACCACATA
Organism: Discoglossus pictus; assembly: GCA_027410445.1. Classification (NCBI taxonomy): domain Eukaryota; kingdom Metazoa; phylum Chordata; class Amphibia; order Anura; family Alytidae; genus Discoglossus; species Discoglossus pictus. The sequence continues at coordinate 276,526,524 of CM050168.1, read as the reverse complement.
CACATTCACCGTCATTTTACAACAGCTACAGAAACGTCTTGCCCTCGCACACGCAGCCTAGTTACACTGCACGCTGCGCACATTGCTGACACTTGCACCTCAGCTCCACAACACTGCAAACCTACATTGTATGCTGCAGGAACAGGAAAACAGATTGTCAGCTCTTCACCACAATGCTTCCTGCATGTATTACTTACAAATAGGTAAAGTATATTAATTTATTAATTTACTACTTATTTCATTAGCATCACAAAAAACATGTACACAAAAACAAACTATCGCAATAAATGCAAAAGACATTCACTGCGCTCCTCGCAACGAGTGCCAACGCTTCTCATAGCACACAAACGACACCAGGGGACAGCCTTGCAATAAGCGCAAAAAGCAGATCAGCGCCAACCTTACAATGACAGCAAAAGCGCCTCTGATAACAAAAAATACAACAACCAAGAGGCTCGCAATGAGCGCCAAGTTCTCAGACCACCACTAAAAATAATGTCTGTGCCAAACACCATTCCTTGACTTACAATTATATTGCCGTAATTTTTTGACAGGCAATTCGCTAGTAATACATAATGAGCTGCACTTGCAGGTGCCACTAAATAGAACCAGGCTGAGTAAGGAAGTATTACATTTCCAGTACCATCACTGTATTTGCATGTAGAGACATAGGGCCTCATTAAATTCAACAAATTGTAGTTACTGAAGCCAGTAACGTAGCGCGCAAACTTTAAGGTTATTAAATTAGCCCCTCTTAGCTACCTGCAATCTGTCTTCGGGTTACAAGCTGAAAAGTCACTGTGATTGCAAAAATTGTAACTCTAAACCAGCGAAGCCTTTGATCTTTCAAGCCCGCAAGCGTTATGATCGATTAAGTAGCAAATCGTTATTAAATTAACCTCCTTGTTTTACTGACGTAATGAGGACGGTCTCTTTTACTATTGTCTCCTCCTAAACCTGTAACTACAGGCTTGAATAATTAATCATGTTCATGCCGAGAAATACTACACGGTTTTGGATTTCGGCCATGTAGCTGCTGGCGGTTTGAATTTAATTGCGCTGTAAGTGCTGTAATTTTCAAGCCTGCAGGCTTACGGGCTGTTTGTAGGTAATTACAGGATTGGAATTTAATGGGGTCCATAGTCTATTTGTAAAAAAAAAGGAAATAAAAATCATTATTTAACCTAAATAGATTGTGTTCATATTAAAAAGAAAAAGGAAAGAGCCAAAACATACACTTCGAAGGCAAATGTTTTTTAACTATTGTATTTCTCGACATGCTAAAGGTTAAATAGAGAAGTAACTTCAATAAAGTTCAAATATGAGTGTGACAGTCACAGCTGGAGCCTCATTATCTATGCAGCTTTGAATGTTATGCAATAAATAACTAAAAATGGTAATATCTAAGTCAATTAATAACTGTAAGAAATGTAAACAACTTAAATTTTACTGCAAAGAGTGCAGCTGTTTTCTTCTGCGAGTTACAAAACAAAGAGTCATGAGATCAAAAACAATATGATGCAATACATAGTAATATCTCATAATAATTCCCCACTCTATGGGAACATAAAACACGTTGTCCTAGTGAAGCACTCTATTGCATAAAAAGTACAGCACATGTTAGTTACATAGGAGCTGCTGATCTGTCTATTCTTGGTCAGTTGTGTGGTCAGCCCATTTATGTGATGTATCGACATCTGAAACACTCTGCAAATTAGATTTTACATTAAGACCTTTGAATCAGTGTGAGCCTGGAAAGATTCCCGTGTAGAGAGATTTAGGGGATGCATTAGAACTTATTGCAAATGGCAAGTTGGCAACAAGTTGCAGGGGTATTACTGTTTATTTACCTTGAGTCACAAAATCATCAATGAAAGAGTGGTACAAGGAAATTAAAAGCCAAAAATAACAAACGATTCAAACTCAAGTGAAGCCAGGAATAGATTTAAGATCACTTACGGTTTAGTTTGAGCTCATATCTTTGTGTGCAGTGCTTCCTCTTCAAGTTGCGTACAGATGCTGTGTAGCTTCCTTGGTCTTGTTCTATTAGAGGATAAATCTTTAGGGAACCATCAACTGTAGCGCTCAGTCGGTTTCCTCTGCTTTCGTCTCTCACATCTATACGATGATCAGGAAACGTTGTAGCGAAGAGAGTGTCTCCAAAATTCCAAGCAACGTCAACAATTCCAGTCTTGTTGTCCACATGTAGAATTGCTTCTCCTCCTACTATGCCAGTCATATTTATTATATCTCCACAATAGTAACATAATATAACTGCAAGAAAAAGCTATATGTTAATACATAACGTTTTTGGGCGTACTTTGTTTGTTTCCTTATTGCCTCTTTGGTGTCTTTGTGGCTTAAAATGCCTTTATGATGCGTTAGGTTACTTTTTATTTTTGAAAGTGTATGATTTAAAAATATAGCTAATAATAAGTACTTTATCAATTGTGAATATTAATAGAAATGCATTTTTTTTCCAAGCTAAACTAAGATTGAACATTGCATTTTAAATCGTTCAGCCCTTTTGGTAAACAAAGAAAGACTCATATATCTTGTTAATGAGTCCATTGTCTTCATTGTAATTGATGTAAGTAACAAGAACCCGAGAATAATTCTTTGGGTCTAAGCATGGATATGTGTTGTTTAGATGAGGTTTGTTTAAACAATTTATTCCCCAAATCATAATTAATTTATAGCTCTGAGTGGTTGATACGTGTTGGGGAAGAGACCTGTTGATAACAATTGGGCAAAAGAAAAGGAAACCAACATCTTGCTCTAACAGAATAACTTGATTTTGGGTGACATAGGCCCCTTTTCAATTGTTCAAATCGCAATTACATGACCCCTAATGCAATCCGTAAATGTTACTGATATTCAATTGTATACATTTAGCTACTTGCATTCCATTTGTGATTTACATGCTCAAAAGCACTGCGGATTGTCAAAAACGTAACTCTGTCCTTTCTCCTCCTTTGATGTTACAAGCCCGTAAATGTTAACAGTGATGAAGAAGGAAAATCAATATTCAATTGCAAAAGTTCATGTAGCCCGCAATTGCTTTCAAACCCAAATGTATAAAAAAATTATATGATTACTAGATAGGACTCGCAAGTGGGTTAAACACCAGTTCATAACACTGCAAAAGCAAATAAACACACACAACTGTATTTTACAATACTGGGAAAGCAATAGAATTAGAATTAATTGCACAACAGTCTCAAGCTCGCAAATCTGCAATAAAAAAATATTTATTTTAAGTTTTATTTCCATGTTGTACCGATCTCAGAATTCATTGGGTTAATACATATCATGGGACCTGCATGGACTAGAACAGTTGCTTTATTGATTTCTTAATTTCTGGATTGCACATTGTACTTCTAATTAACACTAATTAATTTTAGTTTAAGCTCCATGTTTTACTGACGTCATGATGACGGTCTCATTTACCATTGGCTCTGTCTAAAAAGTAACTTACAGGCTTGCGTAAATATTGTCAGATCATATGATCACACCCCCTGAAAGCTTATGAACAGAGCCATGGGTTGCGTGTGGAGGCTGTGAGCCTGTAATTTCAGGCTTGAGTCAATTGAATACTGTACATCTATATATTTAGAATTTTTTTAACCCATAGCCAAAAATGTCAGTATCCATGTAATTACGGGCTTTCAATTAAATAGGGCCCATAGTCCTGTTAACCTCACCTAAAAATTCTTAGGGTCAATTGTATAGCAGCTGTTAAGACAGACTTCCTTCTTAATTTCAGTGTTTAAATCTGCTGACCGACAAACACATCTTCCGTTTAACATGAAACATTTTTTCCATATCATTTTTTTTAAAGGGAGCACTGCACAATGAAAAAAGAATATGTTTGAAACCTTTAAGTCAGGCTAATAGCACAATTAATCATGAAAAAGCCCTACGGCTAGTTTTTTAATTAGAACAATAAATAGATTTTGATGCTTGTAGGTATCCGTGATACATTGTTGGAAGTTGTGTGTATGTGAGAAGGGCATTTACATTTCTGAAGAAATATAGTTGCATTGAATGATACAAGGTGCCTGCTTGGGGACTAGTGAGGTGGAATTGGTGTGATGTCAGTTTCAGTCTTCTCTGATTATCAAACAAGGGCTCTGGACTTCTGCCTGTTCTTTCCACCATCACACCTCCCTTCACTGATAACTACAAACACATCCTCATCATCCAGCTCTCACGATGTGATATAACAAACACACTATTGATTCCTGTACATATAAACAGAGTCTTAAAAGATTCAAGTTTCCAAATAATGTTTTATGTCCATGGCTTACACAGCTGCTAATATTGTTATTTTGGTATATACATGACAAAACAAGAATATACTGCTGGGGTCCCTTTGCCATGAGCGTATAAGTGTATAAAATAATAGGAGAATGATAAATATAAATATATATATATATATATATATATATATATATATATATATATATACATATATATATTAAAAATCTTTTTTTAAATGTGTTATTCTAATGATAAAGCTATCCTTGAACACAATCTACCACTTCATGCCAGTTCTCCTTTACAAATAAAACATCATGTTAACTTCTCTGGTTTAAATCCTGGGTTATAATTAATGAATTAATTATTATACAATTAATTAGTGTTTAGAAGTAGAAATTTGCGATCAGACTCGCAATCCAGAAATTAAGAAATCAATAAATCCCCATAATTGGTTGAGAAGCCAGCACAGAGTTCTGAGTGTAATTGAGAACTGGCAGGGTGGAGGAATTAGAGTGTATTCAGTCCTCATTTTATGGCAAAACTTAATGTAATTAAAATAAAAAAATATACAAATATTTTTTAAATGTTTTTTTTTTACATGCTGCTGATGAAAGGGATATGATAAAATTCCCATGATCCTTTAACCCTTTACAGTATTACCTCTATTTGGTATTTTCCTTGTTTTTAAGGATCGAATACTAATAACACAGACTCAGGGTATTTCCTTCTTGCCTGATGTCTATAAACCAGCTGAGATTAACAATCATAGTTATTTCAAACTTCTAATTAGTCACAAATATTTAATTAAATAGGTCAAAGTGCTTACCTTTTTGAAGTGAAATGAATACGGTTAGAAACAAAAGTTTCATATTATTTCCAGCTCTGAAATCCTTGTACTTGAGCAAATGGTTGAAAATAGTTCTGAAGAAAGCTTCCTCTTTGATTCTGTATTTAAAGTCCTGGTCTTCAGGAAGTGAGCTAGAGATGCATGAGGCTTTCCCACTCACTTCCGTGGTTCTCAGCTGATGATGGTGCAATCTAATCGCCACAACTGATGACGTAGCTCTATATAGTCATCCTTCCACAAATAATGTTGAAGGCTGAGCCATAAAAATGACTGATTCACTCTTCATGATTTTTTAAGGAACACTCTGATGCCCTAAAAACAGAGCTAGATATTTTAACAAAATTCCAATTCAGTGATTTAGAAAAGCAATATTCAATACAGAACTTACTTTCAAACATTCAGAGTGTCCAGTTGATTGGTTATCTCCACCCTTTTTTAAGTCAACAGTGGGGAAGATCAACTCTGGCTGGGAGGCAGTCCTAAATGGTCAGACACAAGCTCATGTTCTTGCCAATTTCTCCTGTTCTCCAGCTAATGAAGAGCATCTTCTCTAGTGTAGACATAAGCTTCTCTGACTATTTAGGACTGTCTCACCATCAAAATTGAGAAAGTACTTTACAACAAAACATCTGACCTGCGATGGCTAAAAAAGTTAAAAAAACAAATCCAACTTTTCTCCAGCCATTACAATGTGTTAAGTAGAAATATTGGTAAAGCTAGATACTGATAACATTTGTAAACTGCCACAAACAGGAGTAAATATGAACAGAAGAGAATATAACTACAGTAAAGGAAATAGGCAAATCGGATGATAATTATTATCAAGCCATCTGTCAAAGGTGACAATGTGGTCTCTGGTTTACTAGTAAGTATACCAAAAAGGCAATGAGGCAATTTATGATATTTTACTATTTCTTACAATAATGTCATTCAACATTCATATGACATGTTGTTAATAGATTAGCAGAAAAAAGAATAAACTATGGTGAAGGATCCAAAAATGGCCACTCTGTATAATGGGAACTCTGCCAGGGCATCTTATAATATCTAGTATTGGCTATTTAACAGAAAGGTGAGTTACTTGGATGCCAGCCTTGCTATACGAGGTAAACAATTTTGTCCAAGCTAGAAGCAGTGAAAGTAAATGAGTCAACATTACTAGTAATTTGTGATGTGGAATCTCTATACACAGTTATAGGACATGACAAGGGATGTACAGTAGTGGATAAAAGGAAAGTATGGTGATAACCCTTAGGAGGTCAATGGTTTTCTCATTTTGTTCTTGAAATACATTTTGTCATAACTACTTTGTGTTTAAAAAATCAATTTTATCTTCAAATACAGAGCAGGTAAGGTTACAGCTTGTGCTCTCACATATGCCAATGTGTTCCTAGGCTGGGTGGACCATGAGTTTGAATTCAGTCAATGTATGAAGGATTACACTATACACTTTACATTATGGGCAAGATATATTGATGATATCTTTCTATTATGAGATAGAAGGATTGAAGAAAAAAGTGTTTGCTAAAATTGCGCCACAGAGCAGCCATAGAAATGTAGAATTAAATTGAGTCTCACAAGTACATGATTAATCTTGAGAGGATTTAAGTAAAATAATCTACTAAATAATGAGATGATTTTAATGTATCATGGATTACTAATGTTATCAGTAGATTGTTTATATTATTGTCTACTATGGTATAAGACTGAAGATAAGTACCGTATTTATCGGCATATAACACGCACCGGCGTATAACAAGCACCTCATTTTAAGAAGGGAATTTCAGGAAAAAGAACTTTTGAAGCAAAATCCTCAACCTCAACCTCCCTCCTCATCCTCAACCCCCTCCTCAACCTCCCTCCTCATCCTCCCTCCTCAACCCCCTCCTCAAACCCCCATCCTCAACCCCCTCCTCCACCCCCCCATCCTCATCCTCCTTCCTCAACCCCCCTCCTCAACCTCAACTCCCCACCTCAACCTCCCTCCTCATCCTCAACCCCCCTCCTCATCCTCAACTTCCCTCCTCATCCTCAACCCCCTCCTCAACCTCCCTCCTCATCCTCCCTCCTCATCCTCCCTCCTCAACCCCCCATCCTCAACCCCCTCCTCAACCTTCCTCCTCATACCCCCTCCTCAACCCCCGCATCCTCAACCCCCCTATCCTCAAATCCCCTCCTCAATCTCAACCCCCCTCCTCAACCTCCCTCCTCATTCTAAACCCCCCTCCGCATTCTAACCCCACTCTCCTCATTCTAACCCCCCCTCCTCAACCTAAATCCCCCTCCTTTTCAACCTAAACCCCTCTTAATACCTCCCCCTCACTTACCTGCTTCTGCTCCGGCCTCCGCTCCGCTCCTTGACCCGGTGACGTTACATGAGCGCCAGTGCGCCACGTCATTAGCATATACTGGGTGGCACAATTGAAAAATGTAATGAGGCCCTATATCTGGGCATACTTATTTTCTCCAAGAGACACAGTTGGACTCATTTGGAACTTTGATTTTTGAATTTTCAGTGGTCATTGGACTTCTTATTCTTACATTGGTGTGTATCATCCATTATACAATATAAAATATTATTTGTGTCTATTAGAACAGTGTTATTAGCGCTATGGATTATTGTCATACACTCTTGTATTGAGTGTTGACTACTGATACAGCCTGTATTTCTCCTGAGGTTACCGGTGGGTTTTTCTTTGTATTCCAAACAATTCTTCTGGCACTTGTGGCTGAAATCTTTCTTGGTCCACCTGTCCTTGGCTTGGTAACAAGAGATTGAACAGTACTGACTGGCATTTTTAAGGCTTTGGATAGCTTGTTATATCCTTTTCCATCTTTATGAAGTTCCATTACCTTGTTACGCAGATCTTTTGTCAGTTCTTTTCTGCTCCCCATCGCTCAGTATCTAGCCTGCTCAATGCATCAGTGAGAGCTAACAAACTCATTAACTATTTATACACAGCCACTAATTGTAATTTAAAAACCCACAGGTGTGGAAAATTAACCTTTAATTGCAATTTTAACCTGTGTGTGTCACCTTGTGTGTCTGTAACAAGGCCAAACATTCAAGGGTATGTAAACTTTTGATCAAGGCTATTTGGGTGATTTCTGTTATCATTATGATTTAAGAAAGGAGCCAAACAACTATGTGATAATAAATGGCTTCATATGATCACTATCCTTCAATAAAAGAAATTTTTTTGCAAAATGTAACTTCATCCATTCTGTATCTAAATTGTATGTCTTCTGTGGTTTTAAGCATCTTTGCAGGAAATGGTCTGCAGAGGAGATTTCAAAAAGAGAAAATATACAGTGTTTGTGCAAATATAAATATAAATCAAATACGTCAGTACTGGATGAAAAAATATATATGCATATATACATTTAAAATATACTGTTTTAAGAAGCTACAATTGAAATTTGGCAACATCTTTTTAGAATGTAAGAAAATAGACAGCCTCTATTTTATTATTTTTCTTTGCAATTATTCTGCCCTGGAATCTAACATTTTAGTTTTTACTAACCAACTTCTTAAGGTGGGAGGAGGCAGAAAGCAGAGGAACTGGGGTCAGGGGGCCAAGGGGTATTGTTACAGGCGTTACATTTTCAATTTCCCTCTCTCTTTCTCTCTCTCTCTCATATTTCGGTGTCCTTCCCTCTTATTGTCTCCATCTATTTGTATGTCTATCATTCTGTCTCTACTTCTCTATCTGTCTCTTTCTATTTTCCACTGATTCTTTCTTCCTCTGTCTCTTTCTGTGTTTCTCTCTAAATCTCTCTCTCTCTTGCTCACTCTTTGTCTGTCTTTCTGTCTATATCTTTATATGCCTCATTATATGCCTCGGTCTGTGTGTCTGTTTCTCTTTCTTTCCTTCTATCTATCTATCTATCTATCTATCTATCTATCTATCTATCTATCTATCTATCTCTCTCTCTCTCTCTCTCTCTCTCTCTCTATATATATATATATATATATATATATATCTTTATCTCTCTCTCTATAGACCCCTTCTTTCTCTCTCTCTCTATATATATATACATCTCTCTCTCTCTCTCTCTCTCTCTCTATATATATATATATATATATATATATTGTGGTGAAGTGCCACCAGAGGGCAGAAGAGAGCTCTTCAAGACTTTTCCCCAGGAGTGAGAGAGTTAACAACCTGCTCAAAAGGCAGGGGTGTGGCTGCAATCAGGACCTGCGGCGGCTGTCTCCCGGGGGAGAGCTGTTTGACAGAGCTGGAGTGCTGTGGATGTGTGCAGGGCCGAAGTCAGAGGCCGCACTGAAAACTAAACGACCAAAGCCAGAAGCTTTGAAAAGCGAGCATGCAGATAAGAGGATCAGAAAGTCCCTGGAGTTAATGACCAAAGGAGGGATCTGCTTTGGAAAGAGAGGCCGGAGATACAGAGCCGAGGTGAGAGAGAAAGACACCTCTGCTACCTATATTTGGACTGTATGTTTTCACTTCTATGTAAGATAGTAAGGGAACTACAGTTTAGTTATGCAGGGCTTCAAGGAGAAGCTAGGACTTATTTTCTGTTTGCTTTATTTTCTGTTGTATGCTGACAAATAAACAGCATAAATCTGCTAAACATTTAAAGGGCTCCTGCTTTCTCCATTTTGGTGCTGGATATCAGGACACGGATCCTGAGAGTGACAGTGAATCTGTCACATTTATGGTGGCAGTGGTGGGATAGAAAATTGTCTGTGTTTAAGAAGACAGCCCACAGTACAGTACAATAATGGAGGAACTATTGAAAGCCCTGGCAGATGCCACTACATGCCAGAAAGTGGGCAGAGCTTGTCAGCAAGAAAGCCAGCAGAAAGGTCTGAAAGAAATTGCAGAAGACAGAGTCCTTGCTGCAAATGATGCTCGACTAAGAGATGCTGCTGCATGTCTGAGAGAGGCCACAGAGAAATGGCAGAGACAAGCAGAAGAGGACATAATCCGCATGAGTGAGGCCACAGAGAAATGGCAGATACAAGTGGAAATGGACAGAGTCCAAATGAGAGAGTTTTTGGAGGCACAGAAAGTGCAGCTGCAAAAACTGAAGTCTGCAAATAATACTGTGGTTACAGAAGCAAGTGGAAGCATGAATCCTAATCGCTTCCTAAAGAGGATGACAGCTCAGGATGACGTTGACACCTATCTCCTGAACTTTGAGAAGATTGCCACTAGGGAAGGTTGGCCTAAACAGCACTGGGCCACAGTCCTGGGTCCCTATCTGTGTGGAGACGCTCAGAGAGTGTATTGTGATCTGCCTGAAGAAAAGGCTACAAATTATTGTATCCTGAAGGAAGAGATCCTTTTCAGACTGGGAGTGAAAACAGTACAGAGACTGCACTCCTGGGATGTTTTTGACAGACCGTCTTATTGCTATCCAACGGACATGCTTGTCTGCCCAAGTTTAAAATGCAGTTTCCCTGTTAAGGGAAGGCAAATCAAACCTGATGAAGAAAGAAATCAGGAGTTAGAGACCTGGTGGATAGCAGAGAGAGTGCAACAAGCCACCAAGTGAGACTGCAGAGCAGACGAGAGAGACTGCAGAGCAGACGAGAGAGACTGCAGAGCAGACGAGAGAGACTGCAGAGCAGACGAGAGAGACTGCAGAGCAGACGAGAGAGACTGCAGAGCAGACGAGAGTGACGGCAGGAGCCGCTGCAAGTGAGACGGCAGGAGCCGCTGCAAGTGAGACGGCAGGAGCCACTGCAAGTGAGACGGCAGGAGCCCCTGCAAGTGAGACGGCTGAGAGCGCCGCAGAGAGCGTCACTGTGACGGCTGAGAGCGCCGCAGAGAGCGCCACTGTGACGGCTAAGAGTGCGGCAGAGAGCGCCACTGTGACGGCTGAGAGAGCAGCAGAGAGCGCCACTGTGACAGCTGAGAGCGCAGCAGAGAGCGCCACTGTGACGGCTGAGAGAACAGCAGAGAGCACAAGTGAGATTGCTGAGAGAACCACAGAGAGCACAAGTGAGATTGCTGAAAGAGCAGAAGAGACCGATGGTGCTGCTAAAGTCATTGAGGAAGAAGGGAACCCAAACAGATGCGGAAATCTTGTGGACAAGAGCGATGAGAAGGCCTCCATAAGAGACCTGGACAGACACAGCTACCTGTCCTTGGTGAATACTCCTGAGCTGGAGAGTACTAGAGAAAGAAAGTGCCTGACAAAGATCTCTGACCTAGAGAAAGGAGAGACCAAGTGGAAGAATATAGCCAGTGTTTTTAGAAAGAAGAATGTCATAAAAATGATAAAGAAACTGGAAATCTTTCCAAAGTAAAAGATAAGGAAGAAAAGGGTCTGGAGATTGAGAAAGACAAACCACTGTCTCTGAGAGAACATATGAAGCAGGGCATGGAGATGTGTCCTTCTAAAACTATTAAGTGTCCCGAGAGCGTTCTGTCTCAGTTTGCCATAGAACAAAGTGCTATGGATAAAGAGAAGCAAGACGGGAAACAAGTGAAGCAAGGAGTACAGTTGAACTCTATCCCAGTGGGTTTCAAAAAGCCGGAAGTAGAAGACAGGCAAGTTGCTACTGAAATCAAGGGGATCAGGATGATGCCAGGTTATATCCCTGAATGGAGAAGGAAGCCTGCGTTTGAGGACAACAGAGTGTCCTATAGGAAGAAGAAACCGATGTCTAATTGGGAGCAGTGGAAGAGTCCCCCCAAGTACAAGATGAATGAGAGAATTATGCAGAAGTGGCTGCACAGTGGCGAACAGGTGAAGCGAGACCTCCTCACTGACCGTAAATCCCAGAGGGAAGCAGCTGTAATAGAAAAGGAGCTCCTGTTCCATACTCCAGAAAAGCAGAGGGTGAGCACACTCCCTGATATTGAGGCACAGTTGAAGCAGAGTGGAGTTGGTTCAGAAGAGACTAACCCTGATCTTCAGGAACTGTGTGCACAAGATGCTACCTTTAATGAAGAGCGATACTTGCAGAAAGCTCATATGCGAGGCATAGTGAAGGAGCTTGTACAAGAAAGACAGAATGGTGAAGAAAACACGGCTGAGCAGCCAAAGATATTCGGGGACGACCTGATAGAAGAGTCAGAGGAGGTTCCTCTGTTGATCATGCAGCAAAAGATCCAGTTCAAGCAAAGTCAACTGGATTTGCAACAAGCTAATGAGGAGAAACTGGTGCTGACGGAAGCCAAAGACAATGAAAAGCTGGAAGCCTTGGAGGCAAAGCAAGTGGACAAGCCACTAAAAGAAGATATAATACGGATGAAGGCTGAGGATGCCGGAAATAAAATTGTTTTCCAGGAATCTAGGATTCAAGAGGCCACTAAGAAGTGTACTGGCCTATCTGCTGAGTGTCAGCCTGGAGTTGGTGAACAGCTGGAGATATTCCAGAAAAACCCAACATCTGAGAGATCTTTCCTGGCAGAGGTAGAGAGTTGCAGACCTTACAGGACTGAAAGCACAGTGGTAACGAGTAGTCCTGCTGTGAACCGCAAGAAAGAGGAGGTGCGGACCCAGGCACAAGAAGCAGCCCTGAGAGAGGACATGCTTGTGGAGGATGCTGTACCAGAAAAGAAGCAAGATGACTGGATGAGGCTGATGCGTTTTGGTGAGAGTTGTCAGCCAGCCAATAGAAGCACCTGGTACCGAGAGAGCCAGAAACAGAAGGAAGAAAGGCAGCCCAAGAAGTTGCTGTTTCATAGTGAAGTTGAAAGGGATGAGAAAGCTGTGGATAATCTCCGGGAAAAGAAAGAACATTTAACAGTATTAAAGGAGCAAATGAACTCCAAGCATAAGGAGGCCGAAGTGAGGAAGCTCCAGTCCCAGGCTCCCGGTCTGCAGATGAGGCGTAGATGCTGCTGGGGTGGATTTGAACAGACGAAACCACACCATCTAGCCACGAACTGTCAGGGAGTAACCAAGCTGGAGAGTGAACTGGCAAACATCAGCCCTTGCATTAAAGCTATAAATAGGATAAGTCAGAGCTGCAAGAATAAGATGATGGGTCTAAAAGAAAAGATGCATCCGGTGAAAGACAAGGTCACAGAAACCTGTGATGTACCCCCAGGGAAGCGACTGTATGGAGAAACATATTCTCATACCAAAGTACAAGAAGTACTGTTCAAGGGTCCCTGGGGCAGGACACTCGGAGAGATGGGCGGGGCGGTGTCCTACCCTCAAAGTTTAAGTGACAGCAGGCCGAACGGCAAACAAAGCAGAAAATATGAAGTGAAAGGAAGAGCGGGAAAAAGAATTGTCTCTTCACCCAGAAAGAAAACACGGTTCCAAGGAAAGACAAAGGAATTTGAAAGCAGTGATGAAGAAGGTAAGCTGCTAAATGGAAATTATAATGATGATGATGATGATGATGATTATGATGATGATCCTAACGAAAGAGTATTGGAGACCCTACAGAAAGGTCTGAAGGGAGCCCGACAAGCTCAAGGGGTCACAGAGGTTGACCAAGAGTTGTACAGATCGACCAAAGAGAACCAGCTGCTATCTGAGCCAGACACAAGTACCCAAATTGGTAAGTTGAAAGCACAAATGAATAAAGTGGAAAAGTGTGCAAGGTGGAAAGCAGCCAAAATTCCTACAATGGAGAATACCCTCAGCGGTGGAAGACCAGAGGTGTCACAGATGTCGCAGAGTGAAGTTAGGGATGCCACGATACCAGTTGAGGCTCCGAAGATTCACAGAGCGATAGTGAACCAAGAGGTCACGATCACTAGCAGATCGCAGGAGGTACCAAAGAGAACACTGATGATACAGAGGATGCGTTGGATTGCGGATACGGCCTCACGGCGTTGGACGCTCAACCCCATGGTGTCGAGCTGGGGTGGGGGATATGTGGTGAAGTGCCACCAGAGGGCAGAAGAGAGCTCTTCAAGACTTTTCCCCAGGAGTGAGAGAGTTAACAACCTGCTCAAAAGGCAGGGGTGTGGCTGCAATCAGGACCTGCGGCGGCTGTCTCCCGGGGGGAGAGCTGTTTGACAGAGCTGGAGTGCTGTGGATGTGTGCAGGGCCGAAGTCAGAGGCCGCACTGAAAACTAAACGACCAAAGCCAGAAGCTTTGAAAAGCGAGCATGCAGATAAGAGGATCAGAAAGTCCCTGGAGTTAATGACCAAAGGAGGGATCTGCTTTGGAAAGAGAGGCCGGAGATACAGAGCCGAGGTGAGAGAGAAAGACACCTCTGCTACCTATATTTGGACTGTATGTTTTCACTTCTATGTAAGATAGTAAGGGAACTACAGTTTAGTTATGCAGGGCTTCAAGGAGAAGCTAGGACTTATTTTCTGTTTGATTTATTTTCTGTTGTATGCTGACAAATAAACAGCATAAATCTGCTAAACATTTAAAGGGCTCCTGCTTTCTCCATTTTGGTGCTGGATATCAGGACACGGATCCTGAGAGTGACAGTGAATCTGTCACAATATATATATATATATCTTTATCTCTCTCTCTCTCTCTCTCTCTATAGACCCCTTCTTTCTCTCTCTCTCTCTATATATATATATACATCTCTCTCTCTCTCTCTCTCTCTCTCTCTCTGTATATATATATATATATATATATATCTTTATCTCTCTCTCTCTCTCTATAGACCCCTTCTTTCTCTCTCTCTATATATATATATATATATACATCTCTCTCTCTCTCTCTCTCTCTCTCTCTCTCTCTATATATATATATATATATATATATATATATATATATCTTTATCTCTCTCTCTCTCTCTCTATAGACCCCTTCTTTCTCTCTCTCTCTCTCTCTCTCTCTCTATATATATATATATATATATATATATATATATATATACCTTCACTGTTTCACCCTCTATCCTTCTATCACTATGTCTGTATATGTAATGTATTTATGTACATACTGTGTACATATCTGTGTTTATATGTATTTGACTGATATGATAATGATAGGAGTATTTTAATTTTTCAAGCTAATTATGTTTGTTCTAATAATGTTGTTCCATTTATTTTATTTTAAGCAATTAAGAAAATGATTAGAGTACAGAAATGAATACAAATAATCATAAAGGGATTTATTTAGAAAACGGGGTAAGAGTGTAATAAAAAATATACTATGTACAAAGTAGGGTTTAATTGTACTCTAAATGTATAGACTCCACAAAAAATATAGGAAGTTTGGTTATTAATTTCACTTTTTAAGTATTTTGTTTATTCAGTCTTGAAAGCTGAGGGATTGCATTGTAAGCGAGGGCTCCACTTCTGAAGGATTCAAGCCGTTTCTTTGTGATGTTGTACTATATTTTTATTCTAGTTCCTTATTCCTATAATTGTTTTGCAAGTTTGGATTATTATTCTTGGCTCAGTGGTGTCACGAGATACTACTAATCGGTTTAAAATCTAAATGTCACTGAATCAGTTACATGGACGAGTCCGTTTTCATTAATGTTCAGATTTTAGACCGATTAGCAGTAACTTCCTCTTTGTGATATCTAGTGGAAATAAAATGAAACAATGACATATATTCCTCTATAGATGTATGTATGTAGATGCCAACATATCATGTAGTGATTGTATAATAGTGATCTAGCCTAACTGTCCACCTCTTGAAGGAAGCCCTCATACCTACTGCTTACTGATATCAATAGACCTGCTGGTTCATTCTTCATTGTGACACACGACCATCTTCTTCAACCTACTACTAGTTACTCATCTCCCACACTGGTTTTGTATCTCTGTTAGAATGTAAGCTGTCAGGGCCGGATACCTCTCCTCCTCTTGTATCATTATTTGGAATTGTACTATTAAGTCTCACATATCTTCTATATATATAAAAATCTATTTTTCACAGGTCTAGCATGCCCAGCTTGAACTTCCCTCACATTGAGTCTCCTCCAATCAGGGAGACATTGGCTTCTACGGGATTGGGTGCTGGGGATTCTAATTGTCCATTCAGGAAGAAAGCTGCATGCCTAGGAATTTGATTGAGCCAATCAGGAGAGTACCTACTTTTAATGAGGACAGCAAAGGTGTGATAATGGCACCAGCAAATCTGGTCCATTATCTTAATCCCTCCAGGCAGGTATAGACTGAATGTAGCCACATCTCCCCCAGTGTCTAAGCCATCGCTGGTGGTGCTAGGATGTTGCACGGTGCAAAACTGGGACCTTGTGGGTTAAGACTACGCCACTCAGCTCCAGCAGCAAAACTGCAAGTGGAGCGATAGATGGCGCTGTCACTTTTTGGCAGGCGCTGCCCTGAGGGAACATAATTGGATTTCTAACGCACCATAGTTACATAGTTACATAGTAATTAAGGTTGAAAAAAGACTTTCAGTCCATCAAGGTCAACCTTTTAAGATCTCATCTCATCTGCAATATGCGGATTTAATATGAATTAATTAGTTGTTAATTAATTATGAATCATTTTTTTTTTTTTAATTATTAATTAATCCAGAGGAAGGCAAACAGAAAAAAAAAAAAACAAGTGATACTTAGCCAATCGTCTAGAAGGAAAATAAAATAAAAAGTTCCTTCCTGACCCCAGATAATGGCGATCGGGGCCCACCAATGACTAGCTCCGCCACTGATCCTGCACATGTTAAATGAGAGTATTGCTAAAACTTAGCTCAAATATCATAGTATAGAGGTAGTAGAACCATTGTAATACAAAAAGAAACAATTATTCTGTAGAACCGAAACTCCAGTATACTGTATTACACAGCTGTTGGAACCAGAGAAAATTAAACATGATAAACAGACTTAAACATTAGCTTACAAAATCTAAAGTTTTAGTCTGTTTACATACAAAGTGTATCTTGCCTACAGGCTGTTACATGAATAATAACAAATAGCTGAGTCCCGCAGATTTGTCATTATTGTAATTTAAAAGAAAATATTATTTTAACATATAATCTTGTGCTCTTTCACACCATGAAGAGCACTTACAATTATGTAATGCCCCTTTAATTACAAAAATACATTTTCAGTTAGGTACTAATGTAAGAGTAAATATCAAAGTGTTTACCAGAAATATCTGTCCCTGTCCAAATTATCAGTATCTATATAGTGTGCACACTGTAGAGAAATAATACACCAACACAAAGTTCTGGTATAAGCTTTCTCCGTACTGCCTTTATTACGTCAGTCATCATTTATATAGTTTTTAGTAATCAGATAAAAAGTTACATTAAGCAAAACATCAAGTTTATTCGGTAATTTATTGGTTCTGAGATGTCTGCTTCTACGAGACTACGGTCAGACATTGGGTTAAAACATTAAGGAGTCTCCAAGACCCATCCCACAAGAGGATGGGTCTTACTCTCATTGGTAAGAAATTGAAGACAAAGACAAGATGGTGTTTCTCCTCCTCGTGTTCTGTGTGTGTGTTAAGACCCGTCATCCTTAACAGACCGGAAATAGTGTTGCCTCCATCTTGTGAGAAAAGGGGAGTGTCAAATCCTCCATTTTAGAGTCTCCCAATGATTCAGCATTTATTAGTAAAACTTGGTTATACGATAATACTGCAAAGATAAGATATATAAGTAGGTATACGAATACATTTATGCATTTTGTACTGATCCTAATCCATAACAGTCCCCCCTAAAATGACATAATATATTCGTCACACTCACTGCTATTAGTAAAACTTACTGATTATAAGTATAACACCCTATTCTTATAACGGGTGTCTAAAACTAAATATCTTGTTATAATAGATATATGTCTCAACTATGGTCCTTCCAGAGCACTATTCTTTGTGTCTTCTATTTCCGGATGTTGAAAGCATTGCATGTGTGTAAGTCATAGGTTCATATCTTCATTCGATCGGGCCTGCCATGACCTGACGTCACACCTACCCTATGACCTATGTGGCATGGGGAAGAACTAACAAGCCTCTAATATCTAATAGTGTAGCTAGGCTTGGAGAGGGACCATAGTGGATATAGTGGAGCTCAGCTCACAGAACACTCTCCTTAGAGCCAGTTACAGTCTGCAACAGAAGACGGGATGTCTTACAGTCATCATTTTGTCCATGTAGATCTATGTCTAAATCTTGGTGGATAAAGGTGGGAGAAGCCTTATCCATAGCTTTCTGAAGGTAGTTGCGTATACAGGGGATAATACAACATAAGAGGAAGGCTAACAAAATTATGACAATAAAGATAGCCATCCCTATCTGCAATAACACTTTCTGCCAACCATTCATCCAACCAAACCATGATTCCCAATAGTCTATAGTGCCAGAATTTTCTTTTAATTCTTGACCAAGATTAGCCAATTTCTGGATTGCCAGTGTGATCTTACCATTTGGACCTGTATTATCAGGAATGTATGTACAACATGTGCTAGTGTCAGGAAGCATTTTACATACTCCACCTTTTTCTGCAAGGATCATGTCTAATGCCATGCGGTTCTTGAAAGCCATGTGTGATGTATCCTCTAACTGTTCTGCGATGCCTTTTAAGGCATCCTTGGTGTAGTTAACAAATCGTTGCTGGTTATAGTAAATATAATTGATCCAGGCAACGTTCTTATTTACTCCAATCATGGGTATCAGTGACTCGAATCCTGCTGCTACTTGGTTACGGGCTTTAAATTCATTGGGCACCCCCCTTGGGACTCCAATAGAATCTATGTACACATGGGAGTCAAAACTTTCTCTAGGCTCAGATGATGATGTATGTCTCTTCCTTTTGAACTGTGTCTGAGGAATACCATCTGGATCACCATAATAGGTTGGAACAATGTGTAACGGCATTATGGCTTTAGCCAAGGTACATTCCCCACGCCATACTCCTGACAGTCTTACCCTGAGTTTCATATCTCCACACAACCAATATATGTCCCCCAAAGATCGGGTCTGATTAATTAACATTGTAGATGACCCATCTCTATATGTGTGACAAAACCCACTTGGGAACCTCTGTAAGTTGAACCCCTGAGAAACGTTTCTCCTGTAACACGTATAATTTCCAGGGTACACAGTTATACCTCTCCCTGGGTGGGGATTACTAGTCATCACGGGGTACGTTTTCCTCCATTGTTCACACTCATCTGTATGACTATATGTTTTGAACAATTTTAGAAAACATGTCTCTTCTTGCAAAGGTATAATAAATGGAACAGTACCTAAGTGAGGCCTAGCATGGCCACATACATAACAATTGGTCTTATTACTTTCTTGTACATTATATTTTATCCATTCCAACCATACATTAAGGTCTGAGAATCCAGTCTCAGTAGCCAACGTGTCCTCATAGGTTGGGTCTCCAGCAGCAGTCATTGTTCCAATGATCTGGGGCCCTGGCTTCAATGTCTGTAATGCCAGAGGTAAGTCTGGGTGCTTATATAAATCTGCTATCTTAAACTCGCCCATTATCTTAGCACCTTGTCTTCTAGCCCAAGACCTCAGTATATATGTGTCAGCATCCATGGGACAAGGGTTTTGTATGGTTAGAGTCAATTGCATATCAGAACCAGATACCCCACTATTCAGACATCGACCAGTCTTTATTAGAGTCATTCGGTCGAGGAGGGATCTATCTTGGTCATCTTTCTTATCTGCGGCGCTTTGAGGTCTATACCCTCAAAGTGTTCCAGTGCCCCATCCCACTGCCTGCCATGTTTCACAGCGTTTTCCAACAGATTCATCAGTGAGACATATGTATATATCTCTCTTGTATATATCACATTGTTCAGGGATTGAAGGGCAAGAAACGATGTCGCAAAAGTCAAAGGTGTATGTGGCAACATGTGTATTACGAGAATTATACCAAAATGTAATACCATCTTTACCTTTTGTAATGGTTACCTGTTGAGCAATATTTGAAATTACCATGAGGGACAAGACAAACCACTGAAGTGTACTCATTGTGTTGGTTCCTGATCATCAGGAGGAGGAACCTTTTTGCAATGGGATGTGTGGACCCAAGTAGCTTTCCCTTCCAGCTTTACTGATGTAGCTGTGATCAGTAGTACTTGGAATGGGCCTTCGTATCTGGGTTCCAAAGGGGGTTTCCTCACAAATTTCTTAACTAGGACCCAATCTCCAGGAAGTAGTTGATGAGTACCAGTGATTACTTCCGAATCTGGAATAGAAGAGAACACTTGTGCATGGATTTTAGTCAGTGCTGTGGACAAGGCAATTACATAGTCAACAAGTACATCAGATTTAAGTTGCAATTGCTGAGGAAAGTAGCACCCTAGTCTAGGAGCAGACCCAAACAAGATTTCATGAGGGGATAGTGCATGTTTCCCTCTAGGGGTATACCTGACACTGAACAAGGCTATGGGGAGACTTTCAGGCCCTGGGATACCAGTTTCTTGTGACATTTTCAACATCCTAGATTTCAAGGTACCGTTCATACGTTCCACCTTCCCACTACTTTGAGGATGGTAAAGCGTATGAAAGGAGAGGGTGACTCCTAGGGCTGTCCATATTTCTTTGGCCAGTACTGCTGTAAAAGCTGGTCCCTGGTAACTCTCTATCACTTCAGGGACCCCATATCTGCAAATGACCTCTGTTAATAGGCGTTTCACGGTTGTTTTCGCTGTCATGTTTGTGACTGGGTAGGCCTCTGGCCATCCTGAGAACATGTCCACAATGACTAATGCATATTCATACCGACCACTCTTTGGCATCTGTATGTGGTCAGTTTGTATCCTCTGGAATGGATACAATGATTTTGCCAAATGTCTCTGTGGTGGTTTCTCGGTGCGGCCTACGTTGCATTTGGCACAAATACTGCATGATTTACAATAGGTGCTTGTCAGAGTAGTGATGCCTGGGGCCATGTAATACTTATTTATTAAGTTATTCATGAGAGTCTTTGACAGGTGTGCTGGCCCATGTGCCCATTGTACTGTTGCTGGGTACAAGCTTCTTGGCAAACACAATCTCAGATTGTCAACATATAGTCCATCTTTCAAAACTGCTCCCTTTGCTTTCCATTTGTTCACTTCTTCTGGACTTGCCGTCTTTTGCAATTCTTTGAGCAATTTTAAATCTGTTGGCAGAGTCTGCATTGTATAAATGTTTATTTCTCTATCCACCTCTCTCCTTTCCATTTCCTGTGATATCATTGCTGCCTTCTTAGCCGTCTGGTCTGCTAGATGGTTTCCTCGTGCTTTGTCTGATTTTAGCTTCCCATGTGCCTTCACTTTCAGTATGGCTACTTCCTTCGGGAGTGCTAAAGCATCTAGTAGTTCACGGATGGCTTTGTCATGCTTCACTGGAGTACCTGCGGCCGTCATGAATCCTCTAGCTCTCCAGATTACTCCAAAGTCTTGAGTCACTCCTAGAGCATATCTTGAGTCTGTATAGATGTTCGCTCGGACTCCTGTCGCAATCTCACAGGCCTTGGTCAATGCGATCAACTCTACTTCTTGTGCTGACATGGAGGGAGGTAGTGAGAAGGCTCGCATCACATCTTTTTCCGTAGTCACAGTGTATCCTGTGTGATATTTTCCATTCTCATCAGCATACCTTGATCCATCCACATACAGAGTGATGTCTGGGTCTGTCAGGGCAAGGTCTTTTACATTCGCGAGGTGTGAGGTCTCCATTTCCATTTGTTGAAGGCAGTCATGGGGTGGATTTGTGAGTCCTGGGACTGCATATGGGTCTCTGGCTTGTATACTGGGAGTGCTGTCTGCTTGCCAGTGGAGAGTTTTCTTTTCCACTCCTTCCTCTTCCAACTCCTCTTCCTCTGCAGATTCCCACCATTTTAATGCAGCTCCCAATGTCTTCCATCCATCCGGTGCGAACTTGGATATTGCAACATGTGGAATTTCTGTATCCCAATGCTTGTAGAGCGCTTCTGCTTCTTGTGGGAGCTCCACCGTAAATGCACTATCACCTGCTGCATTGTTGTACAATGTCTTTAGGTTTAAGGTGACCTGCTTCAATTTAGTGAGTCTTGCTTCATATTGGAAATCTCGGCCTGGAGATTGTTTATTCCACAGCGTGCAATATAAAGGGTCTTGTGTCTCATCTGTGAGCGTCTGGCCGTTTCCACCACCTTCCAGTAGACGTCTTTTTACATCTAGATTGGTTATTCCTGAGTTTGGGTTCAAAATCAGGCTGTACCAAAAGTATCCATCTTCCTCATCTCCCCCCTCTGGAAATGGTAAGAGAGTGGCTGGATTGAGAACATAACATCTCTGTAAGGTAACATTGTCTGGTAGAAGGAGGGAACATTGCAGACGGAGGTGTCTGGCTGTAGTTATATGCTTAGGTTGAGTCTGCTGTATGATGGCCGCAATGTCATGTGGTGCCAGAACTGTCAGAGGATAGCCAAGGACTATGTCATTTGTTTTGTCCAGTAAGGCATGTGCTGCCAGTGCTGCTCTGAGACAAGACGGTCCTCCTCTTGCCACGGCATCTAATTGACATGAGAAATAGCCGATAGGCCGTTGTCTGTTTCCATGGGACTATGTCAAGACTCCCATTGCATGTCCTTCTCTTTCTGATACAAACAGCTTGAATGGGAGATCATAGTTTGGTAATCCTAGTGCTGGTGCTGATGAGATAGCTTTCTTCAGGGTGTAGAAATTATCCAGGGCTGTCTGTGTCATCTCATATGGTTCAGTCTTCAACACGTCATACAAGGGTTGCATCAGAAGGGATGCTTCTGGGATCCACGCTCTGCAGTAAGATATTAGACCTAGAAAAGCATGCAGAGGTCTGTGTCCTTCTGGGACTGACATGTCTTCTATTGCTTGCACACGGGCGCGTGTAAGATGACGCACACCTTTTGACAGGCAGTGTCCCAAAAATATGACTGTCTGCTTACACCATTGTAGTTTGTCTCTGGATACTTTGCATCCTTGTTCTGCCAAGTGTCTCAGCAGGCTTTCTGATGTCCTTGTAGCTGTGGGAAGATCTTCTGCACACAGTAAGAGATCATCAACATACTGCAGCAATACAATGTCAGGATTCGCTTGTTGCCAGGAGTCTAGGATATGGCCCATAGCTTTGGCAAACTGGCTGGGCGAATTCTGCGCTCCTTGAGGCATTACAGTCCATTTGTATTGATTATGATCATGCGTGAAAGCAAACAGATACTGGCAAGAAGGGTCAAGGGGAATACTGAAGAAAGCATTTGCTTAATCCACTACGGTAAAGTATGCAGCTGCTGGAGGTATTCCAGAAAGGAGAGTGGTCGGATTAGGCACTATAGGAGTGTCTAATATGGTTGCTTCATTGACTGCTCGCAAATCTTGTACCATACGATATTTTACTGGTTCTCCCTTTTTGGATTTCTTCTTTACTGGAAAGAGGGGCGTGTTGCATGGTGACGTACATGGGATCAACGCCCCTTGCTGCACCAATTTCTCTATCTGTTGAGAGATTGCATCTATTTGTGCTGGCTTCAGAGGATACTGTGGCTTGCGTGGTAACTCTGCTCCGGGTTTTAGTTTTACTGTGTCTGGTGGCACCTTTAGGTGTCCGATATCTTCCGGTCCTTGTGACCAGAGTGTTGCTGGAATCTTGTCCAAGATATCATCTGGCCCTGTATTACAGATGCTATTGGCATCTATGTGTAGTAATATGGGCAGTGAACAGAGTGCTGACGTGTCAGTGACTTGTAGAGGTGAAGACACTTGTACAGTTCCATCTGGGGTGAATGAGATGGATGCTTGTAGTCGGGAAAGCACGTCTGCACCTAACAGATTTATAGGGCATGTAGAGGATACTACAAATCTTGCAAGCAGATCTGGAAATGGGCCTATTTGCATAGGTTGGGTTAAATGATTGGAGATGGGGACACCATCTACTCCTACACAAGCGACATCAATGTCAGACAGGTAAGATATATCGGGCAGATCTTGTTTTCTTAGAACGCTTCTGGCTGCACCTGTGTCTATGAGAAAGGTTGTGGGCGTCCCCTCTATTGGTAGTGTCACAATGGCTTGTGGTCCTATCTCGCCATCCCCTGAAGAAACTGTCAGAATAGGGGACACTGACACAGGCTCACCCCCGTCCTATGCTGTAGCTTGAAGCACAGGCGCTGCATTGTTATCATCTGTCTGCTGTCTAGGTCTTGCCTTCCTGGGTGCCTTGCAATTCTTGCTAAGGTGTCCTGTTTTCCCACAATTATAACACTGTCTTGTTTCTTTCCGTGGTGATTGCTCAGAATTCACCATAAGTACAGCCGTCTTTTTGGATGCTGATGATACAGGTTGTTTAGCTGCTGCTGTCTCCAGCCCTTTAGAAACCAACAGTAAGGTGTCTAAAGGTAACACTCTATATTCTGGTCTGGATGTCAATAGGCCCTTCTGAATTGTCTCATGTAATCCCAGCACGAAGGCTGTACTTAACATCTGCGTATGTGTTTTATTATGTGGACTGAAGCCAAGATCTGTAAACACTTGTGTGAGTCGTGCATGGTACTTTTCTACAGATTCGCCTCGGTCTTGTTTGATATCTTGTAAATTAACTGCTTGATCGGCTAATTTATCTTTTGCCCAATATCTTAACAGGTCGCAGAATTGCATGCCTGATGTAAAGTCATGCTTTGAACGGTGTGCATCATAAGGATCTATGGCATTCCGCATGATAGGCCAGTATGAATCACCTGCTTTAATCTCACATAAGCTGATGAGATCCTCCCAAGCTGCCGAGTATGTCTTTTAAATTTGTACAATTTTCCTATAAAAAGGCATAGGTTGTTTTTCAGGATCTGACAATGTGTTGATAAGAGAGGTGGCTTGTGTCGGGGTGAATGCGACGTACATTAGACTTCCCCTTTTCTTGTTCCTCCTCTTGGATTTCACTTTTGAATCAGAGTTTCTATTTGTCCACTCTACGACACTCTCTCCTCCCCCTATGTCGTCACTGGATTCGTCTGAACTATCTTGTAGGTGATTGATAGGCAGAGCTTGTGCTTCCAGTGTTGTGGTCTGGTTGGGCAGTGGTCTGAACAGCGGACTTGTTGCCGAGTTATGTGAACTATGCACACTATGGGTGCCAGTACTGGCTGGTGGATGTTCTGTTACAATTGGTACCTCAACAGATGGGAATATCGGATATGGAGAATACAGTGTTCCGTTTGAAGTCAATACTGGATACAAGCAAGTGGGATGTGTTTCTGGTGCAGTTGGAGTAAGGGGCGGAGCCCTTTGGACAGATGGTGTGACGTGTGACATCACGCCAAGTGTCTCTCAATATATATATATATATATATATATATATATATATATTACTACCTCGTTAAACACTTGCTGCTAAGTACGTGTTTATTTCACATAAAATATGGGACAGAATCAGGTGAAATTGTCTGAGGGCATGTTAGCCCGTGAGATAGTTAAGAAAATATGACTGTCTGATTACCGCAGTAAATCGATGTACGAAGATGTTCAAGATCTGTGGTATTACCAGTGTCGTAGGAGGGCATTTGAAGGCAGAAGAGTGGCGTAAAGTGTTGAGAGATAATAAAGGACAGTTACAAGATTGTGGTTTATTGCCTATTGCAGAGATGTGGTACAAAGTGGCTAGAGCAATTGCACAGGAAGGGTGGATAGAAAAGGAAATTGAATTAAAAGGAAGGAAAATTTATGTGTATCATGCTCCGTGTGAAGTGGTCAGTCCTCTGAACTCACCCGAACAAAGACATTCCATAAAATCACAGTCCAAAGATGGCGCTCACACACACACGAAGGAGGAGCTGCACTCACCCCTGAATACTGCCCAACATAACGTGATGTCACACGTCACACCATCTGTCCAAAGGGCTCCGCCACTTACTCCAACTGCACCAGAAACACATCCCACTTGCTTGTATCCAGTATTGACTTCAAACGGAACACTGTATTCTCCATATCCGATATTCCCATCTGTTGAGGTACCAATTGTAACAGAACATCCACCAGCCAGTACTGGCACCCATAGTGTGCATAGTTCACATAACTCGGCAACAAGTCCGCTGTTCAGACCACTGCCCAACCAGACCACAACACTGGAAGCACAAGCTCTGCCTATCAATCACCTACAAGATAGTTCAGACGAATCCAGTGACGGCATAGGGGGAGGAGAGAGTGTCGTAGAGTGGACAAATAGAAACTCTGATTCAAAAGTGAAATCCAAGAGGAGGAACAAGAAAAGGGGAAGTCTAATGTACGTCGCATTCACCCCGACACAAGCCACCTCTCTTATCAACACATTGTCAGATCCTGAAAAACAACCTATGCCTTTTTATAGGAAAATTGTACACATTTAAAAGACATACTCGGCAGCTTGGGAGGATCTCATCAGCTTATGTGAGATTAAAGCAGGTAATTCATACTGGCCTATCATGCGGAATGCCATAGATCCTTATGATGCACACCGTTCAAAGCATGACTTTACATCAGGCATGCAATTCTGCAACCTGTTAAGATATTGGGCAAAAGATAAATTAGCCGATCAAGCAGTTAATTTACAAGATATCAAACAAGACCGAGACGAATCTGTAGAAAAGTACCATGCACGACTCACACAAGTGTTTACAGATCTTGGCTTCAGTCCACATAATAAAACACATACGCAGATGTTAAGTACAGCCTTCGTGCTGGGATTACATGAGACAATTCAGAAGGGCCTATTGACATCCAGACCAGAATATAGAGTGTTACCTTTAGACACCTTACTGTTGGTTGCTAAAGGGCTGGAGACAGCAGCGGCTAAACAACCTGTATCATCAGCATCCAAAAAGACGGCTGTACTTATGGTGAATTCTGAGCAATCACCACGGAAAGAAACAAGACAGTGTTATAATTGTGGGAAAACAGGACACCTTAGCAAGAATTGCAAGGCACCCAGGAAGGCAAGACCTAGACAGCAGACAGATGATAACAATGCAGCGCCTGTGCTTCAAGCTACAGCATAGGACGGGGGTGAGCCTGTGTCAGTGTCCCCTATTCTGACAGTTTCTTCAGGGGATGGCGAGATAGGACCACAAGCCATTGTGACACTACCAATAGAGGGGACGCCCACAACCTTTCTCATAGACACAGGTGCAGCCAGAAGCGTTCTAAGAAAACAAGATCTGCCCGATATATCTTACCTGTCTGACATTGATGTCGCTTGTGTAGGAGTAGATGGTGTCCCCATCTCCAATCATTTAACCCAACCTATGCAAATAGGCCCATTTCCAGATCTGCTTGCAAGATTTGTAGTATCCTCTACATGCCCTATAAATCTGTTAGGTGCAGACGTGCTTTCCCGACTACAAGCATCCATCTCATTCACCCCAGATGGAACTGTACAAGTGTCTTCACCTCTACAAGTCACTGACACGTCAGCACTCTGTTCACTGCCCATATTACTACACATAGATGCCAATAGCATCTGTAATACAGGGCCAGATGATATCTTGGACAAGATTCCAGCAACACTCTGGTCACAAGGACCGGAAGATATCGGACACCTAAAGGTGCCACCAGACACAGTAAAACAAAAACCCGGAGCAGAGTTACCACGCAAGCCACAGTATCCTCTGAAGCCAGCACAAATAGATGCAATCTCTCAACAGATAGAGAAATTGGTGCAGCAAGGGGCGTTGATCCCATGTACGTCACCATGCAACACGCCCCTCTTTCCAGTAAAGAAGAAATCCAAAAAGGGAGAACCAGTAAAATATCGTATGGTACAAGATTTGCGAGCAGTCAATGAAGCAACCATATTAGACACTCCTATAGTGCCTAATCCGACCACTCTCCTTTCTGGAATACCTCCAGCAGCTGCATACTTTACCGTAGTGGATTAAGCAAATGCTTTCTTCAGTATTCCCCTTGACCCTTCTTGCCAGTATCTGTTTGCTTTCACGCATGATCATAATCAATACAAATGGACTGTAATGCCTCAAGGAGCGCAGAATTCGCCCAGCCAGTTTGCCAAAGCTATGGGCCATATCCTAGACTCCTGGCAACAAGCGAATCCTGACATTGTATTGCTGCAGTATGTTGATGATCTCTTACTGTGTGCAGAAGATCTTCCCACAGCTACAAGGACATCAGAAAGCCTGCTGAGACACTTGGCAGAACAAGGATGCAAAGTATCCAGAGACAAACTACAATGGTGTAAGCAGACAGTCATATTTTCTTAACTATCTCACGGGCTAACATGCCCTCAGACAATTTCACCTGATTCTGTCCCATATTTTATGTGAAATAAACACGTACATATGGACAGATACATATGAATCAACAGAACATAGTTGTATTACATTTATATTCTGTACTATTTACTTCTTAAATCAATCTCCCCCTGTAGTTTATACAACCTTAAACATTTGGCATAGAAATAGTTGTCTCAACCAGGACACATTCTTTGAAGGAGTTAAATGAAATGGCAGGGGGGGAGGAGTGAGGGATTTCTCTCTCTCTATGATTTCACTTCAGCTGTGTGACCTCAAGGTCAAAAACACACAGAGAGAGACCCTGCTCGCAGCACCAGCACTTTGAGCTTTTAGGGAGAGAAGTTCTAAGCTGCATTTCTTATCAAAACATGCATCACAACCAGCAATGACATAGCATATAACATTATAATCATCAAACCTTTTCTGCAGAAACCTTTAGATTCAAAAGACATATGATTTCAAGACCATGCGCATTATATCTTATTAATTCACACACACGTTTTTTAACCACCCGCAGTGAATGACAGACGTCCCTTGAAGTTTTCAAGCTACTTTACGGCCTAAACATCATGACCTTCAAGGGATATCGTCTATCCAGCATGCATAGACATTTCCCAGGAAAAAAAATGTATATGAAACAATCTAAATCCCCAGGGCACATATATGCAAGACCGTATGTGTGACCTCTGGTTTATGTACGTCTCTGGGTACAAGCCATCCGTCTTCCAGAGAGTCACAAATACACGTGTGTGTGTGTCCTGAATTATATGTCTAAGGAATTTCAACTCACAATACCAACAGACACACACACTACCAACAGACACACACAGGCGACAGATATCACTATATTTTGTACAGGGTTCTTAATGGACTTGAGGCAAAATATCACCTGTACTTTTGTAATCGTCACTTACAACAGAGCTAGACAACGGGCAGAATTCCAAGAACAGGTCTACACGGATAAGGTACTAATCATGTCCTTACCGTGTACCGGAGGTGATCAGGCTCCGCCTGTTCTCATGAAGTCTGTCCGAACTCCTCTTGTCCGTTGTAGTTCGATTAAACCTCAAGTCCCATCTGGGGTGCCATTTTGTAAGAGTAAATATCAAAGTATTTACCAGAAATATCTGTCCCTGTCCAAATTATCAGTATCTATATAGTGTGCACACTGTAGAGAAATAATACACCAACACAAAGTTCTGGTATAAGCTTTCTCCGTACTGCCTTTATTACGTCAGTCATCATTTATATAGTTTTTAGTAATCAGATAAAAAGTTACATTAAGCAAAACATCAAGTTTATTCGGTAATTAATTGGTTCTGAGATGTCTGCTTCTACGAGACTACGGTCAGACATTGGGTTAAAACATTAAGGAGTCTCCAAGACCCATCCCACAAGAGGATGGGTCTTACTCTCATTGGTAAGAAATTGAAGACAAAGACAAGATGGTGTTTCTCCTCCTCGTGTTCTGTGTGTGTGTTAAGACCCGTCATCCTTAACAGACCGGAAATAGTGTTGCCTCCATCTTGTGAGAAAAGGGGAGTGTCAAATCCTCCATTTTAGAGTCTCCCAATGATTCAGCATTTATTAGTAAAACTTGGTTATACGATAATACTGCAAAGATAAGATATATAAGTAGGTGTACGAATACATTTATGCATTTTGTACTGATCCTAATCCATAACACTAAAGGAAAACACATTCAATAGTCTATTATGAAATAGGTTTTGTAAGCACTATGGTGTAAATTAAGTAATCTTTAATACTTCCTGGAAAGACAAGAAGAGAAAATAGCAAGATGACATATTGAACCTGTCCCTGGGGATCAGTAGGGAGAGGAGAATATCTCTATTTGCAGGTAAACCCTTTGACCCCTTAGCCTCCCAAGTCTCAATCTTTTGAAGGTAAATCACACATTTAAGGACATAATCTTGTTTGCCAAAATGAATCATGTTTAATTTTCTCTGGTTCCAACAGCTGTGTAATACAGTATACTGGAGTTTCGGTTCTACAGAATAATTGTGTGTATGAAGCATCCTGCACAGGGGTGGATGTACCACCTGTGTACCCGGTGCAATGCACCGGGGCCCACCAATGACTAGCTCCGCCACTGGTCCTGCACATGTTAAATGAGAGTATTGCTAAAACTTAGCTCAAATATCATAGTATAGAGGTAGTAGAACCATTGTAATACAAAAAGGGCACTTCTTTGTGTAGTATGTTATAACTAACAACCTTAGCAGCTGTGTAAGCCAGAGACTAAAAATATTTTTTAGATAAAATCTGAATTTTTGAGGACTGTGAGCTGTGATTCCTTGCGAGCGTGCTGCCGCCCCTCCTAGCATTACTTCTACATTGCTATTCAAATAAAAGGGGCCACAGCACACCCCTTCCTATGGCCGATCGCAAGCCATGCAATCGCCTGTTAGCTTTGGCTGGCTTGTACCTGAGCCAAACTAAAAAGTGGAAAATAAATTCAATGAAGCACTGTACAACGCTGTAATTGATAGGGGACACATTGGGGGAAATGATGATTACATGTAGTACATTGGCTAGCTGGCACATCACCTCTAGCCAATACTGTCATTTGTGGCCCATCGGGACCCTCGTTGCATTAAAAACTCAAATTTACTGCCCTGCACAGGTCCTGAAAGGACCTTGAAGGTCCCTAAAGGACCCGTGAGAAAAAAAAAATTATCCCCTGCCGATGTGGTACTATAAGTACCCCCCCGGCGCCTAAAATTAACCCCATCACTCATGGGGGTCAATATAGACCCCCATGAGACTAAAATTAACCCCCTCAGTCCAATAGGGGTCTATATAGACCCCTATAGGACATTATTAACCCCTAGGTTAACCCCATAAGTGCCATGAGGGTCCTCCAGGGCCCTCATGACAAAGTCTAAGCACTACACTATTAACCCTAACTATACCCCATTAATCCTTTAACCCCAACTATACCCCATTAACCCGTACTAAACCCTATTTAACCCTAACTGTACTTAATAACCCTAACTGGGCCTATTTAATTATAACAGTACCTAGAAACCCAGACTGGGCCTATTTTACCCTAACTGTACCTATTTAACCGTAACTTGGCCAATCTAACCCAAACTGGGCTTATTTAACCCTAATTGTACCTTCTTAACCCTAACTGGACCTAATAACCCTAACTGGGCCTATTTAACCCTAACTGTACCTAGAAACCCAAACTGGGCCTATTTTACCCTAACTGTACCTCTTTAACCCTAACTGAACTTAATAACCCTAACTGGACCTATTTAACCCTAACTGGACCTAATAAGCCTAACTAAACCTGTCTAACCCTAACTGTACCTATTTAATCCTACCTGGGCCTATCTATCCCTAACGGTACCTATTTAACCCTAACCGGACCTGATAACCCGAACTGGGCCTATCTAACCCAAATTTGCCTATTTAACCCTAACAAACTATTTAACCCTAACTGGGCCTATTTAACCCTAACTGTACCTATTTAACTCTAACTGGACCTAATATCTCTAACTTAGCCTATTTAACCCCTCTAGATCTATTTAACCTTAACTGGGCCTATTTAACCCCTTCACTTATGGGGGTGCATACAGACCCCCATAAGCCTCCATCTAATCCTTTCATTGATGTGGGTCACACAAACCACCATAAGCCTCCATCTAACTCCTTCACTTTTAGGGGTCATACAGACCCCCGTAATCCTGTCTTTAACCTAATCATCCTTATAGACCCTTATGGGACAATTATAAACCTAATATTAACGTCATAAGTGCCATCAGGGTCCTTCAGGATCCTCATGACACTAAGTACAAACACTACACTACACTACACTATAGATAGGGGTAATATTTTGTAGTCAGGGCGATATGTAATGTAGATAGGAGAAATGTATTGTAGTTAGGGGGTTAATAGTATATATTTGTAATGTATATATTGCTGTATTGTAATGTTATGTATATATGTGTATGTATTTTATTTGCAGGTGTGTAATTCTTTTTTTATTTTTTGAAGTGGGGGTTTGTAATGTTTTTTTTTTTTTGTAGTGGACGGGTTGTAATGTTTTTTTTGTAACTTTGCTTTTTTTTTATTTTGTGTAACTAGGTTAATAGGGGATAGGAAGGTAGTGTAGGTGTTAATTGGTTGGGGTAGAGGGGGGTTAGTTTAGATTTAGTGGTTTACTGGGGGAGGGGATAGTGTAGTGTAGTGTTTGTACTTAGTGTCATGAGGGTCCTGGAGGACCCTCATGGCACTTATGGGGTTAATATTAGGGTTCTAA
This sequence comes from Discoglossus pictus, assembly GCA_027410445.1. Classification (NCBI taxonomy): domain Eukaryota; kingdom Metazoa; phylum Chordata; class Amphibia; order Anura; family Alytidae; genus Discoglossus; species Discoglossus pictus. The sequence continues at coordinate 276,494,058 of CM050168.1, read as the reverse complement.
TTGTCCCATGAGGGTCTCCATAGACCCTTATGGGACTGATTAGGTTAAAGAGAGCTTACAGGGGTCTATATGGACTCCCATAAGGGAATGGGGTTAGATGGAGGCTTATGGGGGTCTGTATGACCCCCATAAGCTATAGTGTTAGATGGAGGCTTATGGGGGTCTGTATGTAGACCCAGTTAGGGATAAATAGGCCCAGTTAGGGCTAGATAGGCCTGGTTAGGTCTAAATAGGTCTAGAGGGGTTAAATACACCCAGTTAGGGTTAATTTAGGGTTTAGTATGGGTTAATGGGTATAGTTATGGTTAATTGTGTAGTCTACAGCATGGCAAGGGGTTAATGTTGGGAGCCTGCAGGGGTCCCGATCGGACCCTGCAGCAAGGGTTAATGTGTGCACATTGCAGGGGTCCCAATGGGGACCCCTGCATGATAGGGTTAATGTATCCACCCTGCGGGGTCCCATTCGGACCTTCATTATAGGGTAAATGTGTGCACCCTGCATGGGACCAGTTTGGGACCCCTGCATTATAGGGGTGATGTAGGCACACTGTAGGGACAATGCTGGGGTCCTGATTGGGTCAGGCCATTTTTGGTCATTTTGCGGGCTTGGCGGTGGGGTGGCCGGAGCATTTGAATAGGGTCATAGGGTTTCTTGCGGCCGAATCTCTTGCGGCCGCATAGGATCAAAGGCTTTCCCTGCAGTAAGCTGCGGTGAGGGTGGCCGCATGGGAAAGCAGTGCGCCGGCCGCCAGCCGTCCGGAGCCCTCGGCCTCAAGGGAAAAGAATAGCTATGTAGCTTGCGGCCATCCCTTGCGACCACGCAGCTCCTATGGTCATTAATAGAATGAGGCCCTAAGTTTAGAAGTACAGGAATGCATTTGTTGTTGTTATATCACTTTATCAGAGTTGGATCTGTACAGGAGTAGGGAACACTGAGAGTTCTGTAGTTTTGGTAGATAATTGGCTTAAATGTAACACCATACCCTTTCCTCATCACTGGCAGGAATCAATAGATGCAAAACATGCTGTACACCAAAGTATCATGTTGGCCTCCAAGTTCCAGCAGAGACATCAAACTTAATTTTTTTCTAAACATACAGTATATTGTACTTAATTGTATAGTGGTCCTGCAGTCTTTAAACAAACTGGGCATGCTTTTTGTCTTCTTCCTCACTGCTAATTATTTGCTGTTGATCGTTTAATTACCCCATAGTTTTGACATTTCAGATATTTTTTACTTACATTAACTCTATTGTCAGGCACTTCCACTAAGAATTCTTAATTACAACTAATTGCAGTTATGTATTGTCAAGGACCCCTTTCCAGGGCCTGGGTCCTGGTGCATTGAGCCACCATAGAGGACAGACTGCCCCATTGGAAAATGGGTAGGGGAACTATATTGGCACATGGGAAATGTAGGCAGGTGGGTGGTGGGGTGAATTGCCCTAAGACATAGTGCCATAGTGTACCACCATGCTTCATGTGGTCTTATGGCATATGTCTCTGCCTTATCCTGTATAATGTATGTAATTCCCCATGTAATATTACTGTATTCTGTATTATGTTTAAACTGTGACTGGGTGATTGTGATGGGATTAAAACAGGGTGTGCTGAGTCTGCAGTGATCAGACACACCTATTGTACTGTTATCTGTTCTGGCCCATTGGTAGCAAATTAGGTTAATCACATCTGCCATGTACTCTATATAAGGTCTGGACCACTCAGACACAGAGACAGCAGGATGTGTATCAGAAGTTAGCCCTATTGTTCTCAGGCGCCAGCCATCAAGCTACTGCTAGACCCCATGTGGGGTCATCTCCTGTAATAGTCTGTCACACACTCTCATTGTTAAATTGTTTTCAACCCCCCTGTATCTAACTGTTACAATATTGCTGACTTTTCCACACAAAAAAAAGACAGTTTACTTTTGAGGCATATAGAAATTGTATGTCTCTTATTTTGCTCATGGTGGCTGTGATACTGAACCTATCTCCACCCTGCAAGTAACCTGTTCTGGTCACTACCACAGAAGGTTACTGAGACTCCTGGAAGTGCTGATTCCTGATGGAGAGACTCTGACTGAAACAGAAGCCAGATATCAGGGCGCTGTTGCAGATATTTCCAAGAACCCAACAGTCCTTGTGGATAGTTAACCTGTAGTCTATAGCAGGTGGCTCTGGGCAGTAAAAGCCCTACCCACAGATCATCACATGTACAGTATATTTGTATGTGTACTTTTAGTTTCTTCCATAAATGATAAATTTTCTGAGTCATTTTAATAATGCATAATTCAACAAGAATATGTGTCACTCTTTTATCATTTGTTGTACTGTTATATTGTTGTAATTAATATTAATTGAAGTGATAGGGCATTGATTTAATTTGGATACTTTATCGTCTTTATGCTCTTTATACTCTATACTTCACTAAAGGCACTCTGTCACCCGAAATCTAATTGTTTTAGGTTAAAAAGCATTAAAAGCTAGATATACATTAGCCATTTTTTTCTAAAATGGACCAATCCTTAAAAATGTACTATTATTTGTGCAGAATATTTTTGCTAATGAGTGGCTCCTGAATTACGTGGTAACAACAACAATGCCCCTCAAATGTTGTCATTCAGTTTGAACGCCTCTCTAACCATTATAAAGGAACCTAACCCACTAATTATCATACTAAGCTACATATTAACCACAAGACAATGCTGCAATTCTCAGGAAAGGCATTATACAACCAATTAGTTGTTACATTTTGAATGAAAAGCCATGCTGCAGCTTACATAAACCAAAATTAAAGACACACTACCTCATTACATAAAAACACAAAAACATCAAATAAATGCCATATTAACCCTGTTATTTTGTATACATGTTGCTCATCACATCTACATTTGGGAACACAAATATGGGGCACATGGAGTATGTGAATATGTCCTGTTCAGTCTTTCGGTCGGGTCCGACTGTGACCCTCTGTCACTGCTTTCTTACAAGGTTCCTATGCTGGTGAGACCGGAGTGGGTTGTCAGTTCCTTCCCCAGTGGTTTGGGATTTGGCCCTGCATTCAGCTTTCACTCTCACCCCCACAATGACCCTTAATGGGATAGCTCACAGCTTCATTAAAATACACAATACCTCTTGTTTGGTCTTTTAGTCGGGTCCGACTCTGACCCTCTGCCACTGCTTTCTTACAAGTTTCCTATGCTGGTGAGACCGGAGTGGGTTGTCAGTTCCTTCCCCAGTGGTTTGGGATTTGGCCCTGCATTCAGCTTTCACTCTCACCCCCACAATGACCCTTAATGGGATAGCTCACAGCTTCATTGAAATACACAATACCTCTTGTTTGGTCTTTCGGTCGGGTCCGACTCTGACCCTCTGTCACTGCTTTCTTACAAGGTTCCTATGCTGGTGAGACCGGAGTGGGTTGTCAGTTCCTTCCCCAGTGGTTTGGGATTTGGCCCTGCATTCAGCTTTCACTCTCACCCCCACAATGACCCTTAATGGGATAGCTCACAGCTTCATTAAAATACACAATACCTCTTGTTTGGTCTTTTAGTCGGGTCCGACTCTGACCCTCTGCCACTGCTTTCTTACAAGTTTCCTATGCTGGTGAGACCGGAGTGGGTTGTCAGTTCCTTCCCCAGTGGTTTGGGATTTGGCCCTGCATTCAGCTTTCACTCTCACCCCCACAATGACCCTTAATGGGATAGCTCACAGCTTCATTGAAATACACAATACCTCTTGTTTGGTCTTTCGGTCGGGTCCGACTCTGACCCTCTGTCACTGCTTTCTTACAAGGTTCCTATGCTGGTGAGACCGGAGTGGATTGTCAGTTCTGCTGTCACTCTCCCACCCACAAGGGCAGCAAACACACACAGAAGGTTTGCAGAGGCACAATGAGCACCAGCCAACTCACCTCCATCAGGGGTATTCGCCACTACTCTTATCCAAGGAAGTCCCACGCCATTGCTGGTGGCCATGTGCCAAGATGACCATTCATTCCCATTTGGTGACCTCCCATTATGTTCTGCTATTCATCAATTTACATTAGTTTCGATTGCTAAGTGATGTTGGGGAAGTGCGTGTTAGAGCAGAATTGACGGACAAATCAATAATCACTGGAGAAGGAACTGACAACCCACTGCAGTATCACCTATCATTATCCTTTTAGGCCCACATGGGAATGTTCCTACTCCCCAGGGCCGCTAATTGTACTTGGCCTGTGCATTAACCCTTTATTATGCCTAGATTGTAGATCAATTAGATGCATTATATGATATCTAATGCTATTAGGACTATTATTCCTCTTAGTATGTATGGATCTATTGCAGGTTAACAAGTGCTCATTAGTTTACAGCTATAGTAATGTGACACTAATGTGATGCATGTGGATGTCCCCTAACCCCAACCATTGAAAACACACCGACATGGGGAGAACCGGATAACACAGCTTTATTTTGGGACACAGACCACACAATCACTAGTGGTCAAGACTGTGCATTCACAGAACGGTATAACAAAACTTTATTTTTGGACACAGACCACAATTAGCAGTGGTCAAGACTGTGCATTCACAGAACGGTATAACAAAACTTTATTTTTGGACACAGACCACAGTCAGCAGTGGTCAAGACTGTGCATTAATATCATGGGTGTGGTGTGGGCGGGTCCCGAGAGAGCAAGGGGCTAAATAAAAAAAAGGGGATACCTACAGGGGTCAATCTAATAGTCTAGAATAAGCATGATGCATAGCACCTACCAGGGTCACATGCTGCAACCGGAACCAGAAATCTCTCCATTTAACTGAAGAAACCATTAGAGTTCATGGCACTTACAACTTGTCTGGATCTGTTCAATTGAACAAATGATTCAACCTCTGGACTGTGTAATCCAATCCAGTTTCACACATACAGTGTGGTGTGTGAAATTGCCCACAAAAATGAATGGTCAACAAAAAAAAGGCGGAGGAGGATAAAAAAAAAGAAAATGACAATGCATGTACAGTAAAGTGCTAAATACTGTACCAATATACCAACTCACCTGATTCCCATCTGCAAGCATTACTAACTATTAGCTACAGTAGGTCTCTGGATAATGAGTAATATGGGCAAATACCCATTAATATGGACAGGACACAAAGGTCAGCAGCCACATTCACTGTTTCTTACATCAGACCCAAAGATCTGTTCAAAGACTGCTATTGAGGTCAGGATCACATGCGTCACTAGTGCATATATTAATGCTGGCTGTCATTAACATGCCATTGTGAGACTTTGCAAGTCCACCGCCATAGCGGTATTAGTCTACATTTCAGCTAACAATAATCATGTCTGAGATATCTGCCAATATGATAGCTTTAAGATTGTGGGAGCTACATGTTAAGGAGGGTGCTGTCATTGGAGTAATGTCTACCTGAGAGGCACTGGGAAAACCTTACGCCTCATATAATTCCTCCACTATGCTTGCAGATGCAGGAGATGCCTTCATGGGCCTGAATTGTACCTAAAACAAAACAAATGGAAAGAAAAACAAAGAGAAAACATAAAATCTAAGGGCCTAAAAAAAAAGGGGACTGCAGCATCCCTTCCCAACAGCATTCCCCAGTGACCATCAATTGGTGGCATGTTCAACCGAACCCTACGTGTCCACAGAGAAGAGGATCATGGACCATGTGATGGGAGGTAGCCATCTGCATACAAAATGTCACCATCACATAGGCAAAGATCCAAAACTCTGTAGCCAGGCTAGATGAGGTCAGCATTGTGACCAATAGATTGTCACTGAGGAGTGCTGATGAGAAGGCACAATTATGTCCACAGCCCCAAGGTCCTCCTCCGCCTGGGCACAGGACCTGCCTCGTCCGCGGCCGGACGCCGTCTCCTTGTTGGTGGTGGGGGAGCAGGAGGAGGTAGTGGCACCACGGGTGGTGGTGGCGGCGGAGGCATGGTGGAAGGAGAGGAGGGGCCAGGCTGCTGTTGGCTGGTGACCTGCCCCGTTTCCAGCAGCCTGACCAAATGCTGCTCCAGCCTACGATGATGGCTCCTCTCCTCCCTAAAGCGCCTGTCCAGGCTGCGCCTCATACCAGAGATGTTGGCATCAATCCTCCTCATGACGGCCAACAACCCCAGCAGCGCAGCCTCGGTCGTTGGTGGTGGGGGGGGCTCGGGTCCTGCTGGCAGGGCCGGGTGGGAAGATGGCGGGGACAGAGTGGGGAGGATCTGGGACCCGGCTGGAGACAGGGTCTCTGATGTTGGTGTCCCCGGTGGCTCAGAGTGTGGGGAAGGAGGAGCTGTGGCATATTCCACTCCTTCTGAGGGCCCCGGCGAGATGGCAAGTCTTTTGGGGAGGGGGACAGTCGGGCTCTGGACAGGGGGGCTGTCAACGACCACGACCTCCCCCTCCGAAGAGCCAGGGCCCTCGGATGAGCCTGTAGCCTCCTCCCCCTGAGCGGTCTCCTGCGGGGCGGGGGCTGACGGCCCCGCTCGTGGCTCATCACTGGACCCAGACCTCCTACTGGATGCTGAAATAGAGAAAAGAAAGGTACATGTCATTAGTATGCTGATCAATACATTGATATGTTTTCACTCCTAACTATCTGACATCTAGGCCTGAACATGGATGATTCTCCTAATTGCAACTCCCATTAGCTCTCATTTGCTAGATTGGATCTATTCTTTGGTTTCTCGTCTTGACCTCTCCTGGCTCCTAACACTGTCTGGATTTTTCCTGCGGTTTCACTCCTAACTATCTGACATCTAGGCCTGAACATGGATGATTCTCCTAATTGCAAGTCCCATTAGCTCTCATTTGCTAGATTGGATCTATTCTTTGGTTTCTTGTCTTGACCTCTCCTGGCTCCTAACGCTGTCTGGATTTCTTATGCGGTCTGTAACTGCATAGGCTGCATTGGGCGCACCAGTACATGGACTCGATTGCTTAATTACTCTTGGGGTGGCCAGGAATGACAGTGATTTGTCAGCTTCATGGATTTAATGACACTTCCATCCATCCCTTGTTAATTCCATGGAGCTGACATGTCAGTGTCCTTGTTGGTCACCATGTGTAGTGTGTGTGATGCACATGTGGTGGCATGTTGGTGTATGTGATATTCACCTGAACTGGAGGCTGGGTCCTGCTGGGCCACCGGGGATGAAGCTCCAGCTGCGGGCGATGGTGTCAGAAAGTCCCTTGCGATCCTCTCCCACTCCTTATAGGCGACACTGTGTCCCTCAGCTTCTCTGGCCATCTTCCTCTTCACCGTGGCCCTGATATCCACATATCTGTGCTTCAAGGACCTCAAGCCCCTAGGAACCGTCGACACCTCCTTCATCACTTGCACTACCTCCTTCCAAGCCTGAGCCTTAGGCCCAGGCTTTGCTTCCCTTGCCACAAGGATGAAGGGCCGGTCACGGATCGCACCCAGGAGTACCATATTCTCCTGGGGCATATAATTACGGGCCCTGCGCCTGCCCTTGCCAATAGCCCCTTGCTCTCTCGACTGTGCTGGGGGACCCTGGCCTCCCTGCACTCTTCCTGAGGCCTGTCCCTTCCCCAAACTACCCCGCCCCCTGGGAACAGGCCCCTTCCCCTCTGTCCCTCCTCTCTTAGTGCCTCTGTCTCCCTCCTCCTCCTCCTCCTCCTCCCCCCCCCTCTGGGGACCACTCCTCCTTCTCCAGGGACACCTCCTCCTCCTCCGGGGACACCTCCTCCTCCTCCTCTGGGGACACTTTCTCCACCCCCTCCGGGGACACCTCCTCCACCCCCTCCAGGGACACCTCCTCCACCTCTCCTCCACCCTCCACTACACTCTCCTCACTCTCCTCACTCTCCGCTCCTCTCCTCTCCTCCTCTCTCCACCTATCTCCTCCCTCCATGCTGAAATAATAAAAAAATAAGGATAACTCAAAATAAGTGTAACTGTTATATAGGTGGTGAAAAAAAAAGTGTATGTTCTATGTGTTTTTAATAACTGTTGGGGGATGCGGTGCAAAGGTTGGGGGGGGGGGAGGTGTGTGGTGTGTGTCCTAACGCTATGTATGTCTCTATGTGTCTTTAATCTATGTGTCAGGCAAATATGTGTAATGTGTAAATATGTGTAACTCTTACGTGTAAATATGCTAGTAATAACATTCAAAACAATCAAAAAGAGTGCGCCTACAAATCAAAAGAACGATAAATAAATAAAAGTATTACTGGAATGTCTGTTGGAAAGAAAAGATGTGTGTGCTATGTGTATTTAATAAGTGGTGGGGGATGGGGTGTGTTGGGGGATGGGGTGTGGTGGGGGTGATGGGTGTGTGAGGTGTGTGTCCTAACTATATATATGTCTCTATGTGTGTTATTTAATCTATGTGTCTTGCAAATATGTGAAATCTGTAAATATGTGTATTGCTTAAATGTAAGTACTTAGGAAGTAAACAAGAAACAAGACAAAAAAGTAATCTACCCCTCTCCAAACCACTAATCTCACAACTCAAACTCTCTCCCACATGCTCCAGAAACTGCGTGCTAACTCCAATGGCTCTTACAACACAGTCAGCGCATGGGTTTGTATCAATCACATTTATAAGCTCATACTGTCAATCAAATTCTTAGCTCGTACGTGATTGGCTGAGAGGCGTGTCTCGCTAGGACGCCCCCTTATCAGCTTGCGAGCGCGCCAACAGACTCAGCCAATTACATACGCACTTATAGTGTCAGGCCACCAAGTGCGTATGTAATTGGCTGAGAGTCCCAACGCGGGACGCCAAGTGCGTATGTAATTGGCTGAGAGTCCCAATGCGGGCCGCCAAGTGCGTATGTAATTGGCTGAGAGTCCCAATACATACGCAGTGGGCGTCCCGCGTTGGGACTCTCAGCCAATTACATACGCACTTGGCGTCCCGCATTGGGACTCTTAGCCAATTACATACGCACTTGGCGGCCCGTGTTGGGACAGCCAATTACATGCGGCCAAGTGCGTATGTAATAGGTTGAGAGGCTTCCTGACGTAAAATCATCAGCTGGAATGCCATGTAAAGATCCACAGGTGACCAATGGCAAAGCAGAAATTAACGTGCCTAATACCAGGTCATGCAATCGACAAGCTATATAACCCCATCCCCAACAAGTCATCAGCATGTCTGAAACAGCATGGATGATCATGTGAGAGGGATGATGGCCAGGATGAGTGGGCGTATGAGGTTGAGATGCTTTTGTGCAGCTCAACTAGCACAGTATGAAGACCAGGAAGCAAGGTGTGTGATTGAGGGGGTGATGGGGAGTGGCAGAGAGGAGTGTCTGAGAGTGAATGAGGGTGTGAGTGGTGATGTGATCCATGCTGGGGCAGAACCAAGCCAGGCAAGGGAATTACCACAGGCCATGCCTAGTATCATGGGGGTGGATCAGGGAGGAGAGAGAGCTCCAGTAGCACAGGGACAGAGGGATATAGGGCCACCTGCACGCAGGGAGGCTGACAATGTTGTCGGTGATCAGCTGCTGGGGGGAGTACAGGATGTGGTGGCTCAGGCAGAAGGGGGGGAGCCTGACCAGGAGCCTGACCATGAGCCTTACCAGGAGCCTGACCAGGAGCCTGTGAGGAGGCGGGCATCCAATGTGTACAGGGAGAGACTCACATTAGAGGGGTTAACTGATGGGGAGGTGTATGAGCGTTTTCGGCTGCCCCTTGCCTGTCTTGGGGAGCTCTATGAGGTTCTCAGAGCGGACCTGGAGCCTCGCTCAGGGGCAAATAGAGCCATCCCAGGAATGACACGGATGTTAGTTGCAATACACCTCCTTGCTTCTGGTAGCTTTCAGACCACCCTGAGCATAGCCGGAGGAATGTCTCAGCCAAGCCTCCCGAATTGTCTGAGTGCATTCCTCCGTGCTATTGGTCGGAGAGCTGCCAGATACATCAGTTACCCTAACACTGCTGAAGAGATCTCGAAGGTGAAGTTCGATTTCTTCCAATTAGGAGGTATCCCCAATGTGCTTGGTGCTATTGACTGTACACACGTGGCACTGATACCTCCTAGAGAGCAAGAAGCGCTGTACAGAAATCGTAAGCATTATCATTCAATCAATGTCCAGGTTGTTTGCGATGCGAACATGCGCATACAAGGTGTGTATGCAGGCTTCCCGGGAAGTGCTCACGACGCCTATACCCTGCGTGCATCCGGAATATCTGACATCTTTGAGTCCGGCAGATTTCCATCCGGATGGCTACTGGGTGAGTACACATTAGTAATGGCAGTCAACCATATCTTACTATGACTGGATACAATAACACATACGGTACATCAGGTTTCCCTCTATTGCTCTGATGTTCACATGTGCATTACGGAGTAATACTCCCAAAGCCAGAACAGAATAGCTCATTGCTGGCCAGAACCCTGTGTTAGCTTGGCCAAACAGTATGCACAACAACATATGCCAAAAACCACAATTGATTAATCATTAGGTTTATGTTCTGATGCATTCCCTTGTATCCTGTGACATGGACATCTCTAGCCTACATAACGTGTTGTGTGTTATTGTAAGGGCTATGTAAGTGAGATGACTTCAGAATTCATCTGATAGAGGAGAATTAATAGTGTTTGGCAAACTTTTTCTTGCCTGAATATATCCCGGAATAAACATGAATTAGCTAACCTTGAAGTTATCAAAATCTCCAAGGTCTTTTGGCCTTTGCGTTTGATCGTGTACGCCCCTGGGAAATTCCACCTGAATTAGCATCACATTTACGTTCACAAGAATACACAATCACGCTTCACCTCAGACCTCTGGCATGTGCTCGGTACAAGAACTGCAACAGTGACTTCCTGCTCTCTACCAGAAGGGTCGCAATATGTACCCTGTTGTATTTCCCTTGTATCTCCGCCTCATGTAAGTGTCCTGTGGGTGTGAACATCTGCAGCCATATTAAATTGTGATTCAGTAAATTTAAAATGGCTCTATTTAAGCACACAGCATATTTTATTTACAGAAGATTTTAGTTAGTGAAGACCTTGCTTTTAGATAGAAGTTAACTAACTAAAAGCTTCTGTAAAATAAAATATGCTGTGTGCTTAATTAGAGCCTTTTTAAATTTACCAAATCGCAATTTAATAAGGCTGCTGGATTTTACATTTGTGGAAATCACATTGTAATTGATCTGAAGCTTCATATAGAATACATGTGTTAATACACTACTAATTATCCTATCAGATGCATTCATGATCCATCTCCCTTACATATATCTTTAACTGTGTATTAGCCACAGGGATGTGTTGATAGGTCATGATGACGATATTTGGGCATATGCTTTGTCAAACATCACAACATCCTATTCATATCAACATCATATTTTATTTCCACCAGGTGATGCAGGATATGGGTGTTTGCTGTGGTTGTTGACCCCTGTGAGCAATCCCCATAATCGGGCAGAGGCGCGGTATAATGCTGCGCATAAAACCTGCCGGAATGTAATTGAGCGCACCTTTGGTGTACTAAAGATGCGCTTCAGATGTTTACATTCCACTGGGGGTGCTCTACAATACAAGCCCCAGAAAGTTTGTCGCATCATCGTTGCCTGCTGCTGTCTGCACAATATAGCAGTACAGGCCAACTGTCTGGGGGACATTGATGCGGCTCCGCTACCTGGGGAGGAAGAGCCTTTATTTCCCCCTGAAGTGGATAATCTGCAGGGGTCACAACAACGTGCCCGCCTAATTCGTGAGTACTTCACATGTAAGTACATACCCAATATGCATGGAACACAGTCTAATGTATCTGGATTATGCCTAACTCCCAAATTTACCTTTATCCATCGCCCTTGTCATACAGAATTCCAACCAGTCCACAGTAGAGGAGAGTTCCCTGACGTTGTCGATGTTTGTACACTGGAACAAGCCACATGATCAGTTATAGGTAAGTAAGCACACATTCCCATACACATCTTAAGTACTGACGGTTAGAAACATCAATGGCATAGATAATTTGAGTGGATTATATATCCCACTATGTCAATGTATATATGCCCCACTTTACATTGTTATCTAGTAATTTAGATGGAAAAAAGACTTTAGGCCATCAGGTTCAACCTCTATAGATCTATGATCTGCAATACGCAGAATTATTGTTAATTGATCCAGAGGAAGTCACCGAACAACAAAATGTGAAGCTTTGCCAATTGTCTACACAGGGCAGAAAAATATAACATTCCTTCCTGAGCCCAGATACTGGTGATCGTATTCATCACTGGATCAATACTCCCTATCTATTTATCCAGGATAGCCCCTAATGCCTGTTTGGTTTTGTAATGTAAAAATATACCCAATCCCTTTTTAAAGTCACCTACAACCTCTACGGACCAGGATTGTTCACATTGTCTGATCCTGCCAAACCACATGAAATGGGATCAAAATGTCGGAGAAAAATACCATACACACATACTTTGTCTAATTTGTGACTGCAATCCTAACATCATATTAACCTTACAGAGCTGCTGTCGTGTGTCAACTCTTCTTTCAACAACCTAGACATGGAAAAACATTACCAGCAACAGAACTGCTACATCAATGTAAGCTACATAGCGAGTATTTGTGTAATAATATGGCCACGTATGCTGAAGGACACAAATAACACATCAATCACTTTATTAATATCGGCCTATCTCTTTCCAGAATACAGCAGATAGGTAAGCGGTGATAACTAATGACGATCCACAGCGCACATGTCCTGGTGGAACAAATCACCTCATGGATGAGCTTGGGACTGCGTCCAAGGTAAAACACCACATTTGGCTCTCCAAAGATGCATTAATGTGTAATCTATGTGATATTCCTACATCATTAGCCAGATGAGTAGCTCGTTTCATATGTAGGGAAAGAACAGTGAAGACGTTTGTATGAAATGAGCAACATATATCGGTACAGTGGATCGAAAAGGTCTAAAGTCTACACACCCCTGTTAAAATGTCATGTTTCTGTGCTGTCAAGAAATGAGACCAAGATAAACCATTTCAGAACTTTTTCCACCTTTAATGTGACCTAGAAACTGTACAACTCAGTTGAAAAACAAACTGAAATCAGTTAAGTAGAGTGAAGAAAAAATCAAAAAAGAAAATCACATGGTTGCATAAGTATGCACACCCCTAAACTAATACTTTGTTGAAGCACCTTGTGATTTTATTACAGCACTCAGTCTTTTTGGGTATGAGTCTATCCGCATGGCACATTGTGACTTTGCAAGATTTGCCCACTCTTCTTTGCAAAAACACTTCAAATCTGTCAGATTGCGAGGGCATCTCCTGTGCACAGCCCTCTTCAGATCACCCCACAGGGATTCAGGTCTGGGCTCTGGCTGGGCCATTCCCAAACTTTAATCTAATTCTGGTGAAGCCATTCCTTTGTTAATTTGGATGTATGCTTTGGGACATTGTCATGCTGAAAGATGAAGTTCCTCTTCATGTTCAGCTTTCTAGCAGAAGCCTGAAGGTTTTGTGCCAATATTGACTGGTATTTGGAACTATTCATAATTCCCTCTATCTTTACTAAGGCCCCAGTTCCAGCTGAAGAAAAACAGCCCCAAAGCATGATGCTGCCACCACCATGCTTCACTGTGGGTACTGTGTTCTTTTGGTGATGTGCAGTGTTGTTTTTGCGCCACACATATCTGTTGGATTATGGCCAAAAGGTTCAACCTTGGTTTCATCAGACCATAACACCTTTTCCCACATGCTTTTGTGAGACTTCATATGTGTTTTTTGCAAAATGCAGCCTGGCTTGGATGTTTTTCTTTGTAAGAAAAGGCTTTCATCTTGCCACTCTACCCCATACGCCAGACATATGAAGAATACGGGAGATTGTTGTCACATGTACCACACAGCCAGTACTTGCCAGATATTCCTGCATTTCCTTTAATGTTGCTGTAGGCCTCTTGGTAGCCTCCCAGACCAGTTTACGTCTGGTCTTGTCATCAATTTTGAAAGGGAGCTCCAGTTCTTGGTAATGTCACTGTTGTGCCATATTTTCTCCGCTTGATGATGACTGTCTTCACTGTGTTCCATGGTATATCTAATACCTTGGAAATTCTATTGTACCCTTCTCCTGACTGATACCTTTTAACAATGAGATCCCTCTGATGCTTTGGAAGCTCTCTGTGGAACTTGGCTTTTGCTGTGGGATGCGACTAAGAACATTTCAGGAAAGACCAACTAGAGCAGCTTAACTTAATTTGGGGTTAATCAGAGGCACTTTAAATGATGGCAGGTGTATGCTGACTCCTATTTACCACGATTTGGAATGTGATTGCTTCATTCTGAACACAGCTACAGCCCCAGTTATAAGAGAGTGTGCAGACTTAGGCAACCACATTAGTTTTCTTTGTTTTTTTCTTCCCTCCACCTTACAGATTTCAGTTTGTTTTACAATTGAGTTGTACAGTTTATATGTCACATTAAAGGTGGATATAGTTCTGAAATGATTTTTCATTGGCTAATTTGTTTACAGTAGTGTGTAGACTTTTTATAACCACTGTAAGTGACGAAGTAAGCGCTCCGGGAGCATGTGCAATGTAAATATTGACATGTTCCTTTTATGTTTCAGATCGCAAAGATGAGTCCCTTTCCACGGTCAGAACAAGGAATGATGAGCATTCCCACGTTCCAGGACTATGCTATTGTCACATTGCATCATGTATGTTCAGATGTCAGTCATCATGTGTTGCATCGGGTGTGATATCACATCCTCTACATCGATTTATATGTACCTATTGCTTTAGATCTGCCATTCTCTCCTCTACTTGGACTATTGGGAAGCCTGTATCATACTTCCTTCCAGATCTCTTCCTCAGTACTGATGTGATCCTCCCTGTACATATGGGGAAGAGTAACTCTAGCCTTGGAACATAACTGTTAATGAGGTTCCGTTTACCTTCAGTTATGAATATGCAACAGCAGATAATAGAGATGCTCATTCACAGAACAGAATACACCTCGAACTGGCCAGTTTGTTGGTAGTTCTGCTAACACATGAAATTATTTTGAACACACTGATATGGTCCTGGTCAGGTTCCCATCTGAGTGTCCAAACTTAGGTATGTAGAGTCTTCTCTCATAGTGCCATTTCCAGTGACATGACCTACGGGGGTTCTAACATTGACTGATTGAGCACTTCTACCTCTGCAGTTGCATAGGAGTGTGTGTTGCGCGCACACACAAGACTACAGATTACTTCTCCCCATGAGCATATCTCCTTCTGTATTGTTGGGTTTGAATATTGAATGTTATCCTGATATATTTAATAATATAACTGATATTGCCTCACGTTGGATGATGCACTGTATCTCCCCCCCTCAACTGATCATCTATACCAATGTCATCCCCCCTGCGTGCATTCTGGCCCCATGTCCCTATTTCTGTGTGTTACTGGAACTCTGTATCCTACCCACCTCCACCATGATACTGAGCAGGCCTGTGGTAATTTGTCACTGTGTGGCTTTGTGAACAATTAAACCATTTTTTTTTCACTCAATGTTTGTTTAATCCTGTATATTTACCATGTAACAAGTCAATTACCCTGAAAGTCAGATGTGCTCAGCACCATCAGTTAGTGGTGTAACTATTCGGGGCAATCTGCGTTGACATTACTACATAATCATGAATGTCGATTCATATCATTCAAGTTGAGCCCTTCAAGTAATTATATACAACCCTGCATGTCTCTAGACATGATTTCAGAATTCACACCCCTCCGACTTGCACCTACATGTATATTGGCAAGGTACTGATTAATGTAGCATATGTATCTATGTAAACACACACAGATATATGTATTGAACAATGACACTTCATTCTATCTGTATTCTCGCAACTAGAAAGCATGATATGGTACATACACACAGAAACAGTGATAACAGTATAACATAATCATACTTTATTTCATACACAGAGTACAAACAGAAATGGACAAGACTGTGCATTAATATCATGTGTGTGTTGTGAAGAGATCCTAGTATGGCAAGGGGCTGTGGCAAATCTGAGGACATCTGAAGAGGAAACAGACAACATCATCAGGGTAATGCATAGCATCTCCTCGGGTCACATGTGGTCAGGACCCCACAGTAACCAACAGCATCTAACACAACATCTAATCAACATAACCATTAATGCGCATACAACAACCATATGGTTGCCAGAATAAACAGACACTATAAAACAGGGATCATGTCATACTAAGCGATTTCACACACAGTGTGAATTGGTCAATAGATGATATGAATCTGGAAAACAGAGGTAGGAGGTGTTAGAACAATCATAAGCTGTTATTAGAGTACATTGTTTTTTGCTTTTGACACTACTATAAACCAACTAACATGAACATCATCTCCGAGCAGTAAGAACCACATTTATTCTATCCTGTTCAGTCAGCCTTCCAGGAATATGCTTAGGATGTGGAATACGACAAGGCATGCTTCACTGTGAACACAATCCTTCAGCAAAATGTACTATCACTATCTATGTGGAATAGTTGTGCCATGCTGATATCACATCTCACTTCTAAATGGGTAGTACCAAGGCCAGACAGATTACACTGTTCACATTACCCCTAAACACATGCACATTGATCATGAAGTCAAACCCAGGAAATTGCCACTTTGGTTTGGATGACATGAAAAAACTGAATCCAATTTCATAATGTTAACGGGATGGAATGCTTTAAAAACTTATGTGGAATTGCTGGTTTGGATTAGCAGATAGTAATGGGACTGTGCAACTCTATAGCCTGGACACTGATCATTAGAATGGAAGATCACACAGTCATGTTTCTTAGTGAAAAAATATGTAGTCATATATTTCATTTCAGAGCCATCTGCAGTGGGGAATACTCCTGATAGAATGCCCGTTGGGAACTGGGTTGAGTGTTTACTCACATGATGGTATTGTACTGCTCGAAGATGAAGAAAATGTCTTCATAGTTGTGAGAGTTGGCTATTAACACCTACAAAGAAAAAAACAATGTCTCATTCCGGACAATATTATGATTAAATACAGCATTTAAGCTCAAGGTCAATCCACATTGAACATCAATTGTTAAAATGTTCAACATAACCAGACATGTACACACTCTGTAGCCAATATTATGTCAACATGTATAACAATCAGTATTCTGTGAGGATTGGTCAGGAGGCCCTCTCGGATGGTCCTAACACCTCCTACTCCGAGTTAGCGGGCCCCCACCGTCTGAGCCCGTGGCCCGTCTCCCTCTTCCACGCCGTGGTGTGGGATCAGGGGGTGCCACTACAGCAGGTGGCTGGGGTTCATGGGTGGGCGATGTCTGAGATGAGGAGGCAGACATCTCAGGTTGAGATTGGACAACCGAAGGCTGGAGAGGTATGGGCTGGCGACGGAGATTACGCAACAATGCGCGTCTCTCCCAGCTTGGGCGTTCCTCATATCTCTCCATCCTTCGGTTGTGCCTCCTCATCTCAGCATATATTGCACGTGTGGTGGCTGAGATCACCCTATTTCCAGCCAGGATGGCCCTGCTAACAGCCAATTGTCTCTCACTAATGTCCAGCATTTGCCTTGCTCGCTGGCTTTGGGCCTGGTCCTCTTCTTCGATGTGAGCCATGATGTGCCGTAATTGGCCAGGGAGATGTGGCAGAGGGCCTGGAGGTCTGACGGCTGGCAGCTGGGCGGCTGGCGGCCAGCGGCTGGGCGGCCGGCGACTCCGCGGCCGGCGACTCCGCGGCTCTTCCTCCCGGGGCACTTGAGGCCGGGGCACTTCCTGCCGGGGGACTTGGGGCCGGGGCACTTCGGGCCGGTGCACTTGGGGCCGGGGCACTTGGGGCCGGGGCACTTGGGGCCGGGGCACTTGGGGCCGGTGCACTTGGGGCCGGGGCACTTCCTCCCGGGGCACTTGGGGCCGGGGCACTTCCTCCCGGGGCACTTGGGGCCGGGGCACTTCCTCCCGGTGCACTTGGGGCCGGGGCACTTGGGGCCGGGGCACTTGGGTCCGGGGCCCATGGTGGAGCCCAGTCTGAGTGCGGTGCCCCGTATGAGGGGGGAGCCCAGGGTGAGGGCTGTGCCCAGGGTGAGGGCTGTGCCCAGGGTGAGGGCTGTGCCCATGATGAGGGCGGAGCACCATATGAGGGTGGAGCCCATGATGAGGGCTGTGCCCATGATGAGGGCGGAGCACCAGATGAGGGCGGAGCACCAGATGAGGACGGAGTCCATGATGAGGGCGGAGCCCAGGATGAGGGTGGAGCCGCTGAGAGAGGCACAGGATGGTGTGGCTGGTGCAGGCCCTGAGGTGGCCACGCCGAAGAGGGCCCGGCAATCACTTCCCGCTCCGTATGAGCAAGTGATGTGGATGGTCCCGGGCCCTCCTGAATGTCCTGGCCCACTTCAGCCCTTCCTGCCTCCTCCTCTTCTGAATCTGTGGATACTGCAATGGAATAAACATTGCAAGCTATGCATTTACATATCATTGACATCATGGTCACCTGTGAGTGACTGTGGTGCTTGTGTTACACAGATGAGCCACGGGCTGCATAATGTGCATTGTGGATCATGGCTCATATGAATGTGCACTGCATGTGCCTCAGACACGTGCTCTGCTGCATCTGCTGTGCAGTGTGTGAGACTGACCAATCTGACAAGTTTCCAGCAATGGTTGTTAATATGCAGCTGAGACATGGGCCAGGTTAGGACAGTATATGACACACATGCAGTGCTACTCTGTATCCACATATGCCGCACAGCCAAATCTTTAGTCACGATCGCAGTGGAGGCCAAAGTCAGGCCTGCATTTGGGGATAGCCATGCTGCATCCAGCTGAGAATATCATTCTCCAAGTCATTAAGTCTAATTGACTCATCTGTTCACATCAAGGAAATCCACATATCCAGGCCTGTGCGCAGCCCAGCAAGTTTGACTTTGGACCCCCTGCTCTATTGCAATCAATCTGGATATAATTAGAAATTGACATATCAGGGAGACAAATTATGTACAGGATAGGTTTGCTACCAGGACTGAAATGGTCATTGTCGCACCATACATTTTTAGTCAACCATCGGGCTTACAGTGCTATTGTATTTGAATTATCCCTGTGTGTGGCCAGGGGTGTAGGAGGCCATATAGTTCTTGAGCAAGGGTGGGCAGGTTCGTGCCTGGAGGGCCACACAGGTGAGCCAATCGCCTTTTCAGTCATCCGGATTTACTCACCTGTGCCCAAAAAGGATATCTTGAAAGTCCGGCATGTATGTGGCCCTCCTTACCCACCCCTGTTCTAGAGGGATACAGCTCATTATATACAACATCCAGAACACAAGCCTATTTATACATACATACATACATACATACAGCAGGATATCCTGAAAGTCCGGCATGTATGTGGCCCTCCTTACCCACCCCTGTTCTAGAGGGATACAGCTCATTATATACAACAGCCAGAACACAAGCCTATTTATACATACATACATACATACATACATACATACAGCTGATTATCTGCAGGCTTTTGGACAGCCCATCCCCCCACAATCTCAGCCAACCATGTGTGATATGATACTCACGTTGCAGGGTGTTAGGACGATCTGTGTCCATCTGCCCTGGTATTCCCACCACAGATTCAGAAGGGATGAAGCGCATCACTGTCCTCTCCCATTCCTTGTAAACATAAGTGACCGCGGGCCCACCACCAGTCTGACGTGCTGCTGCCTCATCGGACATCTTTCTTTTCACAGCCATCTTTAAATCGTCGAACTTGTGCCGCACTGCCCTCCAGTCCCTATTAGTGACCCCTACTGCCGACACAGCTCTGCCAATTTGGGACCAGGCCTGGCGCCTCTGGCTGGCATTAATGTCTCTGCCACCACATGTAATCCCCTGGCGGGCACAGATTTCCCGGAGGAGAACCTGGATCTCCTCTCGGCTATAATTGGGGGCCCTGGGCCTTGCCACAACCCGTTGCCTTACAGACGGTGCCTGGTCTTCCTGTTCTATCCCTGGGGCCACTCCCTCATCCCCACTACCTCCCACCAAGGGATCAGGCCCCTGACCCTCTGCCCCTTCCACTTGAATTCCTAGCTCTGGGGTACTTCCCTCCCCCCTGCTCTCCTCCTTGCTCTCCTCCTCCTCCTCTCCCTCCACCTCCTCCTCCTCCTCCTCTCCCTCCACCTCCTCCTCCTCCTCTCCCTCCTCCTCTCCCTCCTCCTCCTCCTCTCCTCCTCATCCTCCTCCTCTCCTCAGATGTTCTCCTCACTCTCCTCCGCGCCTCTCTTGCCTTACCACCTCCTCTCCTCTAAACTCCTCAGAAAATAAATTAACGATAAATCAAGATAATCTTTGTGTTGGTTTAGGAGGTAAAAAAAGATGCAAGTATTATGTGTAGTATTATGTGTGTGGGGGGGGGGAGGTCTTGGGGGGGGGGGGTGTAGGTGTGCAGTGGCCTACCACTAGGTGTAGCTATGTGTACGTATTAATCTATGTGTGTGAATTATGTGATATCAGTAATTATGTGTATTGTAAACAAAGGGTTAAATTATCTGCTAGTTCAAAAATTGAAATTCTCTCCTCTCTCCTCTCTCTTCTCGCTCACCAAAAACCCACCAACGCCTAGACCTGTGTGTCTACTTGCAAAAGCTCCAGCACAGTCAATTATGTTCTGTTTTTGGCTCCCTTTTAAAGGCATACTGCCGTCAGGTAAGTGGTACGTATCACGTATTTCGCGCTCTTTTCATACGCAAAGTGATCCGAGATATCGTAACTCATGCGCAAATCCTAACGTTTACACATTCGCATCCATCGCTCGTATCTCGCAGCCCTTTGAATTTAATAGCGTCGGAAATGGTTTCATTTTTAAACTACGTAGGACTTGCGTTTTCACCTATTATTTCCGCAGCTCGAATTTAATAGGGCCCTAAGTTTGTCTTTTCCCTACTTAAGTATGTTCTTAGGCGCAATAGACAGGAAGCAAAGGGTTGTTGTAAATGGAACATACTCAGATTGGACTAATGTGGTGAGTGGGGTTCCTCAGGGTTCAGTATTAGATCCTCTACTTTTTAACATATTTATTAATTACTTAGAAGTAGGATTAGAAAGTATTGTCTCCATTTTTGCTGATGACACAAAGTTGTGCAAGGTAATTAAACGGCATAATGACGTTCCTCCAAAGGGATTTGCATAAATTAGACAAATGAGCGACTAAATTGCAGTTGAGATTTAAAACAAATAAATGTAAAGTTATGCATCTGGAAGGAAAAATAGCCATGAAATTTATAATCTTAATAGAGCAAATCTAGGGATATCAGATATTTAAAGCGATTTGTGAGTGCTTGTGGACAACCACCTAGGTAACAGTGCTCAATGCCAAGCAGCAGCTGCAAATGCAAGTCAAATATTATCATTATCATGTATTAAGAAGGGTATAAAAGCAAGGGAAGCAAATATAATTTTGCCATTATACAAATCCCTTTTCCACCCTTATTTGGAATATGGATTACAATTTTGGGCACCACTTCCTAAAAAGGAGATTTTAGAGCTGGAAAAAGTACAGAGAAGGGCAACAAAACTAATATGTAGAATGGAGGGGCTACATTATGAAGACTAACCAAATTAAACATATTTTCTCTAGATAAAAAGGCATATAAGAGGGGATATGATTTATTTTTTATAATTATATCAAGAGCAAATACACGGCTATGTCAAGTGAACTTTTTGTGCCAATAGGACATCCTTTGAGGTTAGAAGTAAAAAAAAAATCCACCTTAAAGAAACAAAAGGGTTCTTCACAGTAAGGATGCTTAATCTGTAGAATACTCTACCAAAGTAGGTGGTGACAGTGGATTTGATAGATAACATTAAAAAGGGATTGGATATATTTTTGAGTAAAAAGGGCATTCAGGGTTTTCCTGAATAATTAGAGAGGGAGTATTGATCCAGGAAAGAGTCTGATTGCCAGTATCTCAGGTCAGAAAGGAATTTTATTTGTTTCCCCTTTTGAGAAGTCTTTTTTCAACCTCACTTACTTTGCAACTATGTAACTATATCACATATATAGTTGTCAGCAGTGGGGCTTGCCAAAAGCCGTTGCTAACACTGCGGGCTCGCTACGCGAGCCTCGCCGCAGGTGCTGGCAAAAAGCGCCAGTGCTCCTTGTGCTGCTAATGAGCGCCGTAGGCGCTCATCCCTACCACCCTCATCCTCCCTCCTCACTTTCCCCCTCTCCAATTACCCCCTCCCCGTCACATGCGCGTCACATCATTACCATATGCCAGTCCCAAAGACCCGATAGACAGCACCAGGAGTCCCATGACTCCCATCACCCCCAACTCCCTCCTCTCATCCTCCCCCTCTCCGTATTCTCTCGCTCTCCTCCTCCTCCCCTCATCCTCTCCTCCCCATCCCTCCCCATTTTATCCCTTCATCCTCTCCCTCTCCTCTCCCTCCCCTCCTCCTCCCTCCCCTCATCCTCCCTCCTCCCTTTCCCCCTCTCCAAATCCCCCCCCTCCCCTCACTTACCTGTATTGCGCTGCTCCTGCTGCGGGACCCGGTATATGCTAATGACGTGACGTCACATGCGCGTCACATCATTACCATATGCCAGTCCCAAAGACCCGATAGACAGCACCAGGAGTCCCATGACTCCCATCACCCCCAACTCCCTCCTCTTATCCTCCCCCTCTCCGTATTCTCTCCCTCTCCTCCTCCTCCCCTCATCCTCTTCTCCCCATCCCTCCCCATTTTATCCCTTCATCCTCTCCCTCTCCTCTCCCTCCCCTCCTCCTCCCTCCCCTCATCCTCCCTCCTCCCTTTTCCCCTCTCCAAATCCCCCCCCCTCCCCTCACTTACCTGTATTGCGCTGCTCCTGCTGCGGGACCCGGTATATGCTAATGACGTGACGTCACATGCGTGTAACGTCATTACCATGTGCCGGGTCCCAAAGACCCAATGGACAGCAGCAGGAGTCTTATGACTCCCATCAAACCCTCCTCCCTCCTCTCATCTTCATCCTCCCCCTCCCCTCATCCTCTCCCTCCTCTCTCCCTCCCCTCATCCTCTCTCTCCACTCATCCTCCCCCTCCCCTCATCCTCCCCCTCCACTCATCCTCTCCCTCCCACTCTCTCCCCTCTCCATCCTCTCCCTCTCCTCCCCTCTCCTCATCCTCTCTCTCACCTCTCCTTCCTCTCACTCTCCTCTTCTCACCCCTCATCCTCTCCCTCCCCTCACCCTACTTCCTCCCTCCCCTCATCCTCCCTCCCCTCATCCTCTCCGTCTCCATCCCCTCATCCTCTCCCTCTCCTCTCCCCTCATCCTCTTCCTCCCCCTCCCTCATCCTTCCTCCTCCCTTCCCCCTCCTCCCTTTCCCTCTCTCAAATTACCCCCCTCCTCCCCTCACTTACCTGTATTGCACTGCTCCTGCTGCTGTCCAGCAAGTCTTCCGTGTTGGGACCTGGTATATGCTAATGACATCACGTCATTAGCATATACCGTGTCCCGACACAGAAGATGCGCTGGGCAGCAGGAGCAGCGCAATATAAGTGAGTGAGAGGAGGAGGGGGGTGATAATTAGAGAGGGGGAAAGGGAGGATGAGGGGAGGAGGAGGATGAGGGGAGGTAGGGAAGGGGAGGAGGAGGGAGAGGATGAGGGGTGGGAGAGGATGAGGGAAGGGAGGAGAATGATGAGAGGGAGGAGGATGAAAAGGGGGAAGGAAACAGACAAAGGGGGAAGAGACATAGGGGAGGGGAGGGAAAGACACAGGGGAGGGGAGGAATAGACTCAGGGGAGGAGGGAAAGACACATAGGGGAGGGGAGAAGAGACACAGGGGGGTAACAGACACAGGGGAGGGGTGGGAAAGAGACACGAGAGGGAGGAAGAGACACGGGGGAGAGACACAGGGGAGAGGGGGGAGAGACTCATGGCAGGGGAGAAGAGACACAGGGGGGAAGAGGCCCAAAGGGGGAATTGACACAGGGAGGGGGGAAGAGACACAGGGGAGGGAAAGAGACACAGGGGAGGGGGGAAAGAGACACAGGGGATGGGGTAAAGAGACACAGGGGATGGGGGGAATAAGACACAGGGGAGGGGGGAAGAGACAGCAGAGAGGGGAGGAAAGAGACAGCAGGGAGGGGGAGGAAAGAGACACAGAGGAGGGGGGGAGAGACACAGGGGAGGGGGGAGAGACACAGGGAGGGGGGGAAACAGACACAGGGGAGGGGGAAGACACAGGGGAGGGGGGGAGAGACTCATGGGAGGGAGGAAGAGATTCAGGGGAGGGGGAAAGGAGACACAGGAGGGATGGAAGAGACACAGGGGAGGGGGGAAAAGACACAGGGGAGGGGGATAAAGAGACAAAGGGGAGGGGAGAAGAGACACAGGGTAAGGGGGGAAAGAGACACGGGGGGAAGAGAAAGAGACACAGGGGAGGGGAGAGAGACAGGGGAGGGGAGAGAGACACAGGGGAGGGGAGGGAAAGACACAGGGGAGGGGAGGAAAAGACACAGGGGAGGGGGCAAGACACACAGGGAAGGGGGAGAAGAGAATAGACACAGGGGAGGGGGGAACAGACACAGGGGAGAGGGAGAAAGAGACACAGGGCAGGGGAGGGAAGAGACCCAGGGGAGGGGAGGGAAAGAGACACAGGGGAGGGGTGGGGAAAGAGACACAGGGGAGGAGGGAAACACAGGGGAGGGGGGAACAGACACAAGGAAGGGGGGGGACGAAACACAGGGGAGGGGTGGGAAAAGAGACACAGGGGAGGGAGGAAGAGACACAAGAGATGGGGAAGAGACACAGGAGATTGGGGAAAGAGACACAGGGGAGGGGGGAAAGAGACACAGTGTAGGGGGAAAGAGACACAGGGGAGGGGGAGACACAGGGGAGGGGGGAACAGACACAGGGGAGGGGGGAAGAGACACAGGGGAGGGGAAAGAGACAGCAGGGAGGGGGAGGAAAGAGACACAGGGGAGGGGGGAGACACAAGGGAAGGGGGGAACAGACACAGGGGAGGGGGAAAAGAGACACAGGGAGGAGGTAAAGAGACACAGGGGAGGGGAGTAAAGAGACACAGGGGAGGGGGTAAAGAGACACAGGAGAGGGGGGAAGAGACACATGGGAGGGGGATAGACACAGGGGAAGGGGGAAAGAGACACAGGGGAGGGGAGGGAAAGAGACACAGGGGAGGGGAGGGAAAGAGACACAGGGGAGGGGAATTGAGAGAGACAGAGGGGAGGGGAGGGAAAGACACAGGGGAGGGGAGGAAGAGACACAGGGGAGTGGGGAAAGACAGACAGGGAAGGGGGAGAAGAGACACAGGGGAGGGGGGGGAATAGACACAGGGGAGGGGGGGAACAGACACAGGGGAGAGGGAGAAAGAGACACAGGGGAGGTGGAGAAAGAGACACAGGGGAGGGAAAGAAAGAGACACAGGGGAGGGGGGAAGAGACACAGGAGAGGGGAGGGAAAGAGACACAGGGGAGTGGAGGGGGAAAGAGACACAGGATATGGGGAAGAGACACAGGAGATGGGGGGAAAAGAGACACAGGGGAGGGGGGAAGAGACACAGGGTGGGGGGAGACATGGGGGAAACAGACACAGGGAAGGGGGGAAGAAACACAGGGGAGGGAGACAGGGGGAACAGACACAGGGGAGGAAGACGGGGGGGTCAGACACAGTGGAGGGAGGGGGGAAAAGACACAGGGGAGGGAGAGGAGGGTGGAAAGAAAACACAAGGGAGTAAGTAGATAGGGGGAGGGGCTCGCAGTGAGCACCGAAGTTGCTCACATTAGGTGGCAAACAGCTTTGCCAGCATTGCAATTGTATTGCCGTCATTTTTGACGGGCAAGTCGCTAGTATATATATATATATATATCTGTTTAGTGGTCGTTTAATTAAATTGTTCCATCAAGAAGTGCCTTTTGTACAATGTGTTTCGGAAATAACAAGTTTTTTGAAAAGCACCGACTGATAAGAAGTGAGCCATTATATTGCTTAGGTATGTAGTTTTTTTTTATGACATCATGACTCGATTCAGCACTTACACCACAGGAAACCACATTTTGTAACATGCCACGTTACATATGTACCATTCTTTCTATTTCACTTTTCAGAAACATATTATTACTTGCAAGAATATTTGTCTTTGGAGATGAGAGTTGTAACACTTTTTTGTTTAACTTTTTCACTGTTGATGCCATCTTTAACCTCTGAGATTATTTCTAACACATTTCGTTTTCAGTGATTTTTCTACAATGTATCAAAACAAATGGTATGTTGATTTTTTCTTCATACACTGAAGTTTCCAATTATGTTGTTTTGTGATATACACACTGGTATAGTAAAAAAAAAGTCACATTTTTATTTTACTAGGATTTTCATGGACTGCATTGCTATTATCATTACATGTTGTTACTCACTAAAGATCAACATCAAAAGCATTATAGTTCCATATCTAGTATTAGTTCAAAATAAGGGCTCACACATAAGTGGTATTTGGCAAGGGAGAGTGGGGGAGATCACTTGTCCTATATACAGTAAAACTGTAAGACTCCTCTTTAGCAAGAGGGGATCCACCTCTTTTAATAGAGGGGTCTTATAGTGAAGGTTGTGCGGAGTGAGATAATGGGCATATTTTAGAGCCTCAGTCCACCATATACCTATATATGAAACATCTATTTGGGTTCCTCTTCCATCAATTTGGAAGATAAAGAAGACAACTGGGAAAAGTATTCTACATGCCAGGAAAGTTATGGAGGATGTCTCTAAGTTACCTTCATATTGAAATGGCTTAGTGAAATGGCTTCATATTGTCTACATTATTTGCAAAAATCGCATATCTGAGTTCAAAATACAGTGGACTCAACTACCTCAGAATTTTGATGGAGTACAAATGCCTAGAACAACGATCTCCATGCTAATGAGGAATAAGGAAGCTATTAAAGGAGTTGATGTGGCTAAAGGGGTGAAGGCTGTGACTAAGAAAATGTTGCAGACATTGGAGGAAGTGTAGAAAAAGATTGTACATTTGGGATAATGAAAACAGTTAGTGGGTCCCAGGCAATAACTTGCGAGAAAACAAAACAATTGCATGCCGATCTAGTAAAAGAAGAGCGTACAAGAAGTGGTCAGAGCAGTGAAGAATTTAAAGCCAGTCACGGTTGGTTTGAGAATTTTAAAAAGAGAACTGGCATCCACACTGTGGTGAGGCATGGAGAGGCAGCCACTGCTGACAAAGAAGCTACTGTAATCATTTGAGCTATAATCATTTGAGCTTTTGAGTCATTTTATTTTATGTGGGCTTAACACCACAAAAATATATTATGGGAGTTTAGAGGCTGGGGCTTTTATTCCTCAACAAGTCTTCAACTGTGATGAAACTGGTTTAATTTGGAAGAAAATGTTTATCAGAAGAGAAGACATTGCCAGGTAGGGAATGCTAGTGGGGATTTAAAAATGAAACTTCTACTAGTCTATCACAGGGAGAACCACAGAGTTTTCAAAAGAGAAAATGTGATAAAAAAAACTAATAAATTAAGTGGAATGTGGAGGGCCAACAGCAAAGCCTGGGTAACCAGGCAGCTCTTAATTGAATGGATGGCTGCTGACAATGCTCAAGCAAGCCGAAATGTGGACTTGTTTAATGATCAAACAATGTCTAATTTCAGAAACATTTTGAAATGAAGGCAGAAGCAAGTTTCTCTTGATAGGTTTCTAGTGAAACTGCCTACATCAGAAAAGAGAAAGATCCCCTGTGCAAGTGCCTGATGTTTTATTGGTAGAGAACTCCTCCTCCCCCCTTCTAATTGTGCCCTCAAGTCATCTCAGTACAGTTAAAGTGAAGTTCAATTCTTTTTTTTTTAGCTAAATATTGTTTCTTATATGTGTCTGTTTAGTTTTAAGATTTTGTATCAAGAAACAACACCATCAGTTAAAATTAAAATGTGAAATTGCTGGGGTTCAGAATGGATTATTTCAATTTACATTCTTTTTGGTAATCTACCTGCTGTCCAGAGCGGATTCAGGTTGAGTACAAAAGGTACCACTGTATTGTATCTGAATAGTGTATTGTGACCATTATATTTTACTTTTTATTGTAATTTGAAAAATAAATAGTTGATATTTTGCATAGAGGAGGGGTACTATGTTGACAGCTACTGTATTTATACGCCAATATATAATATGTAATATATAAGCCCATACATAATATATTTTTCTGGTGTTAAGCCCACATAAAAGAAAAAAAATATGTGGATGATTTACTATGCCTATAATTTGTTTTGATGAATGACAAGCTTATATATATGTTTGGGGAAACAAATGCTCCAACAATGATGTAGCAACCACTATATCAGTGTAGATTCAATGTACAAGTCTATCTGCATCAGTGCTACATATTCACATTGATATAAAAATACATTTGACATAATACCGAGTGATAACAGCAATATATGATTATTTGTTGTTGCCTGTTCTGCCATACACAAGCCTGAATATTTGACTACAATCTTGCTTATATATATAAACTACATACTTATATTGGTTAGGTTGTTTAGCACTATACTCAGTGTTAATTATATAGGATTTCCTGTTGTCAAGTTATACTTGCATATATATCTTGAGTATCTCAATATAAGGCTGTTTATGTGGATAACCTGTGAAGCACATTGTGACTACAGGAGGTGTCCATCTGGAGACTATAAACACATTATTGAGTTTTGATGTGTTTTAAGATTTTGAATAAAGTATCATTATTTTTTAAATTACTATTTGTAATCAAATTATTTGTTTGACTTGGATTACTTGAAGTAAGGGGTGTAGGAACTGGGGAGGAAGAGGGGGACAAATCCCCCCCCCCAGATTATATGAACAGGGGACACAAAAAATAGCAACTTTAAACAGTATCATGCATTAGCAGACTTGTCCACTAGAGGTCCAGCATATGGAGCAGTATGTCTTTCCCATAACAGCTCTGATTTATATATATATATATATATATATATATATATAAATGTATACAGTATCTCACAAAAGTGAGTACACCCCTCACATTGTAGTAAGTATTTTATTGTATATTTTCATGTGACAACACTGAAGAAATGACACTCTGCTACAATGTAAAGTAGTAAGTGTACAGCCTGTATAACAGTGCAAATTTGCTGTCCCCTCAAAATAACTAAACCGTTGGCATCAAAAGTGAGTACACCCCTAAGTGGAAATGTCCAAATTGGGCCAAAAGTGTAAATATTTTGTTTGGTCACTATTATTTTCCAGCACAGCTTTAACCCTCATGGGCATGGAGTTCACCAGAGCTTCATAGGTTGCCACTGAATTCCTCTTCCATTCCTCCATGATGACATCACAGAGCTGGTGGATGTTAGAGACCTTGCACTCCCCCACCTTCTGTTTGAAGATTCCCCACAGATGCTCAGTAGGGTTTAGGTCTGGAGACATGCTTGGCCAGGCCATCAACTTTACCTTCAGCTTCTTTAGCAAGGCAGTGGTCGTCGTGGAGGTGTGTTTGTTGTCGTTATCATGTTGGAATACCGCCCTGCGGCCCAGTCTCCGAAGGGCGGGGATCATGCTCTGCTTTAGTGTGTCACAGTGCACGTTGGCATTCATGGTTCCCTCAATGAAATGTAGCTCCCCAGTGCTGATAGCACTCATGCAGGCCCAGACCAAGCATATATACACATATGTCTATATGTGTATATATGTTTTATATAATATGTTGTGTTGATTCCCCCTATATGCATTTACCTGATGATGTCAGATGCTGCCACCACTCTCTCTACATTGCTGTTTACATTTAAACTGAGGGTTTGCTGATAATGTGAGTAATATGTTGCAGAGAGAAATGTGTTGGAAGTGATACTCCATGTATTTTGGGATTGTTCTTTTGCACAAACTATATGGAAGAAAATGACTCCTATTTTATTAGGAGGGGTTAATTGGAGGGGTTAATATAATATATTACTTTATTTTATATGGTTCTTTTAATGTAGAAAATAAAAGACAAGCATTAATTGCATGGCAGATTATAAATACAGTCAAATAAACTTTATGGAGACTTAGAAATTTGGTTTTATTTAAAAGGGAAATTTTTAACTGTACAGCAAAGTATTAATACGTGATGGGTTACATGGAGGGTTATGGGGGTCTGTATAGACTCCCTTAAGTGATAGGGTTAGATGGAGGCTTATGGGGGTCTGTATTCCATTCTGATTGGCTGAAGGCAAGAGTGCCTTCTGATTGGTTCAAAAATGATTGACAGCTCTGTAAGCCAATCAGGATGAAATATAGAGGTGTATCGAATTCTGATTGGCTCACACCTTGGTGCCTTCTGATTGTCTGAAATTTGATTGACAGCCATTTCAGCCAATCAAAAGGTGCCATTCTGTTTTTTTTACCGGGAGAAAGCCTCATTAGCGCCGGGGAGCTCCTCGAAGGAGGAGCTCAGTTTTTTTTTAAGTGCAGGTATTTGAAAGGCCCAACCGGGGCAGAAGATGACAAGGCCAGGGACATCGCGGACAGGTACGTCTTTAATGTATTTTATGTGTAATGTTCATCATGTTTTGTGTTTTATGTGTATATGTTGTACTAATGTTATGTATCTTTTTTCCAGATGCCGATCCGGGGAACAGAAGAAGATGGATAGGTGAGTTTTATACTGCATTTACAAGGCGTATTTGTTATATGTAGTGTTTTGTACTAATTAGATGTTTCTTTTTTCCTAGGGGTTTCCTTTTTTCCTGAAGGGACATCTGCAAAGGTAAGTGGTCTAAATTATTCTATTTTAGCTTAGATTTAGTGTTTAATGAATTCTAGATAGTGGGTAATGTATAGATAAGGGGTTATGTATAGATAGGGGTAAGGGTAGATAGGGCATTATATATAGATAGGGGGTTATGTTGTCTAGCTAGGGGGTAGTGTGTTTTAGATAGGGGTCATGTATAGATAGGCTTAATGTATTGTAGTTAGAGGTATATTTATAATGTCTTTTTCACTGTAATGTTATGTATATTTGTGTATGCCTTTTCTTTGCAGGTATGTAATTGTTTTTATTTTGTGTAGCGTGTTTTTTTTTATGTCCTTTTTTTATTTTTTTGTATTGGGTGGGGGTGTAATGTACTTTTTTATTTTTGTTAACATATATTGTTTTGGGGCTTTTTTAGATGTTGGTGACAGTTTTTTTTATTGTTTGTAATTAGAGGGGTAGGGGGCATTAATAGGGGTAGGCAGGTAGTTAGGGGTTAATAGGTTAGGGTAGAGGGGAGTTAGTTTAGATTTAGATGTTTATTGGGGGGATAGTGTAGTGTAGTGTTTGTACTTAGTGTCATGAGGGTCCTGGAGGACCCTCATGGCACTTATGGGGTTAATTATAGGGTTCTCATTGTCCTATGAGGGTTTTCATAGACTCTTATGGGACTGATTGGGTTAAGTAGAGGCTTTACTCTGTATAGACCCCCATAAGTGATGGGGTTAGATGAAGGCTTATGGTGGTTAAATAGGGCGAGAAGGGGTTAAATAGGCCCAGTTAGGGTTAGATAGGCCCAGTTAGGTTTAATTAGGCCTAGAGGGGTTAAATAGACCCAGTTAGGTTTAGATAGGTACAGTTAGAGTTAAATAGGGTTTAGTATGGGTAAATGGGAAATAGTTAGGGTTAAGGGTCAAATGGAGAATAGTTAGGGTTAATAGTGTAGTGTAGTGCTAAGACTTTGTCATGAGGGTCCTGGAGGACCCTCGTGGCACTTATGGGGTTAACCTGTGGGTTAATAGTGTCCTATAGGGGTCTATGTAGACTCCTATTGGACTGAGGGGGGTCATTTTGGTCTCATGGGGGTCTATATTGACCCCCATATTTTCTGGGGTTAATTTTAGGTGCCAGGGGGGGGGGTCATTAAAGTACCCCCGCGGCAGGGGTTAATTTTTATTTCTCACAGGTCCTTTAAGGACCTTTAAGGTCCGTTTAGGACCCGCGCAGGCGGGAAATTTTAATTTTTAATGCGATGGGACCCACGCTGCAAGGGTTAATAATGTGGGGACCCTCCAGGAATTCCGATAGAGACCCTGCAGCATGGGGTTGTTAATGTTAGTTGCCGCGGGGGTACTTACAGTACAAATACTCTTTATTATCTATTAATAATAATATATCATAATTAAATATTTTAGGACTGTCCTGTTTATGAATTCACTTGTATATGGATTATTTTCTACTGATTGCACTGTTTAATGCAGACTTGTTTTTATTTTGCAATATGTAATGATTTCATGTTTAAGCTTCATTTCTGGGGATAACTTTATTTATTTGAACTGTATTTAGTTCCACAAATGTAGGCATTTTCATTTACTATAAAATTTAAATAATTTTATTTTGATATTATGTGATCATTTTATATCATAATAAATTAGGTGTGAGACTTAAATTGTGTGAGTATAGCTGTCTTATGTATATTTTTTTATGGAGTACCGACTACACACACACACATGTATGTTGCAGACTCACAAATACAATATTTATCAGGTCTAAAAAATACTTTTTCTCAGAGCATGACAACACCATCTAGTGGCAATAATTTTGATACATTTCAAGCAGCCCATTTCCTTTCTATTACTAGGCTTACATATTCCCCTTCATGTCTGGTTCCCATTTCAGCCTATAACTATGGCCAGCTCTATTTTACTTTGGTGTTCGTCTAATCTTGTGGTTGATTAACATGGGCATAGTGAATGTCATGCTGCCTTCAACAACTCTTGTTTATGGATAGATGTTATATTTTAGTGGTTTCGCATCAAATGATCCGCAGAAATCCTTTTAAATTGGCAGTTTATATGCATTTCCTTTTAATACAAAATTAACATGACTTACACAAAAAAATACGAGCCGCAGGACTTTGAAAAAAAACCATTACGAACTCGCAAAAATACAACCTTAACGGCCGAACCAAGTGCAGTGGAAAACATAAAAAATCAATACACACAAAAAAGCTTACCCACAGCAAGGGGGGCACCCATGACACCCAAGAATTTACACCTCAATTTAAGTCCAAACTGCAGAGTTTAGACACACAATAAACCCCTTAAGCAAGAGAAAAAATTACCCTAAAGCCGCAAAACACCACCAAGCACATACAGCTTTTCCAAAAACCCGTACGACGTACAAGATACATTTTTAGCAAGGACGCTAAATCATTCACACCCGCCTACCACATACACATTCGCCACCATTTTACAACACTAACTTACACAATGCAGAAGTACACAGCTAGCCTAACGGTTTCCCCTCGCGCACGCAGCCTATTTACACTACACACTGCACACATTGCTGACACTTACACTTCAGCTCCACAACAGTGCAAACCGACATTGTATGCTGCAGGAACATCAAAACAGATTGTCAGCTCTTCAGCACAATGCTTCCTGCAAATATTACTTCCAAAAAGGTAAAGTATATTAATTTATTAATTTATTAATTATTTAATTAGCATACAAAAATACATATACACAAAAAAAAAAATACTATCGCAATAAACACACAAAAGCCATTCACCACACGCCTCACAACGAGCGACAACGCTGCTCATTGCCCACAAACTACACCAAGGGCAGCCTTGCAATATCAGCGCCAACCTTACAATGACAGCAAAAGCACCTCTGCTAAAAAAAATACAGCAACCAAGAGCCTCGCAATGACCACCAAAAAAACTAATTTCTGTTGCAAACAGCATTACCTGCCTTACAATTTTATTGCCCCGTCATTTTTGACGGGCAAGTTGCTAGCCATATATAATTGCAAATTGTGGAACTGTTAAATAACCACTTACTGCCATCTTGAGGGTATTACTAGTAAGAACAAATACCAATAAAGTTTAAAGGTATATAGAAGTTTCATGGATTATGAATGCCTAAGATAGAGGTTTATCAGTATTATATGCAACTTTTTTTTTGCAAGAAAGAACCTAAAATAAACATTAATATACTTACTCTAAAGTTTACAAAATGTCTTCAGTTTTCTGGCAGTTGATTTTGAGAAGAAACACCCCTAAACATCCAAGCTAAATTAGCATAAAATTCATAATTAGTTGTGGTCAATCATAGGCAGCTACAACAATGTATGAAGTTTGACTATCACTGGGTACTGACATGCTCAGTGCAGTATTGTGAGGTGTGCCCCACCCACCTGCCCGCATCAGAAGGGAACCATGCCAAGATCCCCAGT
This sequence comes from Discoglossus pictus, assembly GCA_027410445.1. Classification (NCBI taxonomy): domain Eukaryota; kingdom Metazoa; phylum Chordata; class Amphibia; order Anura; family Alytidae; genus Discoglossus; species Discoglossus pictus. The sequence goes on along the minus strand of CM050168.1, from coordinate 276,459,884 downwards.
TTGGAGCTCAAGGGACAAGCACCTAACTGAAGAAACGGGCAAAAGGCTGCAGTGAAATATGGTTGGCGAGGGCCCAGGACAAGAGGGATGATAGGATGGATGGTGGAGGTTAGTTCACAAGCATGGTGCAGGAAAGTACATTATGTAAAAGGAAGTCCTTCTGCAGTCCTCTTATTTGTGTAGGAGAGGTTTGTGCCTGCGATACATTACTTTACAAAAGGGTTAAAACCGTACTTAAATGCGCTGCAATCATTGGCTAGTACGCAGGGCCTTTAAAGGGGAATGGAAATTGTACTAAGCTTTCCAAGTCTATAATGATCTAATAAAAAAATGTTTTTACATTACATTATCAAACATGCATTTACAATAACATTCAGCTTTTCAAACAGTTGGAAGCCATGAAACATCCATATACCTTTAAGCTCACAGCTAGACACATAGCCTGTTACAGAGGTATTAAATTAGACCATGCTGTGAGCTACGGGCTGGAGACGCAAACCCATAAATCATTCTTGCGCATGTTGCATGTGCGGCAAGATCATGATCATTTGGTCAAACCCGTAGTTACGGATTTAGAGGGAGCCAATGGCAAAGAGATCGTCAGCATGACATCACTGAAAAATGGAGGTTGGTTTTCAAAGTCTTACGGGTTTCAATTACGGGTTTCAATCGGACCCACATTCCAGATATAATGCAATATTAATAAATCAGTAAATATGATATTCTAGTCCATGCAAGTTCCATTCTATGTATTAACACATTGATTGCCGGGATCGATATAACACGAAAATTACACATTAAAAAAAGTATTTTATATTGCGGATTTGCGAGCTTGAGAATGTTGTGCTATTAACTTTAATACCTAACATCACTTTCCCTTTATTATTAAGTATAGCAGTGTGTTGATATCTGCATTTACAGTGCTATGGATAGGAGTTCCCGTTGGCTTTTTGGCTCCATTTGCGGGTTACAGGTTTGAATGCCAGTGAATTTGTTCTAATTTAATAGCGTGATTGGAATGTAACTGTTACTGGCTTGACAGATCAAAGGATTTGCAAGAGCGCAGGTCAAATTTTCACGTCCCGTAGTGTTTTCTCGCTCTTAACCCGCAGATCGTCAGCGGGTTCCTTTATGGGGGGCAATTTAATGGGCGTGTTGCGGCTACGTTACGGGCTAGGTTATGGGCTACGTTATGGGCTACGGTTTTACACGTTCAGGGAATTTAATAGGGCTGACAGATTGCAGTCTGTATGTAATTTTTGAGTCTTTTCTAAAATATAAGATTTGTAAAGCTTTATTGAGAACAACTTTTATTCCAAATACTTTGTATTGAGGTGGAATAAACATTGTATTCTATTGTTGTGTTCTTTTATTTCTATGACTTTCTTCAACCCACAATCGGCTGAAGATTATAGACTTCAAGACAACAAATTATGTTTACAGTTACCAAAGTGGAAACATCATTTTTTTTTGTGGAACTAGCCTTTATAGCATAAAAAATCCCACACGAAAAAGGGATGAAGCAAAGCACATGGGGTGAAAACTTGCCAAAGAATGGAGGTACATTAAAATAATTATTTTAGACTCACAGATGGAGAAAAGTCTCTATAGATGGGAACACCCCTTTAAACTTATCTTCAAATATAGAGGAAAACTTTACTTTATCACAACCAAAGAAGGAGGTATAGATATACCTTGAAATTGTGGAGAGCAGCAGACCACAAATCTTTACCTATCCCTGACGCAACGCCAAAGAGATTGCAGACGCTCTGAAGATAATGGACAAGAGCAGGGTACAGGTCACCATACTACACATTTTAAATAATTGGGGACAAACAACATTTTAATACACTCATCTCTAAACTTGAACTTGAATCCCTTGAAAAGCTGCAACAGCATCAGGAAGAGACAAAAGCTTACTAAATCAAGACAAAAAAATCTCACGCCATGCTGTTGAGTGAAGAACTAAAACAAACTAAACCAAACAAACTAAACACATCGGGTTCATCAAGTGAACTCAAAAGAGTGACCCAGCTCTGAAATACCAGGCAATTCTACCCTGAACAGGAGAAAAAGCAAACCAAAGAAGCGTTTTGGCCTTCATTGGGCCTCGTCAGTGAGGTGTAGTGTACTCCATAAGGCACAGTGAGCAAGGGGTCCATGTCTGGAGTCCCCTATACCTCTTAGGGAGACTAAACTCTAAGGGTAATTTGCATAAACCTCTTGCTCACTGTGCCTTAGGGAGTTATCAGCTACACCTCACTGACGAGGCCCAAAGAAGGCCCAAAACATGTCTGGGGTATGTTGTTTCTCCTGTTCAGGGTATATTTGCCTGTAATTTCGGGGCTGTGTCAATCTTTTGAGTGAGACCAGACTGATATACCACAGAATATTTCTCCCTGGGAAGGGCACAAGTGACCTTATCATGTTCACAGAACTAACCTATTAAGGTTAGTTCGTTCTCTGATTGAGCACATCTATTTTGGTTTTAGTATACTTAGATAATATAAAATATTACATTACAAACCACAGCTAAATGGTTATCTTCAGATTCTAAGGTTTTAAGATTATTACTCTAAACTATATCATAAAATTTAAAGGGTCAGTTACCTCACCATAAGTGCTCTTCGTGGTGTGAAAGAGCATACGATTTGATTTTAAAATTATCTATTTTTTATTTAATTACACTTATAACAGTAAAAAAAAAAGTTTTAGGTCTGTTCACAATTCCATGATTAATGACATCTGCCGACAACGGCCGGTGTAGCTCCAGTGCAGAGAATGCTTTATATGTTTTTCTTGGCATTTAGGAATCCGACAGCCCAGCAATTAACCCACAAATAACTTATTTCAAAGATTCTAACATTCCTTCCTATGCACAGATACTTTTATAAAGAGTTAACTGTAGTTTTTCCCTCTGCCTGGGAGCTTGTTGTCGGTCTGTCTGACAGCTTGTCAATGACACATGTAAACGTACATTTAATCAATAAATATCTCAGTGAAAAAAGCGGATTTCAAAAATTTAAAAAGTTTTTAAACATGCTGTTATAAGATCTTTACATTGGTGTGCTGTACATTACATAGTTACATAGTTACACAGTTACATAGGCCCTCATTCAATTGCAATTTAGCCAATTGAATAGGGGTCAAAATAAGTACATAACATTTTTTTTAAATAAGTTTTTAGTTAGTAAACATCTATACAAAAGCAAGGTCTTCACTAACTAAAAACTTATTTAAAAAAATAAGCTATGTGCTTATTTAGAGCCCTATTCAATTGGCCAAATCGCAATTGAATGAGGGCCATAGTATTTAAGGTTGAAAAAAGACTTTCAGTCCATCAAGTTCAACCTTTTAAGATCTTTTCTGATCATCAATATGCGGATTAACTATTAATTAATTAGTTGTATTTAAAAAAAAAAAATCAATTCCCTCCTGATCTCAGACACCGGCGACTGGACTTCTCCCTGGATCAATACTGCCTCTCTAATTATGCATGATAACCCTGAATTTCCTTTTTAATTAGAAATAAATCCAGTCCCCTTTTAAAGTTATCTATCGAATCTGCTGTCACCACCTCCTCTGGTAGAGAATTCCACAGATTAACCACCCTTACTGTGAAGAACCCTTTTCTTTCTTTAAGGGGGGATCTTTTTACTTCTAACCTCAAGGGATATCCTCTTGTCAGTTGAAAACCTCTTGGCACAAAAAGCTCCCTTGACAAATCTTTATACTGACCCTGGATGTATTTATATAAGGTAATCATATCTCCTCTGTGTTGTGATCACTGTTTCCCAAAGGTTGTCCTATTCCAACATTAGATACTATATCAATATTTTTTGTGATGAGTAAATCTAAGATAGCTTCATTTCTAGTAGGCTCTTGTACAACCTGTGCCAGATAATGATCCCTGAGTGTACTCAAGAACCTGCTCCCCTTAGATAAACTGCTGGTCTCATTTATCCAGTTTATTTCAGGGTAATTACAATCTCCCATTATTAGAACTTGACCATGCCTAGATGCATTTTCAATCTGTAACAATAATTGTATTTCCTCACTTTCAGCTATATTTGGGGGTTTATAGCATACTCCTACTAATATTCTTTTGGAATTTGCTGCTCCGCTATTTAACTCTACTCATAAACATTCAGCTTTATCACTAGGTCCACCATAAATATCTTCTCTGACTATAGGCTTAAATTCAGGCTTAACATACAGACAAATCCCTCCTCCTCATTTACCATTGCCTCTATCTTTCCTAAATAGGTTATAACCATCCAGATTAACAGTGCAGTCATGAGATTCATCCCACCATGTTTCAGTAATGCCTATTAAATCCCATTTTTCATTAATTGATAATAATTCTAACTCTCCCATTTTTCCTGGCAAGCTTCTGGCATTAGCAAGCATACACCTTATGTTGTGAGTCTGTAGTTCTGAAGTGCCTGCCACTGTACTTGAATTACTTAGTACTACCTCCCTAATGACTATACTACCCCTCCCCTCATCTCCTCCCCTATGAGTTGTTAATTCATCCCTTATACCCTCTACACTTTCTACCCCATTACTTATATCTAGTCCCTCCCCCCCACCTACTAGTTTAAAAACTCCTCCATCCTTTCTACCATCCTATCCCCTAGTACAAAAGCTCCCTCATCATTAAGGTGCAATCCATCCAAACCCCTCCTTAGTGCACCACATCTTTAGCCACGCATTAACCTCAATAAGCTCCTTCTGCCTCCCTGGGCTAGCACGTGGCACTGGTAGTATCTCAGAAAATACTACCTTGGAGGTCCTTGCCTTCAGCTCATCACTTAGTTCTCTAAAATCATTCTTTAGGGCACTCCATCGTCCACTAACTTTGTCAATGGTACCAATATGTACCAAGACCGCCGGTTCATTTCCAGCCCCTCCCAATAATTTGTCTACCCGATCCACAACATGACGAACCCGAGCACCCGGGAGACAGCAAACTGTTCGATTGCTGGGATCTGGGTGACAAATTACCCTGTCTACCTTCCTAATAATAGAGTCCCCTACAACCAAAACCTGTCTAATGCTCTGCCTATGCTGCCCTCTTACTCCACCAGTAGAGCTGTTCTCCCGGCTGTTAGAGGGAACAGCTCTATCTGGCATTGCCATTTCTGAATGGACATCCCCAACAGTTTCACTCAATCTGGCAAATCTGTTGGTGTTTGCCAACTCAGAACTGGCCTGCCCCTTCTGTTCCCCCTGCTTCCCCTTGTAACTGTAACCCAGCTACCTCCCTGGGCATCCTCACTAGCCCAAGCTCCACCCTCCATGCTAGGCCCAGCTAAACTGTGCTCAGTGAGCACCAACCCCCATTCCAGTGGAGCAATATCACTAAGTGCTGCAATTGTCCGCTCCAGATCTCCAATTTGAGCTTCCAGAGAGGCAACATGCTCACACCTGTCACAGAGGTATGGACCCTGGATCATCTGTTCCAGTATTGCATACATATGACAGGATGTACACTGAGTGAGGTTGCCACTGGACTGACTCATAATTATTATTATTGTCTGCAAAATTTCAGTGGGAAAAATAAAGAATATAAAATAATATATTTGTATAAAGTTTTCCTCCTTTGCACCATAAATCTGCCCTCCCTTTTCTTTGAAGTCCCTAACCCTATTTAAACTCCTACACTTCACTAGAACTGCACCTGATATCGTTTGCCCCTTCTCACGTTTATACTAACTTCTGCCTTCTCACCTGCGCACAATTAGTGCACTCTGCAATTTATCAGCCTTTATCTGTAAAGGAAAATCCACTTGTAAACAGGCCCCAAAACAGCTCACAAACCTTTTATACTGGTTAAACAGTCATGCCACACCCTTCTCACCTGGGCACAATTAGTGCACTCTGCAATTTATCAGCCTTCATCTGTAAAGGAAAATCCACTTGTAAACAGGCCCCAAAACAGCTCACAAACCTTTTATACTAGTTAAACAGTCAAGCCACACCCCTCTCACCCTGGGCACAATTAGTGCACTCTGCAATTTATCAGCCTTTATCTGTAAAGGAAAATCCATTTGTAAACAGGCCCCAAAACAGCTCATAAACCTTTTATATTAGTTAAACAGTCAAGCCACACCCCTCTCACTTGGGCACAATTAGTGCACTCTGCAATTTATCAGCCTTTATCTGTAAAGGAAAATCCACTTGTAAATCCATTGCACTGAATTATGTGGCCCTTTAATCTTGCTCCTGCATGAAGCAAATATGATGTTTAAGGAAAAATCCTATTAAACAATTACAGAAGACCATCTTTACATTTTAAATAAATCAATCTCACAAAGGGAGTTGTTTAAAATCCTTAAATCAATAGCTTCTAGCAAAACCCCAACGGTTAGTTGTTACAAAAACTTTATCAAAATTTTCGGACCACACTTGCTGATAAAAATTAATTCATCCTGAAAAGGAACCTAGTAGGCAAGGAAAAGATAAAGGCTTGTATCTCTCTGATTTCTAAACCAAGCTAACACATTGCAAATTTTAAAAACTATCGACCAATCTCGTTACTGAATGTGGATCTAAAGATTTTAATTTAAATAATAGCTTTAACCCAATCAATACATTGTGGCCAAATGGGTTTTATTCCCTAGCATCAAGCATCTGATAACATCAGAATGGTGATGAATCGTATCCACTGGGTCAAAACATCCAACATCCCATCCTTAATGTTGCGCGCATATTGAAAAAGCATTTGATTCCATTTATTTAATTCATCTAGTTATTTTCATGCACAATATGCACTTTTTCTCTTTGCACATCATGATACTTATATATATATTCTCTTTTCAGTATCCTGTATCCAGATACACACTTATTCATTAAGGTTCCCCCTTCCCACTGATGTTGCTCCATCCACTATGCTAATAATATATATGGCCCATTTCTTTCTTTTTTCAGTCCTTTCCTGCCATACATACTTTCACTCATAGGGTTAATTTAGGTGTAGCAATCAGGTAGTCCAGGTTACCATGGCTACCATATGCTTTAAATAGCTTCCTGTCCCTACACACGCCTTAATCCTTTGAAAAAGACGTTGAACACGTAGAAACATGTTAGGATGTAGGCTAGCGTAACGTGAGGTTATTACGCACGACGCAACTAGGCAGTGCGAATCTCCCCAGCACAGGGAGACGCTGTTATACTATATGCGAGTATACAGAGAGTGAGCTTGTTCAGAATGGCCCAAATTATGCTTACACCACCAAAATAGGTGTGGTGTGATACTCTAACCAGAGGTAATGCAATATCTGGACATTTAAGAGCCATATTGTTTGAATGATTGATTTATACCTATATCATTCAAATAATAGGGGCATTGTACCCTAATAAGAGGCAATGAAGTACCTGGTGATCTAAGAGCCAAGCTGAGGATTTTTTGTATGCAAAGAAATCTGTTGTTTAGAAGCATACTACCAAGCTACCTATATCTTCCTTATGTTGTTATACTAGGTTTCACAACCGTTACTGGGGAGAGATATATAGTTATACCACAAGGTAATTTAGGAAGGTTTGGCCCACTATTCTAATGATTTACACCTTTTGTTGCATAGTACTACAAGCTTATACATAGACACTCTCTGTGTCTCATTTATAATACTGCTCAAACCCCACTTAATGAGTGACAGTTGTCCAGTGGTCATTAGGTTTGCAGTTTTTCTGTTCAAAGGTATTTGTACAGTTTTTATTCTTTCCCTTTTTAAAGTTTTAATCGTCGGTTTTTCCAACCAATAAAGTTTACATTTTACTATTGCCCACTTTTTTTGTTATATATATTTAGAGTGTTATGCACTAATGGGCTTTATTCCCTAAAGATTTTTTCTGCTTAACCCAATCAATACATTGTGGCCAAATGGGTTTTATTCCCTAGCATCAAGCATCTGATAACATCAGAATGGTGATGAATCGTATCCACTGGGTCAAAACATCCAACATCCCATCCTTAATGTTGCGCGCATATTGAAAAAGCATTTGATTCCATTCATTTGGAATATCTATGGTTATTTGGGGCCCTTTATTATTCTGTTACAAGTCACCTATTCTCCATCTGCAGCGGTCTAACATTTTTCAAGTGAATGTCCTAAGGAAATAGCAATAGAACATGGGTCCAGACAAGGCTGCCCCCTCTCATCTGCCTTTTTTTTAAAAATGAAATTAAAATATCTTGCAGAAGCCGTTAGAAACAACCCAGATATCACTGAGATTTACATAGGAGATAAACTATATAAAAGCTGCCTTTTTGCAGATGAAATGCTTCCCACACAAATCCTCTCACATTGCTACCTAAACGTTTTGCACTTTTGTCATCATTCTCCAAAGTATTGGGACTTACTATTATTACAGAACAACTGGAAGCAATGCAAATATCTACAAATTCAAAAACATATGAATTTATTAAAAATTATCTTTGTTTTAACTGGCATGAAGACCAAGAATGCCATATTTAGGCATAACTCTCATGGTTAATCAATCAGATCTATATGTAGCAAATTTCCATCCACTGTACAGAAAATTGAAAAAACTAATTTAGAACTTTACCTATTAATGTTTTGTCGAAAGACTTAAAGGAATTCTGTGCTATAAAAATAACCGTTGTTAAAATGAAAGTACATGCTTAGTGTACATAATTTGAATGTTTAAATTTTGTAATGACAGCTCATACATGTTGTGCTGCTTAGCCCCATCCCTGTATGACTGGTGTAAACCATGGGTTTACAATAGTCAAACTCTAGGCTCAAACCTGGGTTTGTAGGGGCTAGTGGGTCATTGGCAGAGAGGTCATAAGCCCCCTGCATTTGTTTTTGTTATTATTTAACCCCCTCCTTGCCAGTGGAAAGGGATTATATAGATACTAGCGACTTGCCCGGCAAAAAATGACTGCAAAAAAATTTGAAGCCTCACAATGCTTTTTCACACACAATGCGAGGCTTTTCCCTCTCTAACTTGCGGGCCTCAAGATGAGAGCATTTGGTGCTCATCGCGGGCCTCACAATGAGAGCCTTTGGCGCTTATTGCGAGCCACTCCTCCCCTCTACTTTATGGGCCTCACTGCTCATTGCAGGCTGAGGCATGCGCTTAACTTGGTGAGCGTTACAAACGATCTCACCCTTGTGTCTCTTTCCTCCGCTCTCCCTCCCCTTTGTCTCTTTCTCCCCCTCTCCCCTGTGTCTTCCCCCTGTCCCTCCTCTGTGTCTCTTTCCCCCATCTCACCCCTGTGTCTCTTTCCCCCCCCACTCCCTGCTCTGTGTCTCTTTCCCCAATCTCCCTCCTCTCATCCCCTGTGTCTTTCTCACCCCCTCTCCCTTCCCTGTGCTCCTTTTCCCTAGTACCAATTTCAATTTCAAGCCTGAAAAGGGCTACCGAGTTACGCTCTTGAAAACATTTTAAGTTTCCAACTGCAGACATTTTTTTCAAGCAAATGAGCTTTCAACCTCACTTATGGACTCCCTGCCACAGGGGGAGGCAGGGAACCCTTAAGTGAGGTTGCAAGCTAATTTCCTATTTAATTAGCGTCTTTTGGCGGCTTACGAGTTATGGGCTTTAAAAAAAATGTGGGAGGGTAATTTTTCAAGCCCATAACTCGAGTCTCGCGATGAGCGCCTTTGGCACTCATTGCAAGCCTCCCACCCTCTAAGTTACAGGCCTTGTGATGAGGGCCTTCGGTGCTCATGGCGAGCATCTCCCCCCTTTACATTATGGCCCTCTTGATGAGTGCCTTTGCATTGCAGGCCTCTGCAAACCCATGACTTTTGGTCCTTCGTCGCTCATTGCAAGCCTCTCCCCCACTCTACATTACGGGCCTTGCGATGTGGGCCTTTTGCTCTCATTGCGAGCCTCTCCCCCCTCTACATTACGGGCTTTGCGATGAGCGACCTTCGGGGCTCATTGCAGGCCTTGGCAAACCCATAACTTTTGGCCCTTTGGTGCTCATTGAAAGTCTCTCCCCCTTTCTAAATTTCGGGCTATGCGATGAGCGTATCTGGAGCTCATCGCGTGCCTCTCAATGAGTGACTTTGGCTCTCATTGCAAACCTCTCCCCCCTTCTATGTTACGGGCCTTGCGATGATAAGGCGCTTATGGCGTTCATTGCAAGCCTCTCCCCCCATTTACATTATGGGCCTCGTTGCAGGCCTCGGCAAACCCATAACTTTTGGGCCTTCAGCTCTCATTGCGAGCCTCTCTGGTTTTAAATTTATTGAGTGCACTTTAAAGACCAAACTTTCTTTTTTACCACAGTGTAGTTTACTTCACATTTTCCCAGACTCGTTTAATACAGAGAAAAAAGCTTTTATCATCTTAATTTTTATGACAATAAAAAGATCAATTATCTCCTGTTGGAAATCTAAAAATATCGTAAGTTGGAATGAAATTTTAACAATGAAACATCGAGCGAGAGATTTAGAAAATATTTTTGCGTCTAGAAATTCTTCTCGCAATAATACCTTGAAATGGAAAATCTGGGATTCCGGTCAAGGTCATGAGGTTTTCCCCCTATATATATATATATATATATATATATATATATATATATATATATATATATATATATATATTTTTTTTTTTTTCCTAATGGAGATTTCAGTCGTTATTTTCTTTTTTTTTTTTTTTCTCTCTTTTGTCCGCTCGATATTTATCACTAGGGGGCTCAATGAACGAATGTGAATGCATGGGTAATGTATGTATGAAATTTGTTTTGTTTGGTCTAGTATTTTTCTTTCTTTTGTTATTATGCTGTAAATGCAAGCTACTTTGTTATTTTATGTTTATATTGAATTTATATATATATATTGAATATATTGAATTTTTATATTGTTCTGCTAAAAAAAATTGAGAATAAAAAAAATAAATGTGAAGCCTTGCAATGCTGTTTGCCACACATTGCAAGGCTCTCCCCCCAACCCCCATAACCTGCCTGCCATGGGATGAGCGCCTTCAGCTCTCACTGCGAGCCTCTCCCCCACCTACCTCTCCCACCCTCTACTTTCCCCCCCTCTTCTTGATGGGAGGCTCTCATCGTGGTTGTCTCGCCCCATCTACTTCCTCTCCCTCCCCTGTGTCTCTTTCCTCCCTCTCCCTCCACTGTGTTTCTTCTCCCCCTCTCCCCCTCTTTCCCCCTGTCCCTCCCTTGTGTCTCTTTCCCCCTCTCCTTCCCCTGTGTCTCTCTCCCCTCTCCCTGCCCTGTGCCTCTCCCCCTCCCCTATGTCTCTCTCCCTCCCCTGTGTCTCTCTCCCTCCCGTGTCTCTTCCCCCTCTGTCTCTTCCCCCTCCTCCCTTCCCTGGGGCCAGGGTCTCTTCCCCTTCCTCTCTCCCCTGTGTCTCTCCCCCCTCCTCTGTGTCTCTTCCCCCTCCTCTGTGTCTCTTCCACCATCTCCCACCCTTGTGTCTCTCCCTCATGTGTCTCTTTTGCCCCTCTTCCCTCCCCTGTGTCTCTTCCCCCTTATCCTACTCGTTATCCTTCTCCCTCCTTATCCTTCTCCTTTCCTTGTTTGAAGTCTCAAACAACTTTAGAGCCCTGGTTTAAACCTTTACAATCACTAACAAGTAAGGTGTTACTTCAGAGCTGGGGTTTTGAAAGCTGGAGCCAAAGGCATATTAGCTGGACCATCACTGTATTTGGGAGGATGTGGCCAACACACATATATCTAACTAATTTCCATTAGTGGGAGGGTTTGATTGTATTTAGGCTCCTCAGGAAGTTAGTTATCTGCAGTCAGATCTTGTACTTTATTGTTCAGTCACTCAGACTAACACTTGCAAGACTTGCTTTGGAAAGTAAATGTTATATTCTAGTTGGCTGAAAATAATCAATCAGAGCTGATGGCTTCTCTCATTGCTACAGAAGAAAATGAAATCAGAGAGCACTGTTAAGCAATGGACATATTATGTGACTAATTTAATCATTTTACATGTTTTTTGTTTAAGGGACCATAACGATGCTGATACATTGAGTTTAATTTATTTATTTAGTTACTTATTAGCAGTCATTCAATATACCCTTTAAATCTTACATTTGAAGTTTAGTGTTTCAGATATGCTGCTTTCTACTCCATTTAGTCTGTTGAGGGGGACGAGAAGATCTGCTCAGGGAACTGTCATGATGCCTTTATCTGTTGTCCTGATAACATTGTTTATCTGCTTATTTCCCTGCAGTAGCTATTGTTGACAAACGTATGTCGGACAGAAAAATGTTAGGACTGTCTTCGATGAAGATCCACTTTTACTTCCTGAACAAAGCTGCAGAGCTGGTGAAAGCTACAATGCTAATTTTTTTTTTCTTTAAGCATTGTTTTCATTGCTAATAAGCAATTAAATAAATAAACCCGTGAACCCCTAATGTATGGCCAAAAGATTGTCCCTTTAAGTATTAAGTAGCCCCCAAAGCGTTTCTAGGTAAAATTTAGGACCATGAGTAGAGTTAATCATCCCATCTGTCAGAGAAAGAAGTAGGAAAGCAGAAAATCCACTTATGACACTAATCTCTAATTATATTTTAGGAGTTTTCTTATTTGGATGTTCTTATTTGGATTTTTTCTTGATTGATCACCTCTAGCCCAGAGCATGCCAAATTGGATAAACAATTATAGTCCCAAAGATAGTTGTTGAAGTATTATCCTTATTCCTCTCTGTAACATCTAAGTATGCTTTAGTACAGTGCATTCCTGGAGAGTTATGATTCCACCCCTTGCTGCATTGAATTCATACCAGGTACCACTTTTTAGCTTTCACCTAGCCCTATATTGTACTAAGAATGTGTCTCCTTTAACTTTCATGTAACCCTGTATTGTAACTTGGGCTGTTTCTACTACTAAGCAGTGTCCTTGAATATGCCTTCATGATCACCGTACAAAAACAAACGTTTTCCATAAACCTTCCATGAATATTTGCCCCGTAGCTATTAAAGCAACATCCTTGCCGATAAAAATAAAAACATAGCTTTCCATAAGTTCACCCATCAGCTACCACATGGCCCCACCACAAATATAATGACTTATCATGTTCATGCTTTCTATGCACTTTACATTTTGTATATCAATCTACTTTAATGTGGAAACTAGCTAAAGATTAAAGTACCAATGCACTATAAAAATATTGGCTGCTAAAATGAAAGTACATGCATAAGTATACTTGATTTATAATGTTTAAACTTATAATGCTAGTATTTACACTTTCATGCTCTTACTTTTATAGGTTTCTGGCCGACGAGTGGTGCCACTTAGATCTGCTCCTTTTGCATTGTTAGGTCACGGGCAAGTTGTAGCAGACTACCTGTAGAACTCAGATCTACACCAGTCAGGCACCAGAGTACACATCAGGACGTCTGATACAGCTACCCGTCCCTTATTTATGTAAAATGGATGGATCTAAGCATCACAGCTTGTCGGCCATAATCCTATAAAAGTAAGAGCTTTAAATGATGTATTTTATGACAGCAATAGGACACCTTTTAACTATTTCATAACATAGTTTATATTGATTTATTTGATCAAACAGTAGTAAAACAGAAGTCAAGTATTCTTGTAAATCACAGCTTTGTTGATGCCAAGCTTTGAGCCCCACCAAATAACTAAAGCCCAGATGTTGTGAATGGTTTTCTGTTCAGACTCTGTATCATGGTAGAGAGACTGCCCCATCAAGTTTCACCCAAAAGTCTTTTGTATCGAGTGTGGTTGTGGGAAACGTGACTGGCATAGTAAGTCCAAGTAAAGTTATTCCAGGTTGGCTTTATCTTCTGCTGGAGCCACTCATGATGACCACACAGTAATATCAGGAACCAAGGGGAGAGTAAAGTGGCAATGTAAGAGAAAGGAGCAATACGAAGGAAAAAGGCTGTAAGTACAATTTATAAGCAAAAAGGGATATATTAAAAATATTAAGTGGATCTCTCTTTGATAGATATAACATCTACTTGGCTCTTAGATGATATATTCACATGGTGATAATAGAAGAAGGTGATCAATATAAATTCCTCTGAATCTTTGAAGGATAGAAGGCTTGTTTTTCAAAATAAAATGAGAACAAACACAAATAATTTTTCCAAGTAGCACATAAACACTAAATATGTTTATCATATATATAGTGTCAGAGAAAAATAAGCTATGTCTGGTACATTTTCACACCCACCACTTCCTTACAATTTATAAGTGACCAAAAAACATATCTCACAGACATCGAAGCACAACATGAAGGTGCATCTTTATTTTTCCATCCTCATTCTTCGGGGTTTGACTGTCCTCCTCCTTGTTTCAGGTCAGTACTGATAAGAGCAAAACCTTCCAAAAGTCTACTTTGTGCGATTTTCATTAATGCTTATCAAAAATGCGAAACTTTACTACGTATCATAGACATGATTTAGTTTGATACATACTGACTGAAAGACTGAATAAAATGATTTTGACACAGTGGGGCAAATTAAACATATTAAATGTATTTGATGATTTTGCTGACTCCATGATGAGGGGTTTCTGTACCTTCTTCTGTCAAAGCTGCTACACCCACAGATTAATCACTAATTAACCCTCTATTCTATGTCAATTAGTTACCAAGACCTTGTTTCTCCCTTCTAATTCCTTCACTTTTTGTTTCATTGATCCTGGAGACAAATCATCTGACAAATCTTTGATGAGTGAAACGCGTCAAGAGGGTTTCTCCCTACAAACATAGGAGAGAATATAACCCTATCTGGTTACTAGTATACTTTTAACTTAACTATTTGTTTTAAAAAATAACACCCTTTTAGTAATTTTTTAGGGGACTACAACCTAAGCTAAAGTAAGGTTTAATCCTTAGACTAAGAAAAGTAGCCAGTCCAAAAAACACATTATGTTTCATACCATAAATACTTAAAAATTACTATTAATTGCAAACAATCTGGGGGATACTCCACTCACAGGATAGGTGGATCTAGCGCCAGTGATTCACCCATGGCCATGCTCTTGGGGGAGGCCCTTTTCCTGCAGTGCTTCTCAAAAACTTTTTTTTAATGTCTTAGTTTAAATTCTCAATACATTTATGTTTATATTTATATGTCTATTAACCAATGTATTATATATATAATAAAAATTATGGGTCAAAGCTTTCATGGCAAAGACATACTTCTCCATAGTGCTGGCTCCATAGATTTGGCTTTCTAGTGGACAAATCTGGCAATGCATGATTACGTTAAATTTTTCTTTCTTGTGCGTCCCCTATTTATTAAGGGCCCTCATTAAATTAGCCCTCGTAGTTCCCTCAGGCCTCGCACAATACATTTTTTTGCTGTTTGCGAGGACCGATTCCTCACCGAAAACGTCTGAGAATAGGCTCCAAGAGAGCTACGTAGTAACACGCAGCCATAAATCTATGGCGTGAACCTCGCACCTCGGAAGAATCCCTACGGGCACAAAAAAGTGCCAGCAAGGGCTCCTAAAGCCTCTACGTGCTGCCTTAGAGCAGCCCAACACCGCCATGTTATACTCCCCCCTGCCCCCTAAACACACCCCCATGCTTTCACTCATGGGGGTCAATACAGACCTCATAAGCCTTTAAATAACCCTATATCTCATGGGGCTCTATACAGAGCCCCATTAGCCTTTAATTACCCCTGTCACTCATGGGGGTCAATACAGACCCCCATAAGCCCTTAATTAACCCTATAACTCATGGGACTCTATACATAGCCCCATGAGCACTTAAATTAACCCTATAATTCATGGGGCTCTATTTGCATCACGTAGGGTTTAAGTACAAACCTCGTATCTATGAGGCTGGAATTTAATAAGACTGTTAATCTGAGGGGGGGGGGGGGGGGGGGATTTAATGAGACTAGCATTTCAGCTAAGGGGAGCAGGTTCTTGAGTACACTCAGGGATCATTATCTGGTCGGATTCACTAGATAACTTTAAAAAGGAATTGGATATTTTTCTAAATAAAAAGGGCATTCAGGGTTATCCTAGATAATTAGAGAAGGAGCATTGATCCTTGGAGGAATCCGATCGTCAGTATCTGGGGTCAGGAAGGAATATTTTTTTTGGAGACAAGTGGCAAATTTTCACTGATTTTTTTTCTGTTTGCTTCCTCTGGATTAATTAACAACTAATCAGCATATTGCAGATCAGAGGAGATCTAAAAAGGTTGAACTTTATGGACTAAAAGTCTTTTTTTTTCAACCTCAATTACTATGTAACTATGTAGCCAGTACATGCACCGTTTGAACATCTCTCTTCTGAACTGTCTCTAATGTTCTTAATTTACTTACATCCTTGTGAATCTACAATAGATTATGACTAATGATCTAAAACAATATCCTGTATATATATATATATATATATATATATATATATATATATATATATATATATTGAAGAGTGAAGCAGCCGTGAATGTCCAGTAATCTAGTAATTTTTTTTAAATATATATATATATATATATATAGATTAATAATAAGTATTGCAATATAATTTTATACATTTTGTATTGGACAAACATCTTATTTACAATGACTAGTTTTTGAGACGTTCAACCTCTCTTTATCAAGTCTAAAACAATACTAACATGAGATGGGACCCTCAGTTTGAATAAAACCAGCAGATGCAGATAGAGTGGAAACTGACATCATCAGGTAAATACATATATGGGAAATAAACACAACATAGTAAAGGAAACATATATAGTATATTCATTCAATAAGAAAGCATAATGAAGACAGTCATTGTAGCCCAGTGGGACACCATTTTAGCCAGAATGATCACTCCATCAAAAACTTAAAAGTCAAAATACTCAGAGGAAAATGTAAAAACATCCAAGAGAGAAAAGCATTTGAAATAAGCATGCTCACATTCTTCAACACTAAACATACAGGACTTAATATGGACTTTTCTAACACATTATCAGAATTTCATGGGATGTTTTCTTCTTATACTGTAACAGACTTACACTCTTAGTGAGGTGTTTGTCGAACTGGAAATATATGTTGCTTCCTTTTTCCCCCTTCTCTATAATTAACCCAAACAAGAAACTCCTTCTTAGATAAATGTTTTGGATGATGATCACAGAAACATCTAAAACTGTTTTTTTTTTCTCACTTTTTATATTCAGGAAATAGCTACAGTGGTTTGTCACACTTTAGTCAATACACAGGTCTGGTATCACCTCAGTCTTATATCCAGCGGGTTAAGATGCTCTAATTTTTTTCCTTTTTAATAATTTATTGTATAAACGTTAAGTTTAAAAAAACATACTACTAGACACACCTTATAAAGTTCCCATAATGTATTTTCTTGTGCTGTTACATTTTCTTAAGGTATATAGGCACTTTACGGTTCAATATCTGGTGAGATGTGAACCTTTTCTTCAGTTTATTTTTGGCCCAATAATCTTTACACCTACAAGTAAGAAAATGCACATCATTGCTAACCTGACCTTCACTTTAAGGGTTTGTAAAAAAAAAAAAAAATCTTGCAAGCAATCAGAGACTAAAAACCAGTACCCTTCTCCAATATGGAAAAGTTAGTGTACACTGTAAAACAAAAGAATAAGGAACAAGTTATTTTTTGTTAATATTGTAAAAGTTTTACATATAAAGACCATAAACAATAGTAAATCACTATGGCACAATGGTATACAGCTTCCAGATTATCAGAGCCAAAATCATCAACTGGACTGGCCCTTCCAATACTAATATAATGACACTCACAAAATGTTATTGTGAAAAATTATCCCAAATATGTATCTAAAATAATTAAGACGGTGGTGAACATACAAAATATATAAATTTGAAAACTGACTCAAAATGTAAATATCAAACGTCACCTTCACACCTGGAATGTGTCCTCCTACTCTGTTAGTCTTACAGTTTTTGATTTCATGATGGCACATTTATAGTTTTCAAAAGAACCTGAGAAACACACTTTAAGTATAAATATATGTATTAAAAGGTGTATACATGGTTGCCAGATAAATATAACTCTAAGCACTTGAATGTGCCAGGTATGTCCGGCTTATCCTTGCTGTGTGTGTCCTCCTGATATAGGTGTGCCCTCTGTTGACTTCAGCACAATCTGGGGTCTCCTTTCTCCGTCTTGCTCCTAAGGATAGGCCCCATTTTAAGAAACTCAGTTTAATCTAGATATTCCCTAGGCAATATAGAGGGCTATAGAAGAAATAATACCACTCCTTCCAACTTGCTTCATCATAAATTAACTAAGTTGGCACACTGAGTTACTTTTTACATTTATATATTGTGCATGTTCACCTAATTGGTAATTATTTAGGTTATTTTAAGCCCAATCTTTTTTCAAAATAGACATTTTAAATCTGTTTTGCTATATTAGCATTGGCAGTACCAATAAAGTTTTTATCAATTTTGTTAATAATAATATATAGCCTTATGTTCAGTATATCCTATATAAATAGATGTTCATATCTTGGTATACATATGAAATTCTCTAAAAATAATATATGCTATATGTTTGTTTCTATACTTAGTAAAGAATGACTAAACAATAAAATATGTATTTACTCTAATTCTGACAAAAGTGGTCCTGTGCTATTGAACCTGCCAGCTACCTTTGCTAGGATACCTCTTCTCCGTCTCCAGTGTGCCAATGATCCTGTGCCATACTGTGTCATTGTACCTGTCAGCTACCTGTGCTCCTGACAGCTTCCTGCACCAGTGTACTAGCTATCCTGTACTATCTTGTGCCAGTGCAGCTATGCCACCTGGGCTAGTGTAGTGCTGCTGTCTATGTGTACTAGTGTCACTTACATGAAGTGCCAGGGTGTCAGTGCTCACATGCATTCAACTAACTAAAATACTTAAAAAATTTTTTAATGAGAGACCATTGTATTTAATTATTGATAAGCCCATTCCTTGTATTCTGTGTAGTTGCATTATTTTACCCATTCTCCTTTGCCTTGCATTTGTCAAACTTACAAAGCTTAAACAATGCCACAAGCATAATTATAAGTTGAGCTAGGGCCAGAGATGAAGGTCATTCTTACGCTTTAAACTTTATTGTGAAATTACTTTAGTTGTGTCTTGGCTGTATTAAACGGACACTGTAGATTAGGAAAAACTTCACATGTAGCATACATAATATTTGTAAGTTATGCAACAAACTAACATTAGCAGCTATGAAAGCCATGGGCATGGCATAAAAAAAGCATTTTCAGAGGAAATGCTAATTTTAGTAGACTCTGCTAGTGCATAGAAGCTGCCATGATAGCCATACTTCCTTTTTATTTACAGATCAGAACACTCAAGTATTTTTAAGCCTATGGGAGGGAGAGGAAAATATCTTCTGCTGAAAATGTATCTGAATCCACTAATAAATCAACAAAACCCTCTCCCTCCCTACTCATTCCACTCCAAAATAGAGAAAACAATAATCAGAACACACCCATTCTGGCTCCAAGACAGCAGGGAGTGTGGAAGACACAATCATGGTATCCTTCAGACACATGCAGTATCTACTAAAATAAAGATTTTGCCTACAAATGCTTTTATGTCCTTGGCTTAAGCAGCTGCTAATGTTGTTACAATCTTCACAAACATATGACGTTTTTCCCAGTCTACAGTGTCCAGAGGAACTTTTAATATCCATATTATTCATTAATCTCTCCTTATATTCTCTCTAGGATGCCAGACTGTCCATCTCCAGATTAATGGACTGTTAGGACAGTCTGTATTTTTGTCAAGTGATTTGAACCCGGCACTTCTGGTAGAAGATGTTGTTTGGCAATTTTTCAGCAATGAAAAAAGAGTTAGAATTGCAGAATATTGGAATTCACAACTTAAAATTTCCAAGGGTCAGTTCACCAATCGCTTGGAAGCGTATAACAAAGGAACAACTCTAAGGATCATGGGATTGAGAGTGGAGGACAGTGGGAACTTCACTGCAACCATTTCTCTTATGGACGGGGAAACCAAGCAAACATCATTTAGCCTCACTGTGTATGGTATGTATTCAGTCAAAAATAAATATGTTCTACAGGCCTGGGATACATATGGAAGAAACGTTTTATTCAGGATCAGGGAAAATGTATCAGCATGGTGAAGAAATTAAAAACCTGACAGAGGAATGTTCTTGTGTAATAACGCCAAAAATTACTTTGAGCGACTTAAAAATCTTGAATTATATATTAAAATCATTATTTACTTTAATTCACTACATTTTAAGGTAAATGCCTTAAAAAAAAATGTTTTATTTCATTGCACGCATTTAAGTAAACATGGGCTCCATTCCATGGATCACCTTGAAAAAATAACTTCATTTCACTACCTAAGTTTGTAACCCACAAGTACCTGTACCACTGAGAATTTGTAAAAGGCCATCACATCCTTCCACTAGTGAACTCTTGGCACTTTGGGGTTAGACGTAAGTCCTTAGGAGTGCTGAGATTTTGTAAATACCTATGGGTGCTTTCATAAGCCTGAAGAGGCACATAAAATGTCTCTGAGAAGCACACATGTGTCAAGTCTGATGCTACTATCAACCTAACACAGAAACTGTGTAGGATCTGAAGATAAATTCCCCATATCTTACACAATTAAGGGGGATAACACCACCACCCCCATGAGCAAGGGGATTCGCGGGATGACCCTAAATGCCTGCTATCTACTAGGAGCGCCAGAGATCCCCAGGATTCCACATCCCAATACTTCTATCTACAGTAAGTTCAGGGAACCTGGGATTCCCATAACCATTATGGGCCGGTGAGTCCTCAGTCTCCAAAGACTGACATGGTATATCTAACTATAACCATAAGGGTCCCTATGAATTTAAATGGCATCTAAAATGAACCCCATTATCACTGGGTCTGCATCAGCCCCTTGCAGCATCTAAACATTTACCTCATGTAAGCTAACCCCCATGGGGTCCATAAGGACCCCCATATTTCCTATAAGTAAGAAACATAAAAAAATCATTATCAAAATAAAAAAAAAAAAATACTTAAAATAAAAAATAGCTAAACCTATAAGGGGAAAAGTATACTTATTCATCCTGTGAGGCCCTCCAGCCCTGGTCCTCGTTATTCTGCCCTGGATAAGTGGGCTATGCTTGTTGGTTGAAGAATCCTTTTCTCATCAATTTAACTTGAAGCCCATGATCCTCATCTTCTGGCTCATTGAAATAGACCACCACCAAAAATATGCTCTGGAAAAAAAAATACTGACTCTAATGGAGCTCCTCATAAGAGGAGCTCCTGTGCTGACTAAAGCTTTTGGCTCAATTAACGGCCTTAAATAGAGTTTAAGTGACTTTGGATTAGCTGAAATATGTGTCAGTCATATCTCATCCAATTAGAATGTAGTATTTTAGGTCACTCTGCTCAACATTTCCAGGGTTCAAGTTCTAACGTATCAGAATTCATGGTAAGGACGTCCGTGGCACAGGGTTCATTTTTAGATGCCATGGTGGTCCATTAAGGATCACAGTTGCATGAGGCTAATTTTTAGATGTCATATGGGTCAGTTAAGGCCTTCCATGGAATAAAGTTAATTTGTAGATACCAGGGAAGTCTGTTTAAGGCAAGAACCTCAGTGGAACAGGGGTTTATTTTTAGATGCCATGATGGTCCATGAAGGACCTCCATTGCACAGGGGTTAGTTTTTGGGTGCCACTGGGGTCCGTTAAGGACTTCCGTGGCATGGGGTTATTCTTTAGATGACATTGGGGTCCATTAAGGACCTTACATATTTATTATTATTATAGTTTATTTATAACGCGCCAACATATTCCGTAGCGCTGTACATAAATAGATAATAAATAGTTACATAGTAATTAAGGTTGAAAAAAGACTTTCAGTCCATCAAGTT
Source organism: Discoglossus pictus (assembly GCA_027410445.1). Classification (NCBI taxonomy): domain Eukaryota; kingdom Metazoa; phylum Chordata; class Amphibia; order Anura; family Alytidae; genus Discoglossus; species Discoglossus pictus. The sequence continues at coordinate 276,438,056 of CM050168.1, read as the reverse complement.
CAACCTTCTAAGATCTCCTCTGATCTGCAATATGTGGATTAGTTTTAATTAATTATTAATCAACTATTTATTTCTTTATTTTTATTTTTATTTCTTTATTAGTTATTAATCCAGAGGAAGGGAAAAGAAAAAGAAACCCAAGTGAAACTTAGCCAATCGTCTCAAAGGGGAAAAACATAATTCCTTCCTTACCCCAGATACTGGCGATCGGATTTCTCCCTGGATCAATACTCTCTCCCTAATTATCCAGGATAACCCTGAATTCTCTTTCATATTAAAAAAAAAATTCTGTCCTCTTTTAAAGTTATCTATTAAATCTGCTGTATCCGCCTCCTCTGGGAGAGAATTCCACAGATTAACCACCCTTACTGTGAAGAACCCTTTTCTTTCTTTAAGGTGGAATCTTTTTACTTCTAACCTCAAGGGATGTCCTCTTGTCAGTTGAAAACCTCTTGGCGCAAAAAGCTCCCTTGACAAATCTTTATACTGACCCTGGATGTATTTATATAAGGTAATCATATCTCCTTTTAGACACCTTTTTTTCAAGAGAAAATACGTTTAATTTGGTTAGTCTTTCTTTATAACTTACCCCTCTAGTCCCCTTATTAGCTTTGTTGCCTTTCTCTGTACTTTTTCCATCTCTAAAATGTCCTTTGTATGAAGTGGTGCCCAAAATTGTACTCTGTATTCCAAAAGAGGGCGTACTAGAGATTTGTATAGTGGCAGAATTATATTTACTTCCCTTGCTTCTATACCCTTCTTAATACATGCTAATATGTTCCTTGCCTTTGCAGATGCTGCTTGGCATTGAGCACTCCCAAATCCCTTTCAATATCTGATACCCCTGAATTTGATACATTAAGATTATAAATTGCATGGCTATTTTTCCTTCCCAGATGCATAACTTTACATTTATCAGTATTAAATCTCATCTGCCATTTAGATGCCCGTTCCTTAGTTTTATGTAAATCCCTTTGGAGGGAAAGCACATCATTATCTGTTTTAATTAACTTGCACAACTTTGTGTCATCAGCGAAAATGGAGACACTACTTTACAGTCCCACCTCTAAGTCATTAATAAATATGTTAAAAAGGAGAGGACCTAATACTGAACACTGAGGAACCCCACTTACCACATTAGTCCAATTGGAGTATGTTCCATTTACAACAACCCTTTGCTTCCTGTCTTTTAGCCAGCTCTCAATCCATGAGCAGGTATTTACTGCAATTCCTGTATCCCTTAATTTGCAAAATAGCCTCCCAAGGGGCACTGTATCAAAAAGCCTTTGCAAAATCCAAAAAAGCTACATCAACTGAGTTGCCTTGATCCAGGTTCCTACTAACCTCGTCATAGAAACTAATTAGATTTGTCTGACATGACCTATCCTTCATAAATCCATGTTGAATCCTACTTATAATCCTGTTCAAATAGACATATTCTTGTATATTATCCCTTATTAACCCTTCCAAAAGCTTCCCCACTATAGAAGTGAGGCTCACTGGTCTATAATTCCCTGGATTTGCTCTTGCTCTCTTTTTAAATATCGGTATCACATCTGTTTTTCTACAGTCCTCTGGTAGAGACCCTGTGTTGAGTGAATCTTGAAAAATGAAATATAATGGTTTGGCTATTACAGACCCCATTTATTTTTTCCAACCTCTTTTGGATTACTTCCTGTGTTAACCAATTATTCGGCAAAGGCAGTGTAGCCCCATTATGTTGCAGTGTCCCAACCACCTCCTTTGTGTATACCGAAGAAAAGGTTTCCCAAAGGCTGCCCTATTTCAACATTTGATAATATATAAATATAATTTGTGATGACTAAATCTAAGATCGCTTCATTTCTAGTAGGCACTTGTATAACCTGGGCCAGGTAATGATCCCTGAGTGTACTCAAGAACATGCTCCCCTTCGCTGAACTGCTGATCTCATTTATCCAGTTTATTTCAGGGTAATTAAAATCTCTCATTATTAGAACTTGCCCATGCTTAGCTGCATTTCCAATCTGTAACAATTATTGTATTTCCTCACTTTTAGCTATATTTGGGGGTTTATAGCATACTCCTACTAATATTCTTTTGGAATTTGCTGCTCCGCTCTTTAACTCTACCCACAAACATTCAACTGACTATAGGCTTACATTCAGGCTTAACATGCAGACAAATCCCTCCCCCTCTATTAACATGGCACCTATCTTTCCTAAATAGGTTATAATCATCCAGATTAACAGTCCAGTCATGAGATTCATCCCACCAAGTTTCGGCAATGCCTAATTAATCCCATTTTTCATTAATTGCTAATAATTCTAACTCTCCCATTTTTTCTCGCAAGGTTCTGGCATTAGCAAACATACACCTTATGTTATGAGTCTGTAGTTCTGAAGTGCCTGCCACTGTACTTGAGTTACTTAGTACTACCTCCCTATTGACTATACTACCCCTCCCTCCATCACCTCCCCTATTAGTTGTTAGTTGATCCATTATACCCTCTACACTCTCTCCCCCATTACTTATAGCTAGTTCATCCCCCACCTACTAGTTAAAAAACTCCTCCAGCCCTTCTACCACCCTATCCCCTAACATAACAGCTCCCTCATCAATAAGGTGCAATTCATCCCTGCTGTAGAGATTGTACCGAAGTGAGAAGTCAGCCCAGTGCTCTAAAAAACGGAACTCTTCCTTAGTGCACCACATCTTTAGCCACGCATTAACCTCCCTAAGCTTAGGGGGGAGGGACTAGCACGTGGCACTGGTTGTATTTTAGAAAATACTACCTTCAGCGTATTACCTAGTTCTCTAAAATCATTCTTTAGGACACTCCAACTTCCACTAACTTTGTCATTGCTACCAATATATACCAAGACCACTGATTCTTTTCCAGCCCCTCCGAATAATTTGTCTACCCGATCCACAACATGACGAACACGAGCAACCGGGAGACAGCAAACTGTTCGATTGCTGGGATCTGGATGACAAATCACCCTGTCTACCTTCCAAATAATAGAGTTCCCTACCACCAAAACCTGTCTGTTGATCTGCCTATCCTGCCCTCCCACTTGTTCAGTAGAACTGTTCTCCTGGCTGTTAGAGGGAACAGCTATATCTGGCATTGCCATTCCTGAATGGACATCCCCAACAGTTTCACTCAATCTGGCAAATCAGTTAATGTTTGCCAACTCAGAACTAGCCTGCCTCATCCTGTTCCCCCTGATTCCCCTTCTAACTGTAACCCAGCTACCTCCCTGGGCATCCTCACTAGCCACAGCTCCACCCTCCATGCTAGGACCAGCTAAACTGTGCTCCGTGAACACCAACTCCCTTTCCAGTGAAGCAATATCACTCAGTGCTGCAATTCTCCTCTCCAGTTGCTGTTCCAGTATTGCATACATATGACAGAATGTACACTGAGTGAGGTTGCCACTGGACTGACTCATAATTATTATTATTGTCTACAAAAATTCAGTGGGAAAAGTAAAGAATATACAATAATATATTTGTACAAAATTTGTAAAAAAAAAAAATATATATATATATATACTAGAAGTGTTCGCAAGCTCACAAGTTCACCCCTTCTCCTGTTTATATTAACTTCTGCCTACACACCTGGGCACAATTAGAGCACTCTGCAATTTATCAGCCTTTACTTGCAAAGGAAAATCCACTTGCAAACAGCCCCAAACAGCTCACAAACCTTTATACTAGTTTAACACAGTCAAGCCACATTGCTCTCACCTGGGCACAATTAGTGCATTATGCAATTTATCAGCCTTTACTTGCAAAAATAAAAATCCACTTGCCTACCTTCATTGAGGTGTAAATAGTTATTAGCCACAAATAAATGTTAATATAAAAATATCAAATATAGTTCTTTTGGACCTAAAAAAAAATGCTTTGGGGGAAAAGCTGACTCTTTATCAAAGGTGATGCCAGTAAATAAATATAAATAGTTAGAAAATATACTTTGAATAATTCCATCAATAAACTGGATGAACTTTTGTTTTTGACCTCAGATCCTGTCCCCACCCCAGCTATAATGATAGAACTGGACAGACACACCACAGACTGGTGCAACTTCACTCTTAATTGTTCGGTCCCCACAAAGACATCAGTACTGTCCTTCACATGGATGTACAGACATGAAAATCAGGTGTTCGAGCCCTATGAAGTTGGAAGTACTATCCAAGTGTCACTGCAGCCTGAGTCATGGACTGGGGAGTTTCTCTGCTTGGTGGACAATCCTGCTGATCAGGAGAATACCTCAATACAGTCAATGGGAATCTGTCCTACAACTACTAAAAAACAGATTCAAGGTTTGTATTATTATTATTATTTGTATTATTTTAAGAAAAATACAATATTAACAAAGTGTAGAAAAATACAATAATAAAAAACTGTAGAAGATGGAGGGCCCTATTTAATCTTAAATATTTGCAGAAAGTTTTTTTTTCAAAACCGCCCTGGAATATTAGAGACTTGCTACTTACAAATTAAAGCAAAGGGTGTTTAACTTTGGTCCTGCTGGGCCAAACACAGGCCTGGATTTGAGTATTTTCTTTCTTTGCATAGGTCAGTCAATCAGCATGACTGAAGTGATAGACTCGCATGTGTGCAGCAGCGATATCTTCAAATCCAGGCATGTGCAGCCCAGTAGGACCGAACCTGGACACCCCTGATTTAAAGGGAATGGAAAAGGCAAAAACCTGGGGAAGAGCAGATGAGGAATAGCAAGTAAGGTCAGGACAAAGTGAAATTTTACACAGGTAGGAAGGTTTTGTTCATTAAATGGGAGAGGCAAGGGATTTGATAGAGAGCCATTTGAGGTGAATGGCTCTAGTATGCAATATGTTATCTGCCCCTAGTGGTCAGATAATATAACTTGCAAATGGAAAAGTAAGGAAATGTGACTGCTATACTGCAGCAAAAAATAGAGGTGGGTGGGTGGGAAGTGGATGTTGAGAGGAACAAAAACTCCTATATGTGTTTATGCATTTAAGCATAATGTAAACATGCATGCATTTTACTATAGCAAGTATATTTACTAATAAATAGTTTTAAAACATATAGCATTAAGACAGAATGAGCCTCTTGCTTCAACCATTACTCTCAAGATTTTGAAAGAGTGCATGGGTGGAAGTCACAAACCAGCAATCTGAATACTTTCCATGGTAACTTTTTGCCAAGGGAAGTATCTGACTTTTTTGTACTCATAAATTCCAGTGGGTGTGTTCAGCTTGATGCTTACTATTACAAGCATATGCAGAGAGAGGCCATTATCAAACTAGTTTGATTGGTCTCTTGAGCAGACATGAGTTCCTCCCATGTTTTCTTAGTACGTGTTGGTTACTAAGCTGCTGTGACTTATACTGCGGCAACCCCAATTGTCAATAGATAGTTTGATAAGCAACTGGTAAGTTATCTACAGTATGGTGATTTAAGCATAAACTGCTGCAAATTTACTGTGCACCAATACGGCTTTAGATTTAGATCCAGGTCTCTTTGCTCTGGATACATTTATCACCAATTTTCCTTTCAACTCTCACTGAGCATGATGAGATATTCAGCCCTATCAAATTAGAAGCCCGTAGTGGCATCGGGAAGGCCACAAGGGCTGCAGGTTGAAATTTTGGCTGCCTTACTTAGCTATTTAAATTAGTACCATGCTCGAGAGTTACAGGCTATGTGACGCAAACCCGTAAACCATTTGCAGCACATTGGATGTGCGGCTATGTAACGTGATCAATTAGTCAAACCCTAAGTTACAGGTTAGATGGAGACAATGGCAACATAGATCGTCATCATAATGTCACTGAAAAATGGAGGTTGGATTTCAAAGTTTGTGTGGGCTTCAATTACGAGATTTCGATCAGACCCACATTCCAGAAATAATGCAATATTCATAAAGCCGTAAAATATGATATTCTTATTACATGCAAAGTTCCATTATATGTATTAACACATTGATTTGCTGGGATCGATATAACACGGGAAATTTACCAATTTTTGTTTATTTTATATTTACGATTTGCGATCTTCAGAATGTGTGTGCTATTTATTTTAATACCTAACATCACTTTCCCTTTTACATATAAGTACAGTAGTGTGTGTATATTTGTATTTACAGTGCTATGGATAAGACTTTAACCCACTAGCTTGTCCTCTCTAGTACCCGTTGGGCTTTTGGCTCCATTTGCGGGTTACAGGGTTGAACGCCAGTGAATTTGTTGCAATTTAATAGCGTGATGGGAAACGTAACAGTTATAGGTTTGACAGATCAAAGGACTTGCAGGTGCGTAGTTCAAATTTCCAAGTCCCGTAGCCTTTTCTCGCTCTTAGCCCGCAAGTCGTTGGCAGGTGGATTTACAGGGCCAATTTATAAGCCGCAAGTCATGCAGGCTACGTTATGGGCTATTTAATAGGGCTGGTAGTCTTATATAAGGTACTATTTATTCATAGATCTAATATCTTGAATAAATAGTACCTGATTTAAGACTAAATTGATAAGGAGTTTTCATGGCAGCCACTCTAGTACTGGCAGATGTAGTTGTGGATAACCAAAAACATCCAATTATTATATTTTTTGGGGAATGATCCCACAATATTCAACTTACACTTTCCCAACATTTTGGTACACAATTGAGGCTGGTAAACATCTATCAACTTGGCTAAAGAGTACAGGGTAGAAACCAAATATGGTCTAAAACTATTTTAATAACAATTGTAGCAGTTGAATGTGATATGAAAACCATTATAAAACAAATATGCATCAAGTTTTAAAATTAAAGAAAAGTTTAGCAAATGGTTTTCACTGCTCTGTGTGATGATATAGAGCAGTACTGATGAATATCATGTGCTTTTAATAACAGGTATACATTATATAAATTACATACTTGATGAAGTAATATTTTATGAAATTCCAGTACAGTTCATGTAGATGGTGTTAGATCCCTTTCTCCCACATTTTTCCAACATTACCAATAAAAGTTCACTGAGTATAAAGATAAATGGAAAATGTGTCTAAAGGCCATATTATGTCTGGATCATGATGTATAAAATGGGATATAAAGATTGCATTTATAATAAAAAGAAGAAAAACTAATAATTAGTTTTGGGACACTACACCTCCACACACACATTATCATTTAGGTTTCATCTTAAATATAATTACACATTATATTTACATTGTACTATCTGTTTTTCTTTACAGTATAGAATTCCTGTAATGTTCAGCATTGATTAAGCAGCTCCATAAGCTAATTGTGTGACTCAGTGTGGTAATATTGGGTCCCAAGTCCTTGGTAAAGGTGGGGAAGGGGATTTAACAGCTTGATAATATTGGGATGATTTATTTGGCCACCAAAGAGACAGACAAAGAGACAGTAATCCAAATTAGCACATAAAAGCACCAAACTAGTATTTGCATATAAATGCAGCACCAACTATATTGAATTTCTCAGGAATGATTCAATTTACAAAAAAGAAGGGTAATATAATGTATTGCCAGTTTTTCATGCACTTAAAGAATAACCTAAAAACAATGTGATTTTGAGGTGAGTCAGTCCCTTTGCTACATATGAAATAACTATAAACTTCTATAAACTGCTTCTTAAATAACATTATTTTGTCCATTTATTATTATAGGAGTCAGCTGCTGGACTAAATGTTATGTCTATATACCTGTTAGTTTTTTATGCTCTGCGTGTTTGTGGCAGTGATAAACATGGTCAAAATGTAAGAGCATCTTGAAAAAGTAAGTAATTTTTGTACAGTTTTAAAAAATAAAAAATATTAAGTTATTAAGTATATCTATTGTAACAGATTATACAACCACTTCCATACGCTCTGCTACCAAAGCTAAGCAGAATGTGAAATATTAGGACATTTCAGGTCAGTGTATATAAAACAAAAATACATTTTATAAGAAGTGAAGATTTCAGATGTGTCAAGTTTGCAAAAGGTAACCCCATAAGAGACAAGCATGATATACAATTGTTGTTGTTTTTTGTTATTCAGTCGCGTCCAACTCTCTGTCATCCTATGGACTACAGCACACCAGGCACATGTGTCAGCCACTACCCTCTAAGCTCCTTTCAGCTCATATCTATTGCTTCAATGACCCTCATCTATTTATATCTGCCTCTCCTGTCTCTTTCTTTGTGTGCCTTCAATCTTTCCCAGCATTCCTAGTCTTCTCTAGGGAATCTGTCTTCTAAGAAGATGGCCAAAATATTAGCTCTTCAACCTCATGATCAAACAATTCAAAGGCATCAATTCTATGGCCCTCAGACATCTTTATGGTCCAGGTCTCACATCCATACCCATTACTACGGGAAATACCATAGTTCTAACTATGAGAACCTTTCTTGATCATGTAATATCTTTCTTTTTACTAGTTTTTCCAAGCTTTCCATAGCTTTCCTCCCCATAAGCAAAATCCTTATTTTCCTGGCTGCAATCACCATCTTCAGAGATCTTGATTTCCAGGAAAATAAAATCTTTCACTGCCGCCATTTCTTCCTCATCTATTTGCCAGGAACTGAGATTGCTGTTTGATGTACAGTAGAGATAGCCTATTTTTTTTATGTCACCAAGGTCTGAATATCTTTGTCAAAATGAAGTCAAGGTCCAGAATTCACAATGAACACACAAATAGAGCTCCATTCTATCCCCTTTCTGTATCACATTAGATTAAACTATCAACAACCCCTGCAGCAGATGTCTTTATGAGAAAATGTACATGCAAAATAGCTCCTCCTAACTATAAAAAAATCCACACTTATAAAGGCAGAGCTTAATTTAATTGACACTGTGTAGTTGTGTTGATACAAAACATTGCGTATCCACTGCCAGTAAAGTACACTTACTTGTATGCATGTATGTATATATATATATATATATATATATATGTATAATTTAGGTATTGGACTATGCCTACTTGCAAAGATACATGTATTTCCAATATACGGTAAACCACAATTTACCAGGAACAAGATGTCTAAAAATAAAGATTTTTTTTTTTTTATCTTTCAGAGCAAATGTATTTCAGAACGTGGCAACTACTGTGGATCAAGTAGCCATCTCTGTGAGGATGAGAAATATTGTATTCTGCTTACATTTATTTTGTAACTGATTTGTCCTTCAAAACTATAAGAGATAAAAAGAAATACAATAAAAACAAACTACCAGTTTTTTACGTTTGCATGTATTTAGAAAAGTATATATAAGGTAAATAAACTGCTAAGAAGTAATACATATAGACATATTCGCTATTATGAGTAAAAGGAAAATAGCATGTGTTATTCCCAGGAGGACACTGGACTTTATGAACCGTTTAAAATGTTATTGGCCCTGGGCTGGTAATTGTTAATACTGCATTATTCACCCCTTTCTAAAGGATGATGTCATGGCCACATGTAAGTTGGGACAGTTACAGCCACAATGGCATGGAATGCTTAATTATGTTCAATGTTATGTTGTACTCCTATGTAAAATGTCACTCTTGTGTGTATTGATTGGTGTAGGAGTTGGTGTTAAACTGTGAGATTTTCCCCAGGGATTTTAATAAAACATGTTATGTGGGTTCCCCGGGGAAGGGGACGACAAGTTAAGGCGTACTCGGTTGAGGGATATGGAGAAGGTCCAGTGGACCAGGGAAGGCGGCAGATGCCAGGGAAATGATGGCTAGTCAGTTAAGCAAGGGTTAGTGAGATAAGAGTAGTTATTATTGTTCTAGTTGTAAATAGGGGAAATACCTATTTTAGGGAAGGCCAGATAAGCTTACAATTAGTAACCATAGTCTGTGGCTTCATCTGAGCATGAGCTATCAAAAAGGACACCAGCCATTAATAGTGTACAGCTCCCCCAGGAGGACAACCACAAGCGGCATCTACAACCGGTTGTCGTGGATAGACAGGTTGTGGAAAGTTTTAGAGACACTGGTGCTGCCATTACGGTTATCCATCCAGACTTTGTTAGATCGTCGCCTGTGCTACCTAAGAAATTGGACGTAGTGGTGGCTGGAGAGCAGCGACATTCCATCCCTGTGGCCCTGGTACAGATTGTTTTAGGTACCGGCCATCGTCTCTGGGAAGTAGGAGTGTTGTCGGGGTTGCCTGCGGATCTATTACTGGGCAATGACCTGGGTCTAATGGAGTGTCACTACGTGAACATTCTGCCTTGTGCCCAAGCCTCCCAGTGTGTAAAGGATCCAGAACCAGTGCCAGCGGACCGCTCACCCACTTATCTGACTGGGGTAAACATTACCTGCTTGGGGAACTGGGGTTACTTGGGCCAGCTTAGAGGGGTTTAAGTGGGATTTTGCAGAAGCCTTACAAGGGTGAATTAGGAAAGGAAGGGGAACAGTTTATTTGGGACCAAGAGTTGCTCTATCGAGTTACCACAGGGGAGGGTACCGCAGGCCCAGTAGAAGCAAGAAAGCAACTGATCATCCCTAGAAAGTTCAGAATGGCTCTGCTAGGATTGGCTCATGACATTCCCTAAAGCAGGCACATAGGGAGTAAGAGGACACGACAATGTCTAACTCACATATTTTACTAGCCTAGGGTGAACAGGGACGTAAAGGAATATTGCGATACATGTGACTTGTGTCAGAGGTTCAGCCACCGAGGTCGAGGGACCAGGACCCCACTCCAGAGTATGCTCATTATAGAGACCCCTTTCCAGCGGGTTGCTACCGATATAGTTGGTCCCCTGGCCCACCCCAGCCGCTCAGGGAATTGGTATATTCTAACTGTAGTGGATTATGCTACCTGGTACCCTGAAGATGTAGCCTTGGGTAAAATAACTGCTACTACTGTAGCAGAAGCCTTAGTAGAAATCTTCTTGAGGGTGGGGTTCCCGAGTTTATAGCCAAGCTAACCCAGCAACTGTGGCAGGTTTGTGGTATAAAGCATCTGTGTTCATCCCCTTACCATCCCCAAACCAATGCCCTATGTGAACAGTTCAATGGGACTCTCAAACAAATGCTTAGAGCCTGCGTAGAACAGAAGCAGGAGTGGGAGAAATTGCTGCGCCAACTCCTCTTCGCTTAAAGGGAGGTCTCCCATGTCCATGGGGTTCTAACCTTTTGAACTCCTGTATGGACGAAAAGTGAGAGGTCCCTTAGAGGTCATCCGGGAGGCATGGGAAGGGGAGCATGAACACAGTGAGGTAACAGTAGTCTCCTATGTGTTAGCTTTACATCAGCAACACCCTTGCTGGGATAGTTCAGGATCACTTACAAGTAGCCCAAGGTAAGCAGAAATATGACCAAGGCACCCACTACAGGGAGTTTGTGGATGTGCAGCCCATCCTTCTTCTGAACCCCAATCCCCAGAACAACTTGCAAGCCTCCTGGGAAGGGCTCTATAAGCTAGTAAGGAACATTGGGGAAGCCACCTATAGAATAGCGGTAGACCCTGATGGTCACATCCACAAAATCACCCATATCAATAGGTTAAAAGCTTACCAGGGCCGCGCCACTATGGTCATGGCTGTCTGTGCTGCTACCGTTAGCGATCCCGAGGAAGGGTTACTGCCCAACCTCATGGAGGATATCACCCCGATTCCTATTACTGACGTTGTTGGGGCATCCCAAAATTTAACTGATGATCAGCAGGGTCAGCTAATAAATCTCATCACCAGCTACCCGAGATTATTTACTAAAGCCCCGGGATATACCCATTTAGCCAAACATGACTTGCTTACCGCCGACTACACCCCTCCCTATCGAGTCCCCGAGGCTGTCTGGGAAATCATTTGTGTGGAGTTAGTTGAGATGCTCTAGATGAAAATTATTGAACACTCTTGCAGCCACTGGGCATCCCCTGTAGTACTGGTCCCTAAGAAAGACGGTACCACACGGTTCTGTGTGGACTACCGCAAATTAAATGAGGAAACTAAGACTGATGCCTATCCAATCCCTAGGATGGATGAGCTCTTAGATAGGTTGGGGTCAGCCAAATATCTCACTACCCTTGACCTATCAAAGGGCTATTGGCAGATCCCTCTTGTGGACTCGGCTAGGGAAAAGTCGGCCTTTATCATCCCATTCAGGCTCTACCAGTTCATGCTCTTCGGGATGAAAAACGCCCCTTCTACCTTCCAGAGGTTGCTCGACCAGCTATTACAGGGGTGTCATACCTATGCCCAGTCGTACCTAGATTACATAGCCATCTCTAGCTCTGCCTGGGGCGAACATCTTGCTCACATCCAGCAGGTGTTAGACCGGATTAGGGATGCCGGGCTTACCATTTGGCCAGACAAGTGTCAGTGGGCTAGGGCTGAGGTGCAGTACCTGGGACACTGGGTAGGGGGTGGCAAGATCTGACCAGAGCCAGCTAAGATTCAAGTGATAGCTACCCAGCCCACCCCCAAACTAAGAAGCAGATAATTGCTTTCCTGGGCATGGCAGGGTATTACCGTAAGTTTGTCCATTCTTAGAGCACGATCGCAAAGCCCATGACGGCCCTAACCAAGAAAAGGATGCCTCGCATGGTGGACTGGACCCCAGCATGTGAAACTGCTTTTCGCTGCCTGCAGAATGCCTTGGTGCGTGCACCAGTACACAGGATTACACCCGACCCTTTTTAGTTCACATGGATGCTACAACCTACGGACTGGGGTCTGTCCTCAGCCAGGTCAACCAGCAAGGGGAGGAGCATCCTATTGCTTACTTGAGCCGTAAAATGGTCGACCGGAAGTCGCATACGCAGCCTTTGAGAAAAATTGCTTGCCGGTAGTGTGGGCCCTCAAAAAGCTCCAACTCTATTTATATGGACGTCCTTTTACAGTAGTCACAGACCACAACCCACTGTGCTGGCTTCACAGAGTAGCTGGAGACAATGGGAGGCTGCTGCGGTGGAGTCTTGCGCTCCAGACACAGGACTTTGTAATTAAACAAAGACAGGGAAGTGCCAACCAGAACGCCGATGGGCTGTCCCTTCAAGAAGACCGGTGATCAGCCAGCTCATCAGGGGCATATACTGTCATGTTTTAAAAGATAGTTGTAGAAAAGGACATGTAATTCCTATTCTTGCCCACAAGATGTCACTGCAGGACGTTGGGGTAATTACAGGCTCTTTGTTCTGTTTTTCTGCTCTGATCCTCTGTGGGTGCAGCCCAGTGGTCCACCCCCCTTACCCAAGCCCCATATCCATCCGCCCCTGATTGGCTCTAATCACCCAAGTCTGCCCATACCCCTCTAGCTGCCGTTCACTTACTGGATAATCCTGATCGAGCAAAGGATTTTTGGGATAGGTCCTCCCACCAACATGAAAAATGTGATATAGAGTTTGCTGTAAAAAATAAAGTGTTTGTTGTTACTTGGAACTCATAGAGGATGGTGTGTTTCATTTAACGGGAGGGCTTTATTATTTTCCTGAGTTAAAGCACATGTACATGTTCCTGATCCGTTAGCCGGATACCTAGCAGCCCATTCCTTCAACGAAGTTCGAATATTTAGTGGGTAATTCCTGTGACCAAAGGCAGGGATTGGAGTTCCAGTTGGTTGAGTGCCTGATAACCGGGATTTTACTGTATACCACTCCTTTGTCCCTATTCATGTCTATAGCACCATTGAAGTCGATGAGTGGTTAAGTACATGATTTTTCTGGAAGCCCTTTTCAAACTTGAAAGTGGGTACCCTCTGGTCTCACCTCCCCAAGAATAACTGAACAAATTCTAACTCTGTGCTTTCATAGTATCCATTCTATAGAATCTACCCATAGTAACCAAGTGTTACTTGTCCCCGCATATAACTTGTCCCTACCTAGATACATAGCCGAAACCCCTCTGACTCTGCACTGACTAGCAGACGGACACTATTAGTATGCAGAGTCAGATACTTAAATATGTTCTACCCCCTCTACTGTAGGTAACTAATCTCTGAATGTAAATTGTACCAGCATGGAGCAATCACGGGTGCAGCATTTAGGTATCAATCACTCCCGTTATCATCCGCTAGGGTTCCCACACAAGGGATTGTTAGGCCTCGGTACTGGGAAGCAGGTTACAGAAAGGTGGGGAATTCTTTCAAAAGGGCATAGACCTGAGTAGGGGGCACTATTGAAGTTCACATAGGCTGTCGGACAGGGCCTGGAACAAAGATGGGATTAGACTAAACAATCAGTTAGGCTCCTGATCTACAGGGGTGCTTAGGGAAGATGACATCATTTGATGGACAGGTCTCACACGTGGCCCAGGTAATGGACTAGGCTAGAGTAATGTTTACTGAAGGTTAGGGATTGTTCTGATTAGATAATGTTTTGTATAAATGTGTTGTATTGTGATCAATACATCTTTATATTTATATATTTATTGGGAAAGTTTCACTGTTTTATTTTTCTGTTTGCCTTGCTCTGGACCAATTAATAATAATCGTATTGCAGATCAGAGGAGATCTAAAAAGGTTGTACTTTATGGACTAAAGCCTTTTTTCAACCTAAATTACTATGTAACTATGTAAGTATACAGTTTGCACATAATCTATTCATGAGTGTCATTCTGGTAAAAATATTATTCTTACGTGGGTTTATTGTTTCTGATCCTGCCTGAAGAAATAGTTACTATTGATAACAACTATAGACTTGGTATACTATCCTATTGTTGGTACTCCTGGCAGGAATTTGTCCTGATACTGGTCCATAGGCTGCTAGCAGGAATACAACAGACCCCACAATTCTTCTGGGTAGGTTGACAGACGGACATTATAAATAAAAGTGATTAATATGTGGTGCTTATGTTATAATTTTTATATGGTTGCTGTTCTCATTTATTTAGACCACTGCAGATACGGTGGGGAACTTGCAAAGTCCCACAATGACATTTTCAGCGACGCCAGCATTAATACATGCATTAGTAAAGCATGTCATCCCCTCCACAATATCGATATGAAAACAGATACTTTTGTCTTATGTAAGTAACAGATATTATGGTTGCTGAACCTTATGTCCTCTCAGTGTTAATGGGTAGGTTTTCAGACATCATGAAATCAGAAGAATTATTTAAAATGTGAGAACACCTGTATACCAGATGAATGTAATCTCAATGTGGCTAAACAATATATAGAAATGGTGATAGTATTCTTGGACCATTGACTGCAGTCATAGCTAAGCATTCATTGTGGGATGACACATCATTATTAATGGTCATGGCTAGTGATGTATCATTGACCACCCTTTTTTCCGATTTGTGATCACACTGTATGTGTGTAACTCAATTGGATTACATAGGCCAGAAGTTTAGTCCTCTGTTAATTGAGCAGAGCAAGTATGTGCTATGCCCTTTACCTCTATTAAATGAAGTCTGATAATAATTATATTCATCAGATTATGGTTATTGTGGTGTAGTGATCACATGTGACCCTAGTAGATGCATCGTTATTGTTATACAGTATTACCTTTAACCCCTTAGATTTCCCCTTTTTTTCCCAGACAGCCTCTTGTCCTTCTCGGATCTGCCCACACTACACCCATGATATTAATGCACAGTGGGATTCCTATATCACTGTTTACACTTGTTTTAAATTTTTAATGTTTTGGGACAACATCATACATTACATTTATGTAACTATCATATATTTGTAGCCAGATCATCATTAAGTACAGCCATCCTTCATGCATTTGAGTACTGCAATCATATGTTTGCATGTCACTAAACTCCAGTTATTTGGAATTTGATGTTGTCATGTACAAGTGTTAATAGTGATGTTTATATAATTTGTAACATTATTTCTCATACTGAAGCACATAACACCTAAAATGTGCATGAAATGTGCCATCCATATAAAATAATTATCCTGATTTACTGTCTATAACATTTTTATGTGAACATTCCAGACCAGGTGTAGTTTCCAAGTGATCACATGAATTAATATTTCCAAATTGCGTTCAAGCACTATTTTATGTGTTATTAACATCATTTTTGAAATCATGCTTGAAGAACATTCTTGGTGATGTTTGTGAGTTAATACTCAGGAAAGTATACATTTTAGTACTGTTAAGTATCATCATTCCCCTGAAGGGTTTTTAATCAAATGACAGGTATTATGAATAATTAATTAATAGAAGTACACTTGCTGGATTTTCACATACTTATTATTGTTATACATCCTGCCACATGCCCAACAAATTGGAATGGGAATTTACAGGATGGGTGTACCGAAGATTGTCTAGATGGATCTCTGTTTGCTGTTACTCCATGTACCTCTCCACAGCCTCATTGTGTGTTTGTTGGCTTTACTCAACAGCTTGACCACATTAGTACAATCCCCATTTGTCATTATTTGTCGCTGAACCCCCATATCCCTGTGCTTCTAACAGTGTGTTCCTTACAAGCCCTCTGGTTCAACATAGTGCCTGGCCTGTGCTATTTAGCAAGATATACCCATGTAGCCAGCATCAATGTCAACCCCCCCTCCTCTCTTTAAGGCTTGAGGCTGCCCATGCTGATATTTCTCACACCCTATTTTCCCTTAATTTACAGAACATGCCGACAACTTTGAAGATGTTTTTTTTTTTTTATTATTGTGAAGCAAACAACAAATAGGACAAAATAACAGAAAAAAGTCAATAGGCATAACTATTCACCCCCCTAAAGTCAATACTTCGTAGAGGCACCTTTTGTGGCAATCACAGCTCCAAGTCGCTTTGGATAAGTCTCTATGAGCTTGCCACATCTTACCGCTGGGATTTTTCCCCATTCGTCCTTGTAAACTGCTCCAGCTCCTTCAAGTTGGATGGTTTGCGCTTGTGAACAGCAATCTTTAATTCTGACCACATATTTTCTATTGGATTGAGGTCTGGGTTTTGACTAGGCCATTCCAACACATTTACATGTTTCAACTTAAACCAGTCAAGTGTTGCTTTAGCAGTGTGTTTGGGGTCATTGTCCTGCTGGAAGCTGAACCTCCGTCCTAGCCTCAAATCACACACAGAGTGGTACAGGTTTTGCTCAAGAATATCCCATTTATTAGCACCATCCATCTTTCCCTCAACTCTGTCCAGTTTCCCAGTCCCGGATGCTGAAAAACATCCCCACAGCATGACGCTGCCACCACCATGTTTCACTGTGGGGATGGTGTTCTTTGGGTGATATGATGTGTTGGGTTTGTGCCAGACATAGCGTTTTCTTTAAAGGACGAAAAGTTCAATTTTAGTCTCATCAGACCAGAGCACCTTCCTCCATACATTTTGGGAGACTCCCACATGCCTTTTCGCAAACTCAAAACATGCAATTTTTTTTTTTTTGCTGAAAGTAATGGCTTTCTTCTGGCCACTCTGCCATAAAGCCCAACTCTATGGAGCGTACGGCTTATTGTCGTCCTATGTACAGATACTCCAGTCTCTGCTGTGGAACTCTGTAGCTCCTCCAGGGTTACGTTAGGTCTCTGGGCTGCCTCTCTGATTAATGCCCTCCTTGCCGGACTGTGAGATTTGGTGGGCGGCCGTCTCTTCGAAAGTTTGCTGTTGTACCATGTTCTTTCCATTTAATTATGATAGATTTGATGGTGCACCTGGGCATCATCAAAGATTTGGATATTTTTCTATAACCTAACCCTGACTTGTACTTCTCAACAACATTGTCCCTTACTTGTTTGGAGAGTTCCTTGGATTCATGGCAGTGTTTGGATAGTGGTGCCTCTTGCTTAGGTGTTGCAGCCTCTGGGGCCTTTCAAAAAAGGTGTGTATATGTAATGACAGATCATGTGACACTTAGATTGCACACAGGTGGACATCATGTCACTAATTATGTGACTTCTGAAGGTAATGGGTTGCACCAGAGCTTTTTATGGGCTTCATAACAAAGTGGGTGAACACATATGCACATGCTAATTTTCTGTTTTCTATTTCTACAAACTAGATTTATCATTTCACTTCACCAACTTAGACTATTGTGTTCCGATCAATCACATAAAATTCAGATTAACAAAACATTGAACTTAAGGCTGTAACGTAACAAAATAGGTAAAAAGTCAAGGGGGTGAATACTTTTGCAAGGCACTGTAGATGGAAGCAGGTTTTTTAACTTGCTTTAGACATTCAGATGTGAACACAGATGTACTTTTAATTTACTGTACTACTGTACGGTGGAGGGCTTCTATCGCTCTTTTGCCCACCATATTATGGATGATTGTTGTGGTGAACTACCTACTCATAATTTCCACAACACAGGCTGAGATCCCGCTCCATGCTGATGATAGCCAGTAAGCTTGAAACAGCTGTACATGGATTGGATACTCAGCCTGTGTTTATTCCAACCTTGGCTTTGCATTAAAGCTGTGTAATACAGCATGCATAAGCTTAAAGGAAGCCATGATTGATAATGGCTACGGAATGAAGAGCGAGGCATTTGTGGCCATATTTGTGTGTCCCAGCTCAACTTCCCAGAATGCAGTGTAATAACTGTTTTTCTCGGAACTCTGAGCTGGAAGCAGGTTTTTTAACTTGCTTTAGACATTCAGATGTGAACACAGATGTACTTTTAATTTACTGTACTACTGTACGGTGGAGGGCTTCTATCGCTCTTTTGCCCACCATATTATGGATGATTGTTGTGGTGAACTACCTACTCATAATTTCCACAACACAGGCTGAGATCCCGCTCCATGCTGATGATAGCCAGTAAGCTTGAAACAGCTGTACATGGATTGGATACTCAGCCTGTGTTTATTCCAACCTTGGCTTTGCATTAAAGCTGTGTAATACAGCATGCATAAGCTTAAAGGAAGCCATGATTGATAATGGCTACGGAATGAAGAGCGAAGCATTTGTGGCCATATTTGTGTGTCCCAGCTCAACTTCCCAGAATGCAGTGTAATAACTGTTTTTCTCGGAACTCTGAGCTGGAAGCAGGTTTTTTAACTTGCTTTAGACATTCAGATGTGAACACAGATGTACTTTTAATTTACTGTACTACTGTACGGTGGAGGGCTTCTATCGCTCTTTTGCCCACCATATTATGGATGATTGTTGTGGTGAACTACCTACTCATAATTTCCACAACTGAGGCTGAGATCCCGCTCCATGCTGATGATAGCCAGTAAGCTTGAAACAGCTGTACATGGATTGGATACTCAGCCTGTGTTTATTCCAACCTTGGCTTTGCATTAAAGCTGTGTAATACAGCATGCATAAGCTTAAAGGAAGCCATGATTGATAATGGCTACGGAATGAAGAGCGAGGCATTTGTGGCCATATTTGTGTGTCCCAGCTCAACTTCCCAGAATGCAGTGTAATAACTGTTTTTCTCGGAACTCTGAGCTGGAAGCAGGTTTTTTAACTTGCTTTAGACATTCAGATGTGAACACAGATGTACTTTTAATTTACTGTACTACTGTACGGTGGAGGGCTTCTATCGCTCTTTTGCCCACCATATTATGGATGATTGTTGTGGTGAACTACCTACTCATAATTTCCACAACACAGGCTGAGATCCCGCTCCATGCTGATGATAGCCAGTAAGCTTGAAACAGCTGTACATGGATTGGATACTCAGCCTGTGTTTATTCCAACCTTGGCTTTGCATTAAAGCTGTGTAATACAGCATGCATAAGCTTAAAGGAAGCCATGATTGATAATGGCTACGGAATGAAGAGCGAGGCATTTGTGGCCATATTTGTGTGTCCCAGCTCAACTTCCCAGAATGCAGTGTAATAACTGTTTTTCTCGGAACTCTGAGCTGGAAGCAGGTTTTTTAACTTGCTTTAGACATTCAGATGTGAACACAGATGTACTTTTAATTTACTGTACTACTGTACGGTGGAGGGCTTCTATCGCTCTTTTGCCCACCATATTATGGATGATTGTTGTGGTGAACTACCTACTCATAATTTCCACAACACAGGCTGAGATCCCGCTCCATGCTGATGATAGCCAGTAAGCTTGAAACAGCTGTACATGGATTGGATACTCAGCCTGTGTTTATTCCAACCTTGGCTTTGCATTAAAGCTGTGTAATACAGCATGCATAAGCTTAAAGGAAGCCATGATTGATAATGGCTACGGAATGAAGAGCGAGGCATTTGTGGCCATATTTGTGTGTCCCAGCTCAACTTCCCAGAATGCAGTGTAATAACTGTTTTTCTCGGAACTCTGAGCTGGAAGCAGGTTTTTTAACTTGCTTTAGACATTCAGATGTGAACACAGATGTACTTTTAATTTACTATATATATATATATAGTAAAAACAATCAATAGTACATTAGTGATTCTATTTGAATGTCTAAAAATAAGTTAATAAACATATTTTCTCCTCAAATTTCTGAGAAATACAGTTGATGCACTGCACTCTGGGAAAACTGGGCGGGGACATTATATATGTGAGTTTTATTAATTATTTGTTAGGCAGTAATATGTTTTTTAATGTAATTTAGTCATGCACTATGCCATCTTTTGCTTTATGCATCTCTCACCGAAACAAAGAGTAGAGGTACTCATCTGAGAACGAACAATATCCAAGTAGGTTTGATCTATAGATATGGTTACCTACTCAGAGAGCAGCCTTTTTTAGCTCACATGTGACCTTCACATGGAGAAATATCCTGCAGTATATCATTCTAGTCCCACTCACTAGAGTGATCGAGCCCCAAAATACCAGGCAGTTCTACCCTAAACAGGAGAAACAGATGTATGTTTTGGGGGAGTACAGTTGCACGTCACTGACGAGGATCAACGAAGGGTGAATATTTCGAGGCTGGATCACTCTTTTGACTGAGACCAGACTGATATTCCTCTCAACTTATAGCTGGCAGAAATGTTTTGTGCTAATCAGAAGAGTACCTTGAGATATATATATATATATATATATATATATATATATATATATATATGCACTACTATATTTGGCTGATTTTAATCATAAACATTAAACTAGTGTAAAATATTATTAAATTGGTCCTATGTCTACTGCACCAAGAAGACGTCCTAAAGCCCCATCTGAGAGACCCCAAATAAGGTAATGTCTATACTAAATTTAGCGAATGCACATACTGTACTCCAGGCTTACCAATCACATGCATTGTCCCAGCACATTTACTAAATATAGACCTATTTCCACTGTTACTATGTCACTGACTGCATTAGATATACTATGGAAGGTAAAAAAGGACGACTACCAGTGACAGATATTTTATTATTTTCATTTCATTTGTATACAGACAGTAAATGTATACATGGCAAATGGCAAAATGTGTAAATGGCATAGATATAAACAGGCAGTTTTTAACCCTCACCATTCCATAATAAGAGGACACATGGATAGGCCGATCTCCCCATACTATTGTAGACACATACCAGGGGATCGCTCATATTGATCACTCAGGCACCAATTCCATGTTCTTGTAAGAACACAAATATTTTGTACTTTGCTTAAAAAAATATAAATGTGCTAAGCTTTTTTTTAATGGAAAAGTTTATGCTATAAGAGTATATATGGTTCTTGTTGCTCCCAAGAGCAGTTACACTTCTGAATACATTTTATTTAAAAAAAAAAAACACAATATTACACATTATCAAATACACTCTTTCAGATACAATAAAGAATAAATATTTAAATGTCCCTTTAATGTCCCAGTACTTCAATGACTCTTCTTAAAAATATGTTTCAATTACTGAGATATATTGGATTAAGAATGACACCGTCATTTGCTATCGACTCAAGTAAACATACCCCTACAAATATTATAATGGGTAAACAGTTGTGACGTTCACAGTTTTATGATTGGTTGTTATAGTGTCTCTTCTATTGCTTCAGGTATTGTAGGTATAGTTTGTCTATTTTGAGACAATGGATTGTGCCATTTGTATGGATTGTGCCATTTTCCAGTTAGAATCCATACATCTATACCAAGCAGGATATACATTCAAAGCAGTAATGATGTGTGGAAAATGTCATCCCTATTGCTTGTGCAAGACACAATGTATAATATAGGTCTCAAACTATTGTGAAAAACACATCATGGCCTTTTAAATATTTAAGGTGTGGAAGAGTCTGTTCCAATAACAACCAGTAGTACAATAATGCATTATAATGGAAATCATAGCACAAACACATGATTCCTAAATGTATACTTCATCTGATCCGCACATTGCATTAGAATAAACGCTGAAAATCAGCGAATACACAATTCAGTATAATTAAGCTAAGTTGAAGGGACACTGAAGTCACAAAATTAACTTTGCTCCCTCATATCGGCGGGTTGGAAAACATGTTAAAAAAGTGCTTTCCTTTTTAAAATAGTTAATTGCGTTATGGTGTTTTAGATTTAGTGGTTTTACGTTGTTTGATGTTTCCCTTCTCTGGCAGAATACATAATGAGTTGATCAGTGGCAGTAATTAGAATCAGGTAAACTGTTACATTTATATTATTAGCTCAATCTTATATTCATTGCTCTTTTCACCCACAAAGAGCATGTGGATGTTTGGTTTAAATATAGATAACAATGGATCTGCAGTGTTTGGTACAATTGTTCTACCTGCTATTTTATGATAAATATAGTTATTTTAGTTTCTTTCTACTCAATGTTTTTTTTAGACTGCACTACAACAAACTAACATTTCAGTGCCAATTTAAAGTATTTTAAGATGCAGTCACTGTCATGGGCATGTTGCTTATTGAGAAACTCAGTATTGAACTCAGTGGACTGGCACGTGGTGTATATAATAAAAATAGGGAAATTACACATTTTTAAGCGAGTTCTTGAAGTAAATAAAATAGTACTATAAAAAAGTAGCTGTATTTTAACCCATAACCTATAGTTCTTAAAAACACTGTGGCCCACCTCTGTGTGACAGAGTGACCAAATAAATAAATAAATCTAAAATAGGATCAATGTTACAGTTACTGCCTGAACCATATTATCTATGCAGATTCTTGTAAGAGGGAGCAACAACTAAAAATGTGAAAATGCAAATCAATGTTCGATCAATTAAAAAAAAATACACCAGATTTTCCATGCAAGGAGCATATGGTGACTTCTGTGTCCCTCTACTTCTTGAATTCTGGTGACAGACAACAAGCAAATTCATGTTTAGTATATACAGTCAGGGGATACTGTTGGACAAAAATACACATGTACAACATACCTCCATGAGGAACATGTATTCATTTGTTAGTAGCAAAGCAAAAGAGAGCATATCAGGTAAAGTTACCGTATTTAATATGTTTAGCAAAAAGCACAACAAACAAAACATGAAAACAATAAATAACTTTTTTGGGCGGGTGTGGCTAGCAGGCACACTGAGTGGCCGCATGGTGCAACTGCTCCTCACCATCTAGGGGGAAAAAGGGCCACAATCTGGGGCTATTAAGCCTAAATTAACCCCAAACAGCTTTGTGGGGATATTAAAGACCCCCTTGAGGATTAGGAGCGGCAAGAGCTCCAGAATTGGAGCACAACAATTGTTTTGAGCCCTTCAGGCTTACTTGGCCGGGTGCCTGCATGGGCACAGTGGGCCACGTGCTCCCTCAACTCCATCTGCAACCCCTGGGCGCCGACACACGGGGGTGACTAACTCTCCCTCACCTACCCAGATCCTCCAACTCACCAGCCGGAGGGTAAACTGCGGAAGCGTGGAGCAGGAGGCTGAAGAGGCAGGCTGCCACCGGAGCAGTGCCTGACTGGCAGCCATCTTGGGGCTCTGCCTGCACAGTGAGTACTGCAGAGAATAGCAGGACAGTAAATTAGTGTGGAGGGGCATCCTAACACTGGGGGGCTGCAGGGGACTGAGACCCACTACTCTACACCCTCCTCTGGGAGATAATAAGACCCTGCTCACCTCCAGAGGGAAAGGGGAAAATCCTGTTTGCATGATATCCCTGCCAGACGTTTTTAAAGGGCCAGTACCACATAAAAGGGCCTTTGGAAGAAGGGTTAAAAAAAAAAGCAGGGGGCACAGGGATCTTCCTCTTATGTTGTGAAAAGTCCTTGAGCTTAAAGAACTTTTCCTCAAACGTTTTATTTTCGCCAGCAGCAGCATAACCTGCAACTGAAACTGCCTCTGTCCTGATCACTTTAAACTCCAACCCAGCACAGCCACTTAGTGTCCATTCCCACTTATTGCAGCAGCATTATAGAGACTGACTTAGGTGAAAGAGACTACAAAGCCACCTTTTGTCTTACCACTTCCACTGCAGCTAATAACAGAACATTACAATTTGGAAATTCATACAAACTCCAGAGCTGCAACCCAAAATCGCTGGGGTCGAGCTGGAAAGGGAACAAGAAGTGCTCAGCACTAGCTCCTCAAAAAGCACAGATAAATCTGGGGGAATCGACCCCAAAAAGACCCCACAACTGCAAACAAACATCATCCCCACACTCAGGGGACACAGCCAATCCCACCAATACAAAATTTATAACAAAGGTATCACTACCCCCACCGCGTGGTCGAGGCCTACCTCATCAGGCCTCCCCGGTGAGAGGGGCCAACACAGCCCCAACAGAGGGAAGCGGAGCGGCGCGCAGCCGGGCCCAACCGGACAGAACACAACCAGAAAATAAGGTAAAGCAGCGGGGCGCCATCAAGCCAGTGACCCAAGGGATTCAACCCAAAGGGCTCCACTGCCACCTTGTGGCCAAAAGCTATATCTACAATCCAGACTTCAACAAAACCTATCTGCAACAACAGAGACCTAAACTGAGGGTTATCAACCCAAAAACAGTAAAAGGCAAACTCCTGATAATATATCCCTAACAAGGTGGGAAGATAAAACAGAAGCGGAACAACCTCAACACTATACTCACGGACTAGACAAGGGGTCAAATTAATGCCCATGAGCAAGAACGGGCACTATCAACAAGGAGCCCAACTCATTCACCAACCCCAAGGAAGATAACAAGACAAAATAAACCATGAAAGACGGCTAAAAAAGGGGAGAAACAGCAGGAACTCCAAAAACAGATAACCAACCAGAAATGACAGATTAAAGCCAAATCAACAAGATGCAAAGGAAAACATAACCAAACAGCAAAGGGTCACAAGCCAAAGGGCAACTACACCTAGCGACTACCTAAGCTCTACAAAACCACACCCTCCCAGATACAAGATGGGGAAAAGCAGGAAAAGTGTACCAAGCAAAAGCATAGAGGAACACTTCAAACCCACAGAGCACTTTCACCTGACAACAACACAGACAGCCATGGATCCACCGAAAACCTCGGAACCAGAAGATGGCGCCACTCCTCCATCTCCACACATGGATGTCTCAGAAAAATCAATGGAGAAATTTGAAAAATGATTAAAGGACTACATAACCTCGGAAGTGAGGGACATCAGGAAAGAGATCCACGATATCGGACAACGGACCCACCAACTAGATGAGATAACAGATAAAATAATAGAAACACAAATCAAAGACAGAAAAGACATCACCAGCAAAACGGATAAGATAGCAGAAATGGAAAGCAAATACGAGGACCTGGAAAACAGGTCCCGTAGATACAATTTAAGATACAGAGGCATCTCCTCCCAGGTCACGGAACTGAAGCAATATATAACAGCAGTAACCCACACACTACTACCAGAGGGTGGAATAGAAGAAGATGAGATTGAGAGGACACACAGAGCCCTAGGACCTGTTAGAAACACAAACACACCAAAAGACTTCATTGTCAGATACTTAAAACAAAGCACTAGAGATCTCATTCTGTCAGCAACAAGGAAGATAAGAGCTATCAAAGGCCCGGATGGCAGTGACCTGCAAATTTTCATGGACCTCTCTCCCATAACTTTGGAAAAAAGGCGAGTAATGAGACCAATACTGCAAACTTTCATTTCACATAGAATCTCCTACAGATGGGGATTCCCATTCGCCCTAATCTTCCAGGCAAACGGGTCATTTCATAAAGTCAGTAACCCAGATGAAGGACACAAACTTTTACAACAACTACAACTAAAACAACCGCCCGGACAAGAACCCCATACCAACAACGACGCAAGCCAAAGGCCCATTAGGGCCTGGACGGAGACTACCAACAGTAAAAGCACAAAGAAAACCCGTCAAGAAAAGGCCACACCTCCAAGAGACACAGCAAATAAAAATCAGGAGAGAGTCACCTGAACAAAATAACCGTACAAACTCATCATTACGACAAAACTGGTTGAATCACTTCTAGGAATAATGAACAACAAACAAAACAAAGATCATCCCAGATACTATACAACTGCAACAAATAACACAAGAAAACAGCAAAGACATTAGCAACAAACACACCCGGTTGCTCGCACACGAAATAAATCTTGACATAAAGGATGATTAAGCTGAAACACACATTGAGTTCCTGTAGTCAGTTCAGATACAGGAAAACATAAAATTTGAGTAGTGCGCTAGACACTACAATAAGGAACTGAATTAAATAATACAGAATAGGCACTAGGTCATGGTTATTCTCCCAGTGGGAAAGCGGAGAACAGATCCCCTTTACTCTCTAAACTAAGGGTACTTCTACTGAAGTGCCAGGAGAATTTGTTGTTAACCATGGTTGCTTAATACAAGTTTACGTTAAACGAATGTTATGTATTTATGTTATGCATGTTACTAAAGTCATTTTGTGTTTGCTTACATTACAAGTGGCTCCACACAATTACACAAGGTCACGAGCCTCAAGGTCAACTGGACTCCGCAGGGGGAGGGCCCCGGGACCAGGAACAACAGACAGGTGAGAACAACCTACACAGACAAAAACCACGACACACACATGGCAGAGGTCACATTTAATCTCATTTCCCATAACATAAAGGGTTTTAATACCCCTTTCAAAAGAAGGAAGGCATTCCTCTTTTACAAAAAGTATAAACCGGCGGTGCTCTTCATACAGGAGACACATTTTGCCCAAGACAAACTACCAAAATACCTTCACAGGGAATACCCTACCTTTTACTCAGCCACACAGAAAACCAAGAGAGCAGGGGCCACAATAATAATACATAAATTGTTCCCATTTCAATTAGAACGTAAAATCTTGGATAAGGAAGGGGACTTCATTATCTTAATTGGATCGATACTAGGGAAAAAAATCACCCTAATAAGCCTCTACACACCCACCACTGCGCCACACAAATCCCTAATCAAACTACTGAATACCTTAATCCCTCTAGACACAGGGAAGATAATTTTGGGGGGAGACCTCAATCTCACTCTACAAGCCACACTGGACAGGTCGGGAAATAAATCAGACTTAAGATTTAGTAAGCAACTACAAAAGATTCAAATGCTAATGCAAAATAATAACATAATAGATGCATGGAGGGGACATCACCCCCTGGAAAGGGAATACACCTTCTTCTCCCCCACACATCAAACGTACTCCTGAATAGATATATTTCTGGACTCTGGGTTGTTTGACCACTCTAGCAACGCACAAATAATCCCCTGTCCATGGTCCGATCACTCTGCGGTGGCCATCACTTTGAACCTGAACACGGGGTTAAAATCCAAATTTAATTGGAGACTAAATGAGTCCCTTATTGCCATACCAGAAACAAAAATGCAAATACAATCAAAACTGACACAATACTTTGAACAAAATGAAAAACCAGAGACAGGAATAGGCTGGCTCTGGCTAGCCCATAAGGCCTATATGCGAGGATCCATTATAAGGATAGCCACCACTTACAAAAAGACCCTTAATCAAAAAGAGGCAGATTTAACTTAAAAATTACACAAACTAGAGACCTTAAACCAGATGAAGCTGACCCCTACAAGGACAGCGGAAATAGTAAAAACAAGACAAGAATTAGAAAGAATAAAGAATAATGCGCAGATCCCAACACACATTCCTGAAGCAGGCAAACAAATGCTCCCCAATGCTCTCCAGGAAACTGAAAACAAAACAACACAACAATCAACTATTCCAAATAAAAACAGCAGATGGCCATATAACCCAAAGCCAATCCAAAATACAAGAAACCTTTAAAAACTTATTCCAGAAAATCTACACATCAGAGAAAACCTCTACAACACACCAGATCCAAAACTATCTAAGCGGCCTAGATTTACCAGAAATAATAAACCACAGATCTAGAAGCCCTTAATACAGAAATTACACTAAATGAAGTCAGGGAAACAATTGAAGGAATGAAACTAGGAAAGGCGCCAGGACCAGATGGGTACCCAAATATTTATTACAAGACATTCACTGATCACCTGTCACCATACCTAGCCAAATTATTCAACGCCATACTCAAAGGGGAACAGATAGCTTACGAATTCACACAAGCAAGCCTCATTTTCTTCCCCAAGTAAGGCCGCGATCCCATAGAAGCCAAGAACTATCGACCCATCTCCCTATTAAACGGCGACCTTAAGATACTAGCAAAAATTATGGCCTGCAGAATCTCAAGATTCCTCCCAAAATTGGTACACAAAGATCAAGTTGGTTTCGTGCCGCACAGACAGGCGGGGGACAACATCAGAAGGATAATGAATGTTATGCATATAGCCAAGGCAAACAACAAATCACTCTGCACTATCGCTTTTGACCTAGAGAAAGCCTTTGATTCTCTAGAGTGGGGCTATCTGAAAGGAGTGCTACACAAAATGGGGATCAGGGGAAATTTTCTCAACGTCTTTACCACCCTATACAATAAACCCAAAGAATTCCTGAAACTAAAGGGGGAAAACATAAATTACATCGACATAGAAGAAGGGACGAGACAGGGGTGCCCCTTGTCACCATTACTATTCGCTTTGGCGATAGAACCTCTCGCACAGAGAATCAGGGCGGATGGGGGTATCAAGGGGGTTTGGGTTGGGTCCCACCAATTCAAATGCTGCATGTATGTAGATGACATTCTATGCACTGTGACCGAGCCGGAATCCTCTATACCCCTCCTGCTGGAGACCCTGGACCAATTCGGAATGATTTCGGGATTAAAAGTTAATTATAATAACACTGAGGCTATGGGCTCCAACACTCCGGAACAAACCTTAACCAGACTAAAAACAAAATATAACTTTACATGGTCCTCAGACCAAATCAACTATCTGGGAATAAAACTAACCCCCGACCTGTCTGGGCTGTGTGAGGCCAACTATCCACCTATATTCAAAACCCTATATGCAGACACAAAAATATGGAGTAAATTCCCGATCTCCTGGACAAGACGCATAAATTCCATCAAATTAAACATATTACCAAGGCTGTTGTACTTGTTTAGAACCCTCCCTATTCCCATAAAACGAAAAGACATAGACACATTTCAAAGGCATCTAACAAGATTCATATGGGGCAACAAAAAAACTTGAATTTCAAAGAAGCTGCTATATAGCAATTATAACACCGGGGGCATAGCGTGCTCGGACCTAAAAGCTTACTATACATCAGCCCAACTAGCATTCCTTCCCCAATCCCACTCCGTGGAGCACCAGCCAATCTGGGTATTTGTGGAGAACATACAAATGCACCCACATAAATGGGACAATGTGACATGGTCGCCCACCATACCACACGCATGCGAGAAACACAGCAACCCAATCATCAGACATATATTACACACCTGGTACAAAACCAACAAGGCACACCACATAATAAGAGGCCTATCAAACTTAACACCCACTTTAACAATCCCAACGATATGGGATACATTAGACAAGGACTCAATTAACTGGTGGTCCTTGAACAAACTAGACACCCTAGACAAATGGATACAAAATGATAAGGTCCTTACCTTTGACCAGCTCCGACATAACCATTACATCCCATTAAGAGAACATTTCAACTTTTGTAAGATAAAACACTACATAACAACGCTTATTAGGAAATGGGGAGCCCCCAGACCAAATTGGCTAAGCGTGATCTGCCAAAAAGCCCCACTCACAAAAGGCATCATAAGCACACTATATGCAGCAATTAGAGAGAAGCACAACAACAACACAGCTCCCTTTAAGTGGAAGTGGGATCAAAACATAGGAACCCCAAAAGACGATAAGGCCTGGGAGAAAACCTGCCTCAAACTTGTGAAGAGCCCCCTGAGCTATTCCCTTAGGGAAACATCCATAAAATTCCTCCATAGAGCATATTATACACCTGCAAAACTACACACCATTAACACGCGAATCCCCCCACAATGTTTCAGGCACTGCCAGGATAGGGGGACATTCGAACATATATGGTGGGAATGCCCCATAGCCCTAAACCTCTGGAACAAAGTGCTAAAACTAGCCTCAGCGACATTGCATACACTAATCCCTTGGTCAATTGCCACATGCCTCCTAGGAGAACCTATTACACATATTTCGAAAAGCCAGAATAAATGGTTTCAGTACCTGATGCTATCAGCATAAAGCCACATAGCTCAAAAATGGCGAACCCCAGACCTCAGGATACAAGAGGTAATACACAAATTAAATGGCATAATGTTGTTTGACAGATTCACACACACGACTAACAACACATACCCAAAATTTCTAGAAATATGTGGGGCATGGACAACCTCCACACAGGCAAAAGAAATATAACAAACATAAACACAGATAGCAGACAAACTAGGAGATAAACCAATTCAAGAAAAGTGAACTGCCCCCCCCCCCCCCCTTGCCGGACTCCACAGACCAACGCCAAACGGCAAGACTCAGAGGTGAGTGACCTACTTCAAACTACTGTCTAGTATACATACAAACATGGTCCCTCGACATGAAAGGACGGAAAGAAGAATCATTAGACACAAGCACAAGAATGACACTGTAGTTAAAGTTGTTATATCCAGTTAATTTTATTTTGTATGTTAAAAACTGTAACAAGAGGTAGCATATAATACTAAAACCATCAGAAATCTCAAAAACAGGCAAACAACCATGCTACCAGTTTATTGTTACTTAGAAAGGTTAAGAAAAAGGAAAATGTAATGGAACTGTCACTAAATGAAAATGTCACCATCATATAAGTTTACGGTTAAGCAATCTACAACATAAATTTGGCCTGCGAGCCATCGCTGAAACATTAATACTGTATAAGATTTACAACTCTGTGACAAAAAAAATATTGAAACAAAAACAATAAATAACTACTTTCTTTACATTAAAGCTTAATATACTGGTACTAGCACAGTTGCATTACTAAAGGCACTCAGTATTATTGGCAATTGGTTTCAAAAATATTTGTAAAACAAAATGTGAAATGATGATAATATGCACCATAACTGTGATCTGTAAAGCAGCGTTTTGAAATGAAATTTTATATTTTATATTTCGTGGATATATCCAGTAGATGGCACATATTATCACATAAGTGGTTATGGCACAAAATGTTTGTGCGCCTTCTTAAATCCTTCTGAAATAACATGACTTATTTGTAGATTTGGCCTGTGTATGATGACTTGATTCTTGTTCCTTTATTGGGCTTGTCCTTGCAGTTATTGGAAACGTTTGGTCACACATCGTTGTCAGTTTTGTGAGTTTGTAAGATATTAAGGTTGTTAAACTGCATGGAGTGCTAGATCCAAGTGACAATCTATAAGCCAGTAATGTCACAGATTCCTATCAGCAGTGGCAGCATGTGAGTTTGCATATAGCAAGAAAAGGTGCCTTGTTCAACTATCACACCTTGTAATTGTGACTGAGGATTTTTTTTTAACAAAAATTGTGCAGTAATCATCTCTATATGCTTTTGAAAAAATATCGAAACATCGCTATAGAATTATTATTACACTTGTGTTGTTTGGTTTGTTAGGGTTGAATACATACACCACCAGGACAAAAGGAGCTCCTTAAGTTGGAGTTTTGATCGAATCCTCACCACAATAATACACAGCATCACTTACTGTGCTCTTCACTACTGAAGGAATATCAACGGACAGTCTTCATAAATAGTCATCCTAGAGAGATGGAAATTTCTTTCTAAATGGTTCACAAACTGAGATGAGGAATTGGAGTGATATACATAGTAAAGATAGTCTGTAAAAAGTAAATTCAGCTCCATGATTTGATGTACCAAAGGTTCCTGAACATGAGCTTTTTAACTATTGTGCAGTGGCACTCTGTGGTGTTCTGGCCACGTGTACCGTACTAATCTAAGCTGCTCTGTCACCGTTAGTTTGTATAATTATTATTATCATCCTTTATTTGTAACGTGCAAACATATTCCGTATCGCTATAATGCGGGAAGTTTGAGTCAGATACAGTATTTACACGACGCAAAGGAATGGAGGTCCCTGTCTTTGAGCATAAAATCAAACATACTCAGTGCTTAACCTTAAGAACTTGGCAAGATTGAAAATGCAATATTCAAACAGTAAACAGTATGGGTGAGGTATAGAAGGATGATGTGTGTAATAACTTCATCTCCACGTTGCTGGTTTTCAGTGATCACAGTTCCTTCTGATTAGGAGTCTTTTTCCTTTTCCATGATTATGTGTGTCTATAAAAACAAACAAACAAAAAGAAAAGTCAGCATTTCATCTCCAGCTTCTGCCAATTTATACACACATATATTATACACACTTTGATGCTGGGAAAAAAATGAAGCACACAAAGAAGGAGAAGGCAGAGGTGGAGATGGATATAAGAGGTCATTGAAACAATGGACATGTGCTTGATGGAGCTTAGAGGCGCAATGGCTGACAGATGTTCCTAGTGTGCCACGCACTTTTTTGTTTACATTACAAATCATACTGCATTAAAAGAAACGTCATGATACTTTCATGTAGTTTAGATTTCTGTGATAACATTACAAGACAACAGCACCACCTACTATCAGAAACGTACACTTAACAAAAAGTTAAACAAAAACTTCAAAATCACCAGAAACTTTTATCTTTCACAGAGACAGAAAATAATAAGACAACTACTGACTGATCTTCCTACTAACCAAGACTCGGAAAGCCTCTTCATAAGAATGATTGAGTCCCTCAAGAGGGAGCTAGGCAAAATGACCAAGGAGTTATCACAACAAAGTCATCAACTCAGCAATAGAACAACTACAATAGAACAAAAAGTTAAAAAGTCTAAGGAAAAATATAATTATCAGAACTGGCTAACCTCAAATGGTCAGGTTGTGGTTAGGGCATGACACAGTCATGCCAAGCCCCTTTAAAATGTACCAACGTATCTAGTAATATTATAATGTTTACAATAGTGATCTGATTTAGTAGTGACTCATTTTA
The DNA here is from genome assembly GCA_027410445.1 of Discoglossus pictus. NCBI lineage: Eukaryota > Metazoa > Chordata > Amphibia > Anura > Alytidae > Discoglossus > Discoglossus pictus. The sequence continues at coordinate 276,404,961 of CM050168.1, read as the reverse complement.
AAGTACCCTCCTGGAATGTGGTCCTTTCAAAGGGGGAGAACTATTGAAAAGAAAATAGAAAAACTAGGGCCTCATCAATTTCTCCAATTTGTAGTTACTGAAGCCCGTACCGTAACAAGCAAAATTTACAGGTATAAAAATGGCCTTCTTTTAGCACCCCACAATCGATCTGTGGGCTACAGGCTGAAACGCAACTGCGGTGGCCAAATTCGAAACTCTGAACCAGCAAAGCCTTTGATCTTACAAGTCCGCAGCAGTTACAATCGCTAAAATCGCAAATCACTATTAAATTGTTACAGTTCCTCAATCCCGCAAATTGTTTCACACCCATAAATGGGAAATGTAGCTAAAAAACCCTACGAATACCAGATGGCACTGTAAAAACATTCGGGGAAAGTGATGAAAGACATTATAATCAATTGCACAACAGTCTCAAGTTCGCAAAATTGCAATAAAAAAACATTTTTTTTACGTATTTCTGTGCTATATTGATCCCAGCAATCAATGTGTTATTACATATAATTGAACTTGCCTAGACAAGAATAGTAGATTTTTAGATTTTTTACATATTGCATTATTTCTTCACAACTCAGATCAGACATGGTTGCAGACCACTAAATGGATGTTTCCGATGTGGGTGATGTAAAATCTGTAGATACATAAGACCTACAAAAACCTTTATGCATCCCTTCAGATTGTAATTTTGTGAGTTTTCAATCTTGTATGGCGTTTAAAAAAAAGCACCATGTATATAAGATTTCAAACTCAAACGTAGAGCCCCCTTTTTCCTTTTTTTCCTTTTTATCTTTATACTTAACCTCTGTACAGCTCTACGGAATATGTTGGCACTTTATAAAAAACTACTACAACGAATAATAATAATAATAATAATAATAATAATAATAATAATAATAACGGGTTTCCTATAAAGATTTGTTTTAATTGCAGTACTACTGGCATAACTCATCTGTGACAAGATCTATGTCGGGGAAAAAAGCTGTCAATTCAGGCGCAGAGTTGGGGGAACATTTGTATTTGATAATTAATAATATTGGTACACCAATAACTCAGCACCTCAAATCCTATCATTTTAAGAATGTTTCTCAAGTTCTGCTCAATAGATGGTGCAACTCTGGGACCTAGAAAAGGTGATATAGATCGAATCCTTATGACTAATGAATGCAAATCCCGAGGGTCTAAATGAAGGATTCACCTTCAGTGCTCTTGTGATGATAGCCCTTGATAGAGATTACATGATGGATCTTCTTCCTGCTATATTCACTACATTTAGTAAATTCCTTTCTGATTTTATTTAGTTTATTTATTTTATCAGTGAGAGAATAACAAAAATACAAACAAGAAAAATGCATGTCCCAGGTGTCTTTTATACAGGTAACGAGCTGAGATTAGGAGCACTCTCTTGGTGAGAAGGTGACAACAGTTGGTGCGATTATTCGCAAATGGAAGAAACACAAAATAACTGCCAGTCTCCCTCTGTCTGATGCTTCATGCAAGATCTCACCTTGTGGAGTTTCAATGATCATGAGAGCGGTGAGGAATCAGCCCAGAACTACACAGGAGGATCTTGTTAATTATCTCAAGGCAGCAGGGACCATAGTCACCAATTGGAAAACAATTAGTAACACACTACGCCATGAAGGATTGAAATCCTGCAGCGCCCGCAAGGTCCCCCTGCTCAAGAAAGCACATGTACAGGCCCATCTGAAGGGTGCCAATGAACATCTGAATGATTCAGAGGAGAACTGGGTGAAAGTGCTGTGGTCAGATGAGACCAAAATCAAGCTCTTTGGCATCAACTCAATTCGCTGTGTTTTGAGCCTATGACCCCAAGAACACCATTCCCCACCTTCAAACAAAGAGGTGGAAACATTATGCTTTGGGGGTGTTTTTCTGCTAAGGGGACAGGACAACTGCACTGCATCAAAGGGACGATGGACGAGGCCATGTACCGTCAAATCTTGGGTGAGAACCTCCTTCCCTCAGCCAGGGCATTGAAAACAGGTCATGGATGGATATTCCAGCATGACAATGACCCAAAACACACAGCCAAGGCAACAAAGGAGTGGCTCAAGAAGAAGCACATTAAGGTCTTGGAGTGACCTCCAAACCTTAATCCCATAGAAAATCTGTGAAGGAAGCTGAAGGTTCGAGTTGCCAAACATCAGCCTCAAAACCTTAATGACTTGGAGAGGATCTGCAAAGCGGAGTGGGACAAAATCCCTCCTGAGATGTGTGCAAACCTGGTGGCCAACTACAAGAAACGTCTGATCTCTGTGATTGCCATCAAGTACTAAGATGAAGGGGTCAAATACTTATTTCCCTCATTGACCTGCAAATAATTTTATAACTTTTTTGACATGCGTTTTTCTTTCCTTTTTTTTTAAATTCTGTCTCTTACTGTTAAAATACACCTACCATTAAAATTATGGACTGATCATTTCTTTGTCAGTGGACAAACGTTCAAAATCAGCAGGGGATCAAATACTTTTTCCCCACTGTATATATATATATACACATATGCATACATACATACATCTATACTAGCAAGTGTATATTTAAGCTGATGTCTAAATATTGCATAAACATATTTAGATGTCAAATGATGTTCAAGTTATTTCCCTTTATTCATGGTTTAATGTATATCTAATGTGGCACCAGTCATTGCACACTTCTAATGTGAGTTGTATATCATGCATGGGCTGATCACATCATATTAAGTCATGCTCATTATTATTCAGCTTCAAACTTGCTTAAAACCCGGATTAGTTTTATATGTGATTATTTTCCATCATATTTAGTCGAGTTTATGGTAAAACCAGTGGCAGAGCTAGTGCACGGAGGGCACCGGTGCAAAAGAAAATTGCCCCCGGCCCTGCCCCCAAGACAGGGCAGGTGAATTTTTCTGCTCTTCCTGGCCCCCCTCCAGCATCAACTCACACAGTAGATAGGCTGCACTTTGGCTCTTATGGGCACAGGCTACAGACACAGGATGCAAATTGGGGGGCCGCAAGGGGCCAGGGCAGGCAGTTTCAGGGACAGCACTACAAAAGAGCAACTTATGAATACAACAAGATAACAATCTATTAACTAGTAGTAATTTGTTCAGATAAAGACACTTATGGTGGAAAGTAGTTTAATAAGTGTATGGTAAAACCAGTGGTGGTTTATAGATGGCCACTGTGCAACAACAAAACACAAAATTGGCCCCCCAGGCAGGGGATTTTTTTTATGCTTCCTGGCGCCCCTCCAGCATCAACTCACACAGTAGATAGGCTGCACTTTGGCTTTTACAGGCACAGGATTCAGATTGGCACTTGCAGACACAGTATGTGCTTGAGCTGTTACAGACACAGGGCTTTGGTACATTGCACCAGCGGTAGCTCTGCCTCTGGGTAAAACATTCAAGAACTCAAATGTAAGATTACATTTTGAGCCTAAATTAATATACTTTGTCTTATTTGTAGACATCTTCTACCAGGCCTAAGCAGTCTTAACTTACTAACAGATATATACCAACAGAGATGATTTCACTAAATACACCCCACTGAGTACCTTAATGACCAGATATATGTGATATGTCTCTGTAGTGACTTGTTATATGTATGAATATACTGTAGATTACTGATGGGGACAAGCAAGAAATCGGTTGTCAGATATTCCTGCATCTTCCAGCGTAGGAACAATTTCAGGAGTCATACAGCCCCATTAAATTTGAACCTCGTAATGGCTGTGTTACAGAGCTATTAAATTAGACCATGCCACGAGCTATGGGACGGAGACGCAAACCTGTAAACCATTCTTGCGCACATTGCATGTGTGGCCTGAACATGTTCAATTAGTCAAACCCGTAGTTATGGGTTTAGAGGGAGCCAATGGCAAAATAGATCGTCATCATTAAGTCATTGAAAAATGGAGGGTGTATTTCAAAGCCATACATGTTTCAATTACGAGTTTTGATCAGACCCGCATTCCAGAAAAAATGCAATATTAAAAAATCAGTAAATATGATATTCAAATCCACGCAAGTTCCGTTATATGTATTAACACATTGAGGAAATTTAATAGGACTGATGGAATACCAGCGATCTTCAAACTGAACTCCAAAATTATAAGTGTGCTTTTCAACACATTGTCCAAAATTAATTAAATAAAATGTTGTTAGTTTTCTATTTCCTGCACTTCATATGGGTCATCTGTCATTTGAGCCGAATTGAAGAAATGTCTGCTGAAGAAGTTATAAGAAACGTATCTTCTATTCTGATACCCTTGAGACTAATGTTTAGATCCCACTGATATTGGCTTTCTAAATTCTTACCCAGGAATACCAGCTTTACTCTGTGGACAGCAAACCTTTAGAATTTCCTTGTGATTAAAGTTGATTACCTATCATTAAAAGCATGTCTACTACCACCAAATCCTCACACTCCCCTTTTGAAGAACAGTATCCTGTGTAGCTGCTTCACCCTGATAATTTGAATTCAGGGTTAACACCAAATTAAGTTATATATCAAGGTCACCTATAAATGACATTTAACTCCCTAAAACACACTTGTCCTCTATTCAGCACTCAACACCACCACTCACCACTTTGGAATATAATGGAGCATCGGATGCAGAATGCCTCTCTCTGGGCACTCTAAAGCAGTTTGTTGTCTTCTCTTTTGTATTGCACCACTGAAAAGAAATAAAAAACAATCAGTGTCTGCAATGTGGCACTAGGGAATCCCTGGGGACAGATGGCTCTCCTATGTATAAACATATAGGTATCAGGCCTGGCTTATGGTTTTCTTTCAGATTAGGTATCCAGTGGACAATAGGGTTGTGGCGGCCAACACCATTAATTCAGATCAGCTAAATACCATGGGCCTCATTCAATTGCGATTCGGCCAATTGAATAGGGCTCTAAATAAGCACATAGCATATTTTTTTTACAGAAGTTTTTAGTTAGTGAAGACCTTGCTTTTGGATAAATGTTCACTAACTAAAAACTTCTTTAAAAAAAATATGCTATGTGCTTATTTAGAGCCCTATTCAATTGTCCAAATTGCAATTGAATGAGGCCCCATTTGTGGTGTTTCTGTGGGGGCGTCTAGGAACTTTCATATTGGTCCATTCCTTATTCTTTGTTCATCTCTTCCTATATTTTAGAATTGGAATCTGTTAACTTTTTGTTTATGTGTATTGAGAGAAGATGGTTGACCTGTGCAATTGGGTCAAGTCCTATCTAACCTGGACTTTGCTACATTAAGATAAATGGAGGCAACTCTTCAATAGTGGTGGTGTATTCTTGTTTAAAGTGGAGCATTTGGATGACTGGGTGGGACCGATCTATTTCTCGTCTGTTTTTGAGTCTGCATATTATATTTTTTTATATTTCTTATTTTATGTGCAGTTATGCATATTTTGTATATTTGAAGATACGCTATAATCAGTAATATATTTGTAACGGAACCCATCACTGTTTTACCCTGTGTTATGGTTATTTAATTATTATGGTTAAAATATGATCACATTGCTATACTGTCGATATGTTGGTTTATGCTCTGCAGGATATTAACTCAGACCATTGCAGACACCTAGCATAATACATAATCCTATTAGGGTCTCTTAGAGGCAGGAGAGCCCTATTGTGTAAAGTGTTCACATTGTGAAAGATGGAACAAAGAGAAGCATTATCAAGTTAAGAAATATTAGCAATCTGGCTGACTTGAAGGATGTACTTAGGATGTTGGTCAAAATCTTAGGGAGTGTAGTGAGTACTTACGTTACATAAAACGATAGCTAGAAGAACAAGTGAAAGAGGGACAGCAATAACAATTTGTATGCCATCTGTGAAGACACAAAAAAGCAAAACAAATGTATAATTACAGTGTATTTTATATAGAACACAATATAATGCTTACATTGAGGCAAAATCTACATCTTTTGTGAAATAGGCATATGATTTTATCTAATCCTTAAACTTGCACTGAAAGACCTCAGTGACATTGCCCACCTTATATTACACTATTCTAAGCAGCAACAGTCTTATTTATATACTTTTTTTTTGTATAAACTATTTTTGTACCTAAAAAGCATGAACCGTATTTTTTTCTTATTTGTACAACTATTTTTATTTTCAGTAATAATTAAAATAAAATAGGAACTTTGTCACAAGAAATAAACAAAATCTTGATAATGAATTAAATATGTCATGTTGCATGAAGCAAAGCACAGATCCAACATATTAATGGTAAATGTTCTCAGGAGCAACTGAACCAGCTTGTCTGGTTGTGATGGTGGGTCCCCCTCTCTGCCAGGTGTGATGTTGCCACAAATATGTTTTGGTTTTCCATTGGAACGCCGACCAATTTCTTCTGCACGCATGTGAAGTACAAACTAACACGGTCTAGTAAACAAGTGCAGGACTTTAATTTCACGCATGCGCAGAAGTGGGAACTACATTCCAAATTATGCGTTTGTAACTACAGAATGCCGTAAGTCGGAGGGGTACATAGAGCCCTATTCAATTGGCCAAATTGCAATTACATGAGCCGTAAAGCAGCCCATTACTGATAATTAATTGGCTACATTTAACAACTCACATTCCAATTGCGAGTCACAGTCTCAAAATCCCTGAGGTTGTCAAAAACGTAACTCTGTCCTATATACTCCATTGATTTTACAAGCCCGCAAATGTTACCAGTGCTAAAGACCAAAGATTCAACAAGCCTGTGATTGTCTTCAAACCTGTAAATGGCAAATGTATCAAAAAATTATAAGAGTACTAGATAGGACTCGCAAGGGGGTTATATAGAGGGGGGTGTTATAAGAGGGGAGAGAGAGAGAGAGAGAGGGCAGAGGGAGAGTGAAGGGAGGAAGTGTGAAGGGGAGAGGAGGATAGAGTGAAGGGAAGGGGGAGGAGAGATAGGCGAGGGAGCGAGAATGTTAAAGAGAGAGGAAATAGAGAGAGGGAGGAGAGAGAGTGAAAGAGCGTGGAGAGAGGCTGTCCATTCCTTCCCCTTTTGTTCATCTCGTTCTATAAATTTAACTTTTTGTTTATGTGTATTGAGGGAAGATGCTTGACATGTGCAATTGGAGCCATATCCTATCTACCTGAGCCATATCCTATCTACCCTGCACTTTGCTGCATTAAGATGAATGAAGGCAACTCTTCAATAGTGGTGGTGTATTCTTGTTTTTTTTAAGTGGAGCATATGGATGGCTGGGTGGGGCCCATTTGTTTCTCTGTTTTTTGGTCGGTGTGGGATTTATGGATATTTCTTATTTTAGGTGCAGTTATGCATATTTTGTATAATTTGAAAGATCGCTATAAACAATATTATATTTAAGGAAGTTAAGAAATATTAACAATAATCAGACTGACTTGAAGGAGGTACTTAGGATGTTGGTCAAAATTTTAGGGAGTGTAGTGTGTACATACAAGTACGTAGATGTTTTAGATATAATAAAAACGTTTTATTTGTTAAATGAAAGACTGATAAAATAGATTGTCCATGTACTATAATAATGTGTGTACAGTTAATTATTGAATTTCTTTAGTTAATGATTAAATGATAAAATCAGTGTGTATAGACAAAAATCAATGTCGCTTTTTTTCTGTTTTAGGACAGCTCTGTCCACCCCCTGGAGACAGAATAAGGGGTGGAGAGAAGCAGGTTTTCAGGAAGCTAAAATACAGATTTCAAAAGTTTTTAAAGCTATGTTGATTTTTATTTTAAAATTCTCATTTTATTACTAATCAGTAATTATGGAAAAACTAAACCTTATTGTAAAAGCGCTACAAAATGTGTGAGAGATGTACATGGCTCTTTCATGGTTTACATGCTCCCACAGTTGGAGTACAACAAGCTTCAATCCTATGCCCCATACTCTTCTCCATTTTTACATCCTTCCTTTTAACCCAAAACTAATAAGTCCGGGGATGCTCATCAGAGAACAAACTAACCTTAATAGGTTAGTTCTGTGGACATGATAATCCACTCTGAGAGCAACCTCTTTTAGCCACTTGTGCCCTTCACAGGGAGAAATATCCTGTAGTTTATCAGTCTGGTCCCACTTACTAGAGTGACCCAGCCCCAAAATACCAGGCAATTCTACCCTGAACATGAGAAACAGCAAACTCCAGACGAGTTTCAGCCTTCATTGGGCCTCGTCAGTGAGGTGCAGCTGTACTTCCTTGTAACCCTAATAGAAGCTGTTGGATTTCAGTATCATATATTCAGATAACCCTGTAATCTACCTCTCAGCATCAGATCTAACCCCCTCTCTTCTAGCACAAGTATGCAATTGCCTATCAAGAATATCCCTCTGGATTTCCACCCATCAAATTTAGCATGTCACTATCTTACAAAAGAGAGAACTAAAATTTAAATACATTTGCTCATCATACAATATCTCTGACTGTAGGCCTTCCCATCAGTCTACAACTTTAAGCCACAGTGAACATCTCCATGTGACTCATCTACCACTCTCTATGCAGGGTGGTGCATTGTACCAAGGCAATGTAGGGGAGATTCAGTAGAGAACAGGTAACTCCTTCCTGTCCTTGCTCTCCTCTTTCCTTAATCCCCCTACCGCTACCCCTCCACCTCTCACTACCCCATCTACCTCTGCCACATCTCACTACCCCCCTGCCTCTCACCACCCCAATGTCTCACAGAAACCCAACTGCCTCTCATAAACCCTGCCCTCTTTCAGTACCCCTACGGCCTCTCACTCCTCCTGCAGCCTCTCACTCTCCCCTGCTGCCTCCATCAACGTTATGCTGCCTCTGCCTACCACATGCTACCCTTCTCTGACCCCACTGCCTCCCTCTATCCCTCACTAGCTCTCTCTACCTCACCGACTTCAACTGAAGTCAGTCTATTTCACAGAGTTGCTTTTGCCTGAATGAGTAATGAGCGATGTACCGCACAGAACATAATGAACATTAATTAGAATCAGGTGCAGAAGCTTTGAGTGAGGGAAACGGACCTCACAAACCACAGGACCCTTGAGACCATGTACACCTACAATGCGTGATTGCTTGCATAGCTCAGTTGTGTCCGACACTCTGTGACCTCATAGACCGCAACACACCATGTTGATTCACTTGATATTCATGGCAGAGATACTGGAGTAGGTTGCCATTTCATTCTCCAGTGGGCCACAGCATACAGCTCCTGGTATTCCTAGGTGGTCTCCCATACCAGTTCTGAGCAGTACCTGCATGGCTTCAGGGTGGTGTGACCTCTTGGTTCCCTAACTGGTCACAGTAGTGAAAGCACCGAATCCCACCGACTGGCCCACCAAGGAACCCACTACAATACATTGCGACAAAAAACTTGACACTAACATGGACATTAAGGTACTCTGGAAAACCATACAAAACCAGGGCTGAACTTTTTGATATTATATCAAGTATAACAAAATTGGTCTGCTTTATGAATGCCGATGCTGTTCTAGTCCATGTGAGTGGCCTGATATTTATTAACTCATTTATTCCCGAGATCGATATAACCCCAAAATGACACATGAAGAAAAAAGTGCGAGCTTGAGCAATTAATTCTAATGTCTGTCATCGCTTTCCCAGTCTTTTAAAGTGCAGTATTGATTTTATATTTGCATTTACAGTGCTACGAACAGTTGTTTAACCCCTTTGCGAATCCTATCTGGTACTCTTAGGATTTTCTTCTACACTTGCCGTTTACGTGTGCGAGAACATTTGCGGATTTGAGGAATTATAGCAATTGAATAGCGATTTGTGATTGTAACTCTTGAAAGATCAAAGGCTTAGATGGGTTGTAAGTTATGATTGTAACAACCCCAGGGATTTTCAGCCCGTAGACCGTTTGCGGCTAACGAAAAAACGCCAATTGAATGGCATTGTAGTTCACAGGCTAGGTTGAGGGGCCCCGGTAGCTACAATTTCTCAATTTTATGAGGCTCTGTATCTTTTCTTTATATCTTACCAGAAGTGGGACATATATCTTGTATCTTCAAAGAGTTGTTTTTCTCATCAGCAGGATTCTGCACCACACACAGAAACTCTGTTATCGTTGACTCTGGCTGCAGGGACACTTGGATGGCACTTCCATTCTCACGGGGCTGGTACTCTTGGTCTTTGTTTCTGTACATCCATGTGAAGGCCAGGATAGGGGGGTTTGTTGGAACTGAACAATGAAGAGTGGCATTACACCAGCCTCTTGCATTTAGAATCTTTTCTTTTGTTATATTTGGCTCAGGAACAGCTTCTGTGATCAGAATAAAATAATCAGTTCTATATAGGTAGTTAACCATTTATCCATGTTTGTAGTGCGGAGTATAATTATATAGTACAAATATTATACTATGCTACTGCATATTAAAAATGACTTTAAAAGTTTTAAATTAGCTCTGAAAACAATTGCTCAGCATGGCTAGTCAATAGAAAGACTGTATTACAAATTTACTTTTGAGACATCAGGGGTAATACACTATTCAATATATGAGTTATTAAGGACATAAGTGGCTGGCATGCTGTAAAACTTCACACAGGACTCCAGAGTAATCCTGTAACTTAGCTAACCCTAACAATTACACCTAAACCCTTATACTTAAGCTGCCTATTAGATAAGTTGGTACCAAGCCCCAACAAAGGATTGCTACCTTTCTTCTAATGAAATCCTATTGTTAGCCAGCCTGGAAATCCTAGACGGATCTTGTTTCTTCCTATTTTTTTAATAAAAACCTGCAACTCTACTTATTTGCACCATTAAAGGATCAATGTATGTCTATTTTGGTTATGTCTTACTCTAGACCGTCCCACAATTCCAGGCTTTAGTCTTCAAAACGTTGCAAAAGCTGATGTTTGGATAAGAAATACGTGATGAGCGAGACTCACAGAGACTCAATAATGACATGTGAGTGATGTAAGATATGTACAAAGATGTGACTATTAAGCGAGCCTGCTTAAAAGATGGATGCTTTTTTAAACAGTCAGCAGAGAAAACATTGGAAAGACCATGGTCTTGGGACTTCATCCCTTCAAGGAGCTTATTCAGTTGATGTAAGGATTTTAGATGCGTAAACAGAAAAGCTTTGTCTACAGAGGGACCACCTAAAGGAGTTAAATCTATGGCTTTCTGGATGCCAAACAAAGATGTGGGCTTACTCCCTGATTAGATGGCCAAGAAAAAACACAAATGAGGATAGCAAAAATGAACAATGATTAGTGAGATATTGTGATGAAGGTCATAGTCATAAAAGGTAACAAATAAATAATTGTGTAAGCAGGAATTTGATAAATCAAATATAGTTCTTATGCAGAACTTCTAGTTTTCTTTTAGCAGGTGTGGAGGTGACTAAGCCTGTGTCATAGCCTTTGGGAGACATACGTACCAATATACATGTGACGTCATCTCTTATTTTCCAACTGCCCCTTAATCATATGCTCTTGGATGTCTACGTCCATCAACTCAAACTGAACATGTCAAAGACTGAGATCCTAATCTTCTCACCCTCTACTACAGCTTCCACTCGTTAATTATCGTTCACTGTCGTTAATGCCCTCGTTACTCCCACCTCACATGCCACTGCCTTGAGGTTCTATTGGACTCTTCACCCTCCTTCATTCCTCCTATACAATCACTAACTAAATTGTGTTTCTTCCATCTAAAAAACATCTCCAAAATACGTCCGGTCTCACACAAGACACAACTAAAATTTGAATACATTCTCTCATCATATCTTGCCTGCAACTCACTCCTTGGTGGCCTCCCCATCACTGGTCTGTCTCCAACCCATATTGAATGCATGCATCAGAATCATCTACCACACTCAAGGCTCAGTGTCTGCAGCTCCTCTCTATCAAACACTCCACTGGCTTCCCGTATCCTCCAGAATAAAAATTTAAAATCTAACTCAAAAAGCCCTCAACAGCAACAATGCACATCCTTATATTACTGATCTCATCTCAAAATACTCCCACCTTTGGGACTTTTCTCGTGCTAATCCTTATTCTATGGAACTCCATGCCTCACTCCACTAGACTATCCTCCTGCTTCAAAACCTCACGCAAAATACATCTGTTCAAAGAAGCTTATCACCTTCAGCCTTAACATGCACAACAGATCTTTCACCCTCCGCACCACACCCAGACCCATTAGATTGTAAGTTTGTGAGTTTGCTGAATTGTAAGGATGCTTTAGGGAGAGCTCCATGCACACTAGATTCTAAACTCAAATACAGGACCCTCCACTCTTTGCAATATGTCAATTTTGTTTTGCCTTGTACTTAATCCTTGTACAGTGCTACAGAATATTTTGGCGCTTTACAAATAAAGATAACAACAATAATAAAAAATGTTACTGTCTTCAAAAGTACGTTGAGTTGTATACACATGTTTAGTACAGTAAAATCCCCATTATCCGGCACCTATTTCCGGATAAGTGTAGTTGCAGGTTAATCGGGAGTCATCATTCACTATTTTGACTCTGACTGGGAGTCAGAATAATCTCAATTAAGCATTTCAAAGATCCCTGCAGTTAAAGAAAAAAAAAAAGACCGTTGTTTGTCAAGTAAGTACCAAACTAACAATATTAGCGGCTCTGTAATACATGGGCATAAATAGTTTTTGGGGAAAATCTGAATTTTTGAAGACTCTGTTTATAAGTACAGGGATTCATTTTGTGTTTGTTACATCACTCCATCAAAGCTGAATCATAAGTGGGTGTGTTTTGCTATCAGTGGAAAGAGGGGAGGAAAAGGAAGAACCAGAGAGCCATTGTAAAGAGAATAAGACAAAACTGAAATAGAAGATGCACTTACTGTTCATTAGCAGAGCCCTGGCATCATTCATTGCAACAATGGCTCTTCAGAAATGCAAATGCCCCTCTCTCACACACATAACTTCCATCAATGTATCATGGATCCCACCAGGGTTCTGCAGAAGCATCAATATTATGTTTTTTCCTAATTAATAACTTTATGTATGATTTTTTCATGCTTAATTATGCTCTGAGTCAGACTTAAAGTTTCCAAAACAATTTGTTTTCATTGTCCTTTAAGGTAAAGTAAAAAAAGTCAAAATAAACTTGCATAAAAATATATATAACTAGCGACTTGCCCGTCAAAAAATGACGGCAGTGAGATGTGTATGTTTGGAAAGTTGTTTAGTTATTAATATACGTATTTGACACTTGTAAGGTTTTAGTTATGATGAAATAAGTGCTATTGTGATATTAAACATGCTTATTTTTGTAAAATGTTCTTTTGTTGAACATTAACTGTTAAAGCATTTTGTAGATCAGATTACTCCCTGGATTAATGTTTAACATAAAAGACAACATTTGCATTGTGACTTAAAAAGTGGTTGAGCTCTTAAAATGAACTTTGTAATATGTCTAAGTAAAGAACTTGAAAGTGTATTTTTTTAAACTTGAACTTTCTTATCTGTCTAACTAAGGAACTTGAAAAACATTTTTTGAAACTTGTAACATTAGAAACAGTAACATAGTTAATTAACATTTTAACATAATTTGTGAAAATAATGCAAGGCAAGTGTTTTGTGAGGCTTATCATCCACAAACAGTACTTCCATTAATTATGACTGAATTGTTTATTGATTTGTATTTTTCAATAGTTGAACTTTGTTTGTTGCTCTGATTTAAAACGTGGTTGACCTCTTAACATGAACTTTGTAATATGTCTAAGTAAGAACTGGAAAGTATATTTTTTGAAACTTGAACTTTCTTATCTGTCTAAGGAACTTGAATTTTTTTTTTCAAACTTGTAACATTAGAAACGGTAACATCATTAATTAACATTTTAACATAATTTGTGAAAATAATGCAAGGCAAGTGCTTTCTGAGGCTAATCATCTATAAACAGTACTTCCATTAATTATGAGTGAATTGTTTATTGATTTGTATTTTTCAATGGTTGACCTTTGTTTGTTGCTCTGATTTAAAACGTTGTTGACCTCTTAACATGAACTTTGTATTATCTCTAAGTAAGGAACTGGAAAGTCTCTTTTTTGAAACTTGAACTTTCTTATCTGTCTAACTAAGCAACTTGAAAAACATTTGTTTGAAACTTGTAACATTAGAAACAGTAACATAGTTAATTAACATTTTAACATAATTTGTGAAAATAATGCAAGTCAAGTGTTTTGTGAGGCTTATCATCCACAAACAGTACTTCCATTAATTATGAGTGAATTATTTATTGATTTGTATTTTTCAATGGTTGACCTTTGTTTGTTGCTGTGATTTAAAACGTGGTTGACCTGTTAACATGAACTTTGTAATATGTGTAAGTAAGGAACTGGAAAGTATATTTTTGGAAACTTAAACTTTCTTATCTGTCTAAGTAAGAACTTAATTTTTTTTATTCAAACTGGTAACATTATAAACAGCAACATAGTGAATTAAGATTTTAACATAATTTTTTATTAAAAGTATTACCATTTGAATGTAAGAACAGTTGAACTTTAAATTAATAAGTATTGTAAACTTGAGGTAATGTTTTTTTAACATGCACGTTGTATCTCAAGAATTGTTAACTTAAATATACATTGAATCCAGAGGAAGGCAAACAGTAAAAACCCTCCTTGAAACGTAGCCAATTGTATCATAGAGGGGAAAAAATTAATTCCTTCCTGACCCCATTAACTGGCCATCAGATTACTCCCTGGATTAATGTTTAACATAAAAGACAACATTTACATTGTGACTTGAAACGTGGTTGAGCTCTTAACATGAACTTTGTAATATGTCTAAGTAAAGAACTTGAAAGTATATTTTTTGAAACTTGAACTTTCTTATCTGTCTAACTAAGGAACTTGAAAAAAAAATTGAAACTTGTAACATTAGAAACAGTAACATAGTTAATTAACATTTTAACATAATTTGTTAAAATAATGCAAGGCAAGTGTTTTATGAGGCTTATCATCCACAAACAGTACTTCCATTAATTATGACTGAATTGTTTATTGATTTGTATTTTTCAATGGTTGGCCTTTGTTTGTTGCTCTGATTTAAAATGTGGTTGACCTCTTATCATGAACTTTGTAATATGTCTAAGTAAGG
Source organism: Discoglossus pictus (assembly GCA_027410445.1). Lineage (NCBI taxonomy): Eukaryota > Metazoa > Chordata > Amphibia > Anura > Alytidae > Discoglossus > Discoglossus pictus. The sequence goes on along the minus strand of CM050168.1, from coordinate 276,389,890 downwards.
AACTGGAAAGTATATTTTTTGAAACTTGAACTTTCTTATCTAAGTAAGGAACTTGAAAAAAAAATTGCCAAACTTGTTACCTTAGAAACAGTAACATAATTAATTAACATTTTAATATAATTTGTAAAAATAATGCAAGGCAAGTGTTTTGTGAGGCTAGTCATCCATAAACAGTACTTCCATTAATTATGACTGAATTGTTTATTGCTTTGTATTTTTCAATGGTTGACCTTTGTTTATTGCTGTGACTTAAAACGTGGTTGAGCTGGTAACATGAACTTTGTAACATGTCTAAGTAAGTAACTTGAAAGTATATTTTTTGAAACTTGAACTTTCTTATATGTCTAAGTAAGGACCTTGAAAATATTGTTTTGAAGCTTGTAACATTAGAAACAGTAACATAGTTAATCAACATTTTAACATAATTTGTGAAAATAATGCAAGGCAAGTGTTTTGTGAGGCTAATCATCCATAAACAATACTTGCATTCATTATGAGTGAATTGTTTATTGATTTGTATTTTTGAATGGTTGACCTTTGTTTGTTGCTATAGTAATTGTTTTAAATCGCACATATAGTTTGGTCTCTGGAAAAGTGGTTCTTTAAAAAGAGAACGCAAGAACTTAAACTTGTTGCACGCAGTGTAAGCACTGTTCTGTATGTGTTTGACAATTTAATGTAGTTTAACAGGAAAATATTATTTTTGTAAATGTAATTTCTGTTGCTTAATAATGACCTTTTGATGGGAACGGACATTTATGTGTATTTGTTTTAAAAATATGGTGGTTATATTGTGTTTTTTTATATTTTTGCATTTGCTTTTAAATTTGTTTTGCATGGCTTTTATTTCTTTAATGAAAAGTTCAAGTACTTCATAGTAGACAATGTTTTTAGTAAAAATACGTCCATCTTCTAACAATTCACCTTGACTTTCATTCTTTTCAATGTAAACTTTAATAGCCTGTGGATTTTTGCACCATGATAACGCAACGTACAATTGGCCATGTGCAAATACTGCTTCTTGTAAGAAAATACCCACAGATTTGAACGTTTGTCCTTGTGATTTATTAATGGTCATGGCAAATGCCATAATGATGGGAAATTGTCTTCTTTGAAGTATAAAAGGGAGACTACTTTCACTTGGTGCTAAATCTATTCTTGGTATGAAAACTCTCTCTCCTTTATGGATACCAGTTAAAATTTCAGCATCTATGAAATGGTCCTTTCATTGTTGAACAATTAATCTTGTCCCATTGCATAGGCCTTTTTTGGGGTTCATATTTGGCAGTAAAATGACAATTGCACCTTTCTTTAGCTGCAAAATATGTGGTGGCATTTCAGAAGGAGTTAGTGAGTTTCTGAATTCAGTGGAAAAGTTTGCCTGACTTTCATTGTCATCAGCAAGTACAGAATCAGCACTGTGATCATTTCTTTGTGGTGCATTTTTTTTTTAAAGATTTCATTATTGAGGATTAATGCATCCTTATTTTTACACGTTAGTATGACTTGGTTGGCAAGCTCTGAATATTCCTGATTATTTATGCTACCTTCAAATATAGCCAATATAATATCTTGGTGACAAATCATATGAGGTGGGATCTGCACAGTGTCGTCAGGTAAATTTCGTATTGTTTCTGTTCTGCCTTCTCCAATTTTAATAAGCCAATCATTGAAATCAGTTTGGCCTTCTGATCTCATGTTTTGTTGCAGTTGAAGATGGGTAAAATGTTTCCATAGTGTGATTGACTTTATACAGGTTTCAATAATGTCAGTTCGATTTCCATGTACAACGACAGGTAATGTTTGTCTAAAATCGCCACCTAACAAAATTACCTTTCCACCAAATGGAAAAGTATTATCCATCACTTCACAAAGCAAACGGTCAATACATTGGAGGGCATAGCATGACATCATTGTGGTCTCATCTATTATAATTAATTTACTTTTTTTCCATTTTTTTGCTTGTAATGATGTCATGCGAATATCTGACACAGAGGTTTCTAAAATAGGCACTGGCAGTTTAAAGCCACTATGTACAGTTCTTCCACCTTCTAACAAAAGTGCAGCAATTCCAGTAGTGGCAAACGGCAGTGCTATTTGACCTTGTGCTCGTACAGAACTCATTAATAAATTATATAGATACGTTTTTTCCTGATCCGCCAGGTCCATCAAGATAGAAATAACGCTCTGTGACCATGTCATCATCTATTGCATTTTTAATGGCATTAAATGCTTGCAATTGTAACGTATTTAAAGTTGCAAGTCTTTTTTCTGTTCTTTCTACTTGTAGTTTAATGTCATAGTCTTCAAAGTTTATGTCATCTATAAGACCTGGATCAGGCCAATTAAAACTTGCACAACTTAATCCATGAGTTAAAAATACTTCTTGGATTTCCATTAACGCTTTTAAGTGTGCAATAGGTTCATTGTATCGTTGCATAAAGTCTTCAGCCATATTACTTTTAAATGTCTGCTACAAAGCTAATGTATTTGGAGCATTTGAGAAGATACAAATAAATGCAAATTGTTCTCTCATCTGCCATGGCATTTGACATAGTGCTGCTTCTTCTAAACATCTTTCCCATTCTGTATCATCAGCTGGTAAGTTTCTATGTCTTGCAGCTAAATGGAAGGATTCATATACTATGTCATTAACAGTTTTTAAGTGTTCAAAACGTTGTGCTCCAGGAACATTTAAAAGTAATATTCGTAAGCAAAAACGTTCAAGATCTCTTGGACTGACTGTGTAAATTCTTGGGATTATTTTATTTCCTATGCTTTTTCTAGGTCTCCATAATCCATTCACAAAAACATAGTGATATGGAATTTCAATATATAAGAATTGTGTTGCTTCTGAATCTGTAGAATTTAATTCAAACCATGCAGTTAGTGTAGTGTGACGATGTTCACTTTGGGCCAATGCATTACTTTCATTTCAAGCATGGAAATACACTAAATGCCTTTGTGGCAAATGTACTGCTATTCTATATACTGCATGTGATCTATCATGCATTTCAAATTTTAAAAGGCGCCACATAGCTTCTGGTGCATTTACATAGCAAGCATCTACATGAGATGCAAGTTCATCATGTACTAACTCAGTGCTTTCAGGGTTGTCTGCACTTTTGACGACTACAGTAGCTGCATCATAGCCTTTGTAAATATATTTGTACACATATTTAATGGATTTGATGGAAGTGCAGGCTTCTACATTAATGTGTGCGTTATACTTTATGAGTAAATGAGGATTGTAGGGTACTACATATCTATTGTCAACTTTTTTACCACGAATAATGGCACTATCTCCTTCTCTTCTTTTATAAAGTGGATAGCCATCACAATTGGCATAGGTTTTGTCTCTATAATCTTTTGGAAAATCTTTGGAACATTTATTATTTTCCATACATGGTGATTGTGGATTAAGCTCAGCACAGGGTCCATGAATCATGCGATGAGTAACAATCTCATATAGTCTACCATATAGTTCTGGATCTGGTAGTTCAGCAACAATGAGTGTATCCACTTTGTCAGCAGTATCTAATTTATTTTTTTCTTGAAGTATTATGAGAAGATGTGCATGTGGAAGGCCTCTTTTTTAAATTAAATTGTATATACATAAGCAAGACATTTGCCAAATAAGTGACTTATAGTGATGTCACGTATTAATTCATTTAATTTAATCTTAAAAACTCTGGCTACTAAATCTGGTCTATCAGAAGGACTTTGGCCAAGAAGTACATTTTGTGTAATTTCTGGCCATTGAGGATTACATGTAAATGTAAGAAATAAATCGGGTTTGCCAAATTTGGTGACAATAGCCATAACATCATTGTATCTTTCTCTCATATTTCAAGGAGATCCTTGAAAGGAAGATGGTAAAATTATGGCTTTGCCAGCTGTCATGTCTCTGCTTGTAGCCACCTCAGCAACATAGTCCATTAGTCCAGAATATTGCTCTACATGTAGTTTATCTTGATGATATTTTATAAAGTTTAAATTATTGGCCTCAACTTGCAAATAGGAATCAATAATCCATTGTTGTGTTCATTTTCCACCACATAAAATTGGATTAAATGTATTTCGAATGGCAATTTGAGCTACTTTAAATTCAAGCATAGAAACATTATTTCGAATTCTGGCTTTAGCATTTGGGTAACTGGGAAGTGTTAATTTTGGTTGCCAACCTGCCTCTCCGTGTGGGAAAAAAATGGGATATGTCATTGGATCTAAATTTGGATTTAAGATACTCATATTAATGAATGGTTGCTCCTCATTTCTGGGATATATTCTAATGCCTCTTTGAAATGGGGGTTCTCCTTCATCATTTTGAAACACCATTGCAACCTCATTTGATGTTGGCAAGTTATAACGACGTTTATCAGTATGTCTGTCTCTTTTAAGCACCATATTGACCTTTGGCATTGGTAATTGATGTCTTTGTGCATAAAGTTGTTGTTCATTTTCTACTTCTGCCAATTTTTATAAGCTTTAGTGTAGGGGTTATTGCCCATAATGTTATCTAGCTCTATAAAAACACTGGGTAAGCATTTTTTATTTTCTTCCAGCTGCATACGTTGGTCAATAGCTTCCATTGTATCTAGGACATATTGTTGAGAGACTTTTCTTTGCTTTCCTTCCTCTGGATATAAATGGGAAGTATGATGATAAATTTGGCCTTGGACTTTAAAACAGTAAGGACCATGTCCTGGTACATTAGCAGCTAATGTTGCCCCCATAGATGCAAAGGATATGGCACTATTGTAGGATCTTATGTTTGTCTTAAAATTTTTGTAGTTTGGAAAAGTAGGTTCAGTCATAATGTTTTGTAAATAGATTGGAAATTATTTTCTTTCTGGAAGTTTGAACTTGCCTTTTTGACAGCAACTAATAAATTGGCCATCTCTGGGTCTCTCCTGTTTAAAATAATAAGCCTCACAAAACTGAAATTGAGTATTCATGTCCCCACAATTATGAACCTCTACTGCTAAAGACTTGAGTAAAGGACAATTTGCAAAGCATATATCAGTTTGATTTTCAAATTCATCAGGTGAAATGTCATGTGATGTTTCAGGAACAGGTTCTAAATGCTTTGGTTTTTTTTGTGGCTTTTTTTGGTATATGTTTTATTGGTTTAGGTAAAATTTCATGTAATCTTTCAGGAAGAGGTTTTAAATGCTTTGTTTTTTTGGTGGCTTTTTTTGCTATATCTTTGATTTTTTCAGGTAAAATGTCATCTGATGTTTGAGGAACAGGTTCTAAATGCTTTATTTGCTTAGTAGCTTTTTAGGCGTATCTTTAATTTTTGCAGCTGATAGTCTTTTGCGTTTTTTTTTTTTTTTTTTCTGTTGACATGGATGCAGAGCAAACATGTTTATTTAGTTTTCTCTTTTTTTACTTGTTATATTGTACCTTGGTTGAAGTGTGATTTCAAGCAGAATCTTTGTTGGTCCGCTGTTGAAAGTCTTCGTCCGATGCTCTTCACGCAGTGTCTGTTGTAAAAGAAAAATTAAAATGTTATTTGATTTGAATGTATTTGTAATAAATAGCATATTTCATTGTTTTGCTCTATTGTATTCTATGCTGTTTTTTGTGCAACCTTTTAAAAATACTTTAATTGTATTTGTATATTCCAGTTATCCTTTTTTTTTTTACTGTAATTATTAATGTTTTTCTTCTTTTGGATTTGATGGCAATGTTTTTAGAATTATCCTGTTTTGTGTCCACCACTTTTGGCATGCTTATTCAGGCTTCTTTGTAAGGCTTATAGCTTCTTAAACAGTAAAGAAGAATATTATTTAACTTTTCTATCTGTTTCTGTGATTTTTGGTACAATCCTGTTTTGTGTCCACCATATGTTGCATACTTTATTTGCTTAATTAGTCTTTTTTATGAGAATTAAATGTTGTTGTACATTGAAAATTAACGTTTTTCCCATTTTGGATATGATCGCAATGTTTTTAGCATAATCCTGTTTTGTGTCCACCACTTTTGGTATGCTTATTTAGGCTTCTATGTAAGGCTTATAGGTTCTTAAACAGTAAAGAAGAATATTATTTAACTTTTCTATCTGTTTCTGTGATTTTTGGTACAATCCTGTTTTGTGTCCACCATATGTTGCATACTTTATTTGCTTAATTAGTCTTTTTTATGAGGATTAAATGTTGTTGTACATTGAAAATTAACGTTTTTCCCATTTTGGATATGATCGCAATGTTTTTAGCATAATCCTGTTTTGTGTCCACCACTTTTGGTATGCTTATTTAGGCTTCTATGTAAGGCTTATAGGTTCTTAAACAGTAAAGAAGAATATTATTTAACTTTTCTATCTGTTTCTGTGATTTTTGGTACAATCTTGTTTTGTGTCCACCATATTTTGCCTACTTTATTTGTTCAATTAGTGTTCTTAATGAGTATTCAATCATGTTGGACAGTACAAATTAATGTTAATTGCCTTTTCTATATCATGTTGTGCTTTTTTTTTTAATCCTGTTTTGTGTTCACTACTTTTTGGTTGACTGCATTTGGCTTGTGGGTGATGGTTGGAGGTTATTTTACAGTAAAGAGGAGGAATAATACTCAAAAAAATGTTTGTTTATTTTTTAGGCCTAGGTGTTATTACATAAGTGCGTACCAAAATATTGTCCTGTGGATTCTATTTAGGAATCCTTGAACAACCAACCAAGGTTGTACAGAAACACCTTTTATGCAGCCTTTATTTTAATTATTATTGCCACATACTAATTTTAAAAAATGCAATCTTTATTTGTACATTTAAAATGTTGTTAAAAATGCAACGATTAAAAAAATCATGTTAAACCCAAGGTGTTTAATCCTTTGGGTTTTTTGACGTCCAGCAAATTATTAGAGGTTTATTAAAGTTTTATTTTTGTTATTATTATATTCTTTGCTTTGATCACAGCTTTTTTATTTAATTACTTTATTATGCTCAAGTCAATAAAAGATTTGGTTTTTAAATTCAATTGTATTTGTGTAATTTTGGTTATGTTTCCTTAGTCAAATCCTTATCAGGTACCCTGGATTTTAATTTACATAAGATTACATTATGTACATAAGATTAAGATAAGGTTTTATAATCCTTTTGTCTGTTGTATAGTTTTGTTTATTCATACAGCACTTCCCTGGAGTATATGTTTTAAGTGCCTTTGCATTTCTTTTGTGTTAATCTTTTATCCTGTCGATTTATGTTAATTCAGAATTCTATTACTTAAAGTGCATTGTAATTCAAGTTGTGTTATTCAAAAATTCTTATCTTAAAGTGCTTGTGCTATTTGACTTAGTGCTTATTTCCTCTTATATTACCCTTTTACCTTGTGACTGTTAGTCTATCACAGTCACTACTTTACCTTATTCATTTATAGTGCTAATGCTGTGCTATTTTTTAAAAATGTATACACTCCTGATTATGCTGTTTCTTAAACTATATATTACCTTAATGCTTCTGTCTATTGTTTTTTAGAAGGAGGTTATGTCCTCCTTTTTCTTCCGTTTTTTTGCTTTAATTATGCTTTTACTCCTTTTTCCTTTTTCTTTCTTTTCTATTTCCTTATTCTTGTATATTACTCTATTGTAACTATATTGAGACTTTGTGGTGAAGGAATTGGCTTTCTATCTTTCTTTTAAATTAGTAGTGGACCTGGAGCTTTAGAGCTGTATCTATCATGCTCCACGCTATATTGGCGTGGTCTGAGCTGTGATCGCGCTTACTGATGACGTCACAATCTCCCGACGCGCGTTTCGTGAGGCTCTATCAGTCTCTCACTCATCAGGGGCCTCTCACTCATCAAGAGGAGGAATAGTTTTGTTTTATGTATGTTGCTAATGTTTCAGATGCTATCCTCTTTTTTGGGGGGGGTTTCTCATAAATTGTATAGGTCTTTGTGAAGTTTGTTGAACTGTGTTTTGTTCTTTATTCAATTTGTATGTTTTTTTTTTTTTTTAGTTGAAATTGTTATATTGGCGGCCATTAAACATATATAGTTCCTTTATTTTTTCTACTTGTTATACTATACCTTGATTGAAGTGTTGTTCTTGTCCGAATGACAGAGGGTCCCCTCCTGCCAATCTTAATCCGCCGGTCTTCTTGTAGTGTCTGTTTGAAAAAGAAAGTGAAATGGTTAATTGTATATTTCTTCTTTTTGATTTAGCAAAGCATGGTCTTTTTCAGAATGTAATGTATTTTTCTATCTTACCTCTTCTTTTTTCTTTGTGTTCTTTAAAATGGATTCTCTATCACAGTGCACGGTGCAAATTGTTGAGTGACACTGTTGATGCAGAGTCTGTTTGAATAGTAAAAAAAGGGCAAAGATTCAGCTTTAGGTTCCATATGTATTAGTGTCATATTATTTTTTGCTATGAGTTGCAGTAAATTAATGTCATTTGAATATACTTGTTTAATTAGTTTCGGTTAACAATAGTCACTATACATGAATCACATTTTCATAGTTAAAGTTTTTTTTTAATGTCATTTAAATATACTTGTTAATTAGTTTGTTGTAGGGGCTATGCACATAAATGTGCGTGTCACATGTAACTTTAGATGAATCCCATTTTTTATAGTTAAAGTTGTTTTTTTTTCCGTGTCTTAATAATAAAATGTAATATATTATAGCTTACCTCTCAGTTGTAATTTGCACAATGTAAAGTAGGAAACTAGGAAATAATTATCTTCTCAAGTAACAGCAGCAGTTAACTATCCAGTCACTCCGTTCATCACCTGAGTAGAAATGTAGAATTTTATGGAAAGTAGGCAGTATTTATAAACTTTCAAGTGCCTCAGACCGTTAGAACGCAACAATTTGCGTTCCATCTGCCATTTTATGCGTAGTAGTTTTCAAAAGGGTGGTTAATATCAGTGTGGTACGTGCCGCATAGTATGTGTTTCAGTTTTGCGAGTCACTGTAGTATTGTTGCGTCTGTAGCCTCGTATTCGTTTTGTTTGGCGGCCATTACTTCTATCGCTTAGGTGATTTTCTGCACTTTAAACTCGTTTTTTTTACTTAAATGGACGTGTAAATTAACTTTTCGAGGTGCCGGATGCCCCCCCTTGCTGTAAGTAAGCTTTTTATGTGTTTGTTGTGTTTATTTATTGTGTTTCTGATGTTTTCATGCGTGCCGTTTTCGTTGGGAATGGGTTGTATCACGGCCGCATTTTTTTGCGAGGGACGCAGTTATTTTTTTTTCTAAGTAGTGCGTGTGGGACGCAGTTGTTTTTTTTTCTAAGTCGTGCGTGTGTTAGCCGCGTGTGAGGCACCTTTGAGCGTACACCTCCGCAAATGCGGCTTTGCGAGGGACGCAGTTCTTGCGGCCTCGCTGCTCGAGCCCGCAAGTGTTAGCAATAACTTGCATGCTCACAACTATATATGTGATTTGGCCTGATGGGATGCCAGGCTGGTGCAATATAGGGAATATTATTCATAATGAGGTAAACATGTCTGACTTTGTGCAGATCCCCAATCCATGGGAAGAACGGTCTTATCAAAATTGTCAGAATTTCTCTAAAACGTGGATTGTATATTATTTGCTTGTATACGCACCGTACACAGTGAGAATAAACTCCTTATCGTCTGTCTCTTTGTTTATAAATGTAATCATCACTTTGAACTTCCCACTGTCCTCGTTTTGTAGTCCCACGATTCTTAACAATGTTCCATTATTGGAGACTTCCAGTCGATTTTTGAATTGATCTCCTTTTATTTTAAATTGCCCTTCCTTGAATTCGGCTACCTTGTACTCTGTTTCATTCTTTTTAAAGTAACATCGAATGTCTTCTACTTGACGTGACTCATTTACATAGATTGGTAGATCGACAGATTGGTTTACAAGCCCAGTTACACTGAGGGTCTGATGGCTTCCTGTAGGGAATATGTAGATAGAAAGAGAATAATTACTTGCAATGCAATTTTTCATGTTTTAAGCACCTACAGTAGTATCAACTCAGACTTAAAGGGACTTTAAGTTTTGTTTGTATAAAAAAAGTTTTACCTCTATGTAATTTAAATATAATATTTTAACTCACTTACTTTTTTCTTTTCACGCATTTTATGAGCAAAAGACACTCCCAGTGGAGGGGTTTGTGCTACCAGAGGCATAATGATAGACAGCAAGCAGACAGTGTCATGCTGTGTTTTACAAACTGCAAAAAAGCAAGAGGATTTCCAAATTTACACAGCTCCTTTTTATACATTCTATACCAGCAGTCTAGAATTATAAATTATTATATATGAGTATGACTAACAATTCTGTCAGAAGATGCTAAATCACTAAACTAACACACAGCATGTCACTGTCTGCTTGCTGTGTAACAGCAATATAGTGGTACTGTGAATTTCCTCCCCCATGGGAGTGTCCTTATCTCACTAAATGCAGTGCTGCAGTTTACAGTTGTACACAATGGCAGCCTGCAAAAGAGGATACAGGAAGAAAGGTGGAGATTCTGGAAGCTGAGAATCTGTTAGTCTATGGTCTCTTAGAAGTAAGAGACTGCAAATTGTATATAAAAATTACATTGAGACGCATCAAATTAATTAATTACTTAAAACATTTCTATAAAACACAGAAAAAGGTCCTGAGAGTCCCTTTATGACATAATACACGTTGGTCTAGCATGCATTTAAAAGAGCAGCCATTATTCAAGGAGTTTGTTTGCATTTTCATGAAAATAAATTGCAAAAAGGCTCTCCTTGGGCCTCATTCTATTATCGGCCGCAGCCGTTGCGGGGCCGCAAGGACCGGCCGCAAGCTATTCTGCTATTCTATTCCCTTACGGCCGGGGATTCCGGCAGGCTTGCGGCCGGTGCCTTGCTATCTCTTGCGGCCGCTCGCGCCGGAGGAAATCCTTTGATCTTAAACGGCCGCAAGGAAATCGGCCATAAGAAATTCCTATTTGCAATTCAATTGCTCCGGGAACCCTCTCTGCAAGGCTAAAAGCGAGCCGCAGTTACTTGCAGGAAAAAGGTCTCGCTAGCACCAATTAAGCACATAAAATAGCTCAAATAAAGCCATCCTGCACTTTGAGAAGACTATAAAGGGATTTTAGGTGTTAGAAAAAATAGCACATAATTATCCTGTACTCAAATCCGTAAAATATTTAATTTTTAATATCCGTAAAATATCCATGTAAAAAGTCCAGAGTGCTTGGAGCATTTCAGACACACCCACGCCGCAGCCGGCAAATAAACAGTTAATTTGAACTCGGGTTTGGGCAGATGTGCAAGCTTGAGAGTGGGTTCCTTTTAATCCTCATGTCCCCCAATATGATCCCTAGCATTTACAGAGCTGTACAGTGCAGGCTTGAATTTATTTTTCAGTTTTTATATTTCACAGATTACGGCCGGTTCCAAGATATGCGGCCGGCCGTAAAAGGAGATCCTTGCGGGGCCGTATAATAGAATCGCGAGTTAACTGAACCCTCGCAAGGAATCGCAGCCTTACGGCCGATTTACGGCCGATAATAGAATGAGGCCCCTTGTCTTCTAATGTGCGTCCCAGTTTCACTGCAGCCTTCAGATTTTCATTATTTGTAAACAGTATAATATGTATTGACTAGCCACTTGCAGAGCAAACATGACGGCATAATTCTTGCAAGCCTTGCAATGCTGTTTGCCGTACAATGCGAGACCTTATCTCTCTCTCTCTCCTTCCCTCCTTCTGTGTCCTCTCCCTCTTCTCCCTTCTCTCTTCTCCCCCTCCCCTGTGTCTCATCCACCTCCCTCCCCTGTGTCTATTTCCCCCTCCCCTGTGTCTCAGTCCCTTTCCCCCCTCTCCCTCCCCTGTGTCTCCCCCTCCCTGCCCTGTGTCTCTTTCCCCCTCTCCCTCCCCTGTGTCTCTTTCCCCCCTCCCCTGTGTCTCAGTCCCTTTCCCCCTTCTCCCTCCCCTGTGTCTACCCCCTCTTCTTCCAATGTGTCTTCCCCCTCCCTCCCCTGTGTCCCTTCCTCCCTCCCTCCTTGTGTCTCTTACCCACTCTTCCTCCCCTGTGTCTATTTCCCCCCTCCCCTGTGTCTCAGTCCCTTCCCCCCCTCTCCCTCCCCTGTGTCTCCCCCTCCCTCCCCTGTGTCTCTTTCCCCCTCTCCCTCCCCTGTGTCTCTTTCCCCCCTCCCCTGTGTCTCAGTCCCTTTCCCCCTCTCCCTCCCCTGTGTCTCTTTCCCCCCTCCCCTGTGTCTCAGTCCCTTCCCCCCTCCCCTGTGTCTCTCCTCCCCTCTCTCCCTCCCCTGTGTCCCTTCCTCCCTCCCTCCCTCCCTTGTGTCTCTTACCCTCTCTTCCTCCCCTGTGTCTCTTACTCCCTCTTCCTCCCCTGTGCCCCTTCCCCCTCCCCTGTGTCTCCCCCCACACTCCCTGTATCTCTTTCCCCCATCCCCCCTCTCCCTTCCCTGCACACAATCTCCCCCAGCACACAATCTCTTTCTCCTCTCCTTCTCTTCTCCCCTCCTTCTCTCTCCTTCCCTCTCCCTTGCGGCGCCCATTGCGGGCCTCTGCATGCGCTATGCGCACCCCATACATTTTGCAAGCATCACACACAAACTCTCAGTACGACAACTATTATAGTGATGTATCTCTAGAATTTCAGGACATGCTTCTCAGGATCAGCCAGCCATTGTTGCTGTGCATAGGATTGTACCAGTTAAAAGTTACTTTCCCCCCCTGATGCTTTACAATAAGTTGAATGTTTCCCCACAAAATGTGGGGGTGAATAATATTTCACAGAAAGAATTATGGGACTCTTGTGTATTACAACAAAGCTGCAAAAGTAAAGTTGGCAAAAGTAAAGATGATCATTTTCTGATTCCTGTAATAAACTCTCATCATAATGATATTGCATGATTCTATAAACTGGCCTGGCCTCCAGAGGATAACATACATAACTGGGAAACATCCCCTCTCTTCCTTCACCCACCTGTGTTTTTCTCTCTTTATATAGACATACAAAAGTTCCAAATACCATCTTGACTGAGCAGTCACTTCTGCAGGGGCTCATTCAATGTCACTGGGCCTCATACCATCCACCTTAGTAGAAGCTCTCACCAACTTCCATTTTTTGTCTCTAGGCCTAGAGCCACCACCACTCTTCTGCCTCTGAACTCATATAAAACATGAGATCCCACCTACCCTGTCCTCAGCCACCTATGATTTCTGTTAATTGTTAGTGTAGGTTTAGCACTATTGTTGTGGACGAAATTCATGAAAATGTATATTATGTCCATGCTGCATTCCTTTCCTTAAAATATATCATAAGATAAGGCACTAATTACTTTTATTCTTTATTCTGAGAGTCCTAAGATGACTACTGAGCTGAATTCTGAGAGTCCTAAGATGGCTACTGAGCTGTATCCTGAGAGTCCTAAGATGGCTACTGAGTCATATCCTGGGAGTTCTAAGATGACATTTATATCCGTGACCAAATAAGGATATGAGCCCCGCCACCTTCCAGAGCCAATCAGAAGCTTCACATAACCTGACCATAATGACATAAACATCCGAGACCAAATATGGAAGGACACTTCCTACCTTGTCAACCAATCAATAACTCACACACTGTCTAACAATGAGTCGTATGATTGTTATATCTGATCAACTTATATTATATAAGTTCCTATGTTGTATTTGGGGGGGTTCGTTCGTTGGGAAGAATACAAGAAGTTTTATACCAGAACTTTTGGGTCTGTGTAAATTCTTGTCTCTGTGTGCACACATGGCCAACAGACAGATGATTTGGACAGGAACAGATATTACATAATGGGATTATTTTTATCCATCCAAAACACTATCACCTCCATTTTTCACAGCTGATAAGCACACATACTTACAGCCTTATTAAATTGTGATTCGGCCAATTGAATAGGGCTATATTTAAGCACATACCATATTTTATTTACAGAAGTTTTTAGTTAGTGAAGACCTTGCTTTTGGATAGAAGTTCATTAACTAAAAACGTTTGTAAAAAAAAAAAAATATGTGCTTAAATAGAGCCCTATTCAATTGGCCGAATCGCAATTTAATAAGGCTGCTAATTACTAATTAACCCGCTAGTCTCTTTTCAATTACTTGTCAAGTCCTTATTTTTTCCTTTTAATTCACCTTTTGTCTTATTTATTCCTTTAGATTGCAACTTTGCGAGTTTTCAATCTTGTGAGGTGCTTTAAAAAAGCAACATGTATGCAAGATTCTAAACGCAAAGAGCCTCATTCAATTCCGAGTTGCCCAATTGAATAGGGCTCTATATAAGCACATACAAAAAAATTTCACAGAACTTTTTAGTTACTGAACTTTTATCCAAAACCAAGGTTTTCACTAACTAAAAACTTCTGTCAAAAAAATATGTTATGTGCTTATATAGAGCCCTATTCAATTGCCAAAATTCAAATTGAATGAGGACCAAGGAAAGAGTCCTCTACTGTTTGCCATGGGCCTCATTCAATTGCGATTTGGCCAATTGAATAGGGGTCTAAATAAGCACATAGCATATATTTTTTAAAGAAGTTTTTAGTTAGTGAAAATCTTGCTTTTGGATAGATATTTACTAACTAAAAACTTCTTTAAAAAAAATATGTTATGTGCTTATTTAGACCCCTATTCAATTGGCCAAGTTGCAATTGAATGAGGGCCCATGTGTTTAATAATGTATTTTGTTCTTTGTACTTAACACCTGTATAGCGCTACGGAACATGTTGGCGCTTTACCAAAAATAACAAAAATAAATTATTTGGTCCTGATCAACCAACAACACCTGCTAACAAATAGATTTTTACTTCCCCACCAATCAAAACCATCCTCCGACTTTACGCCATTTCCCATTATCTCTACCCTGCACAGGCATTCACATCTACAACCGTCATATAAATAGTAGCCTATTGTATTTATGCAGCACTCAACAACAAACTTCTGCGTACTTTCCCGCGCTATCATGAATTGTACTGTATTATGACTGCACTGTCTTTGTAATTGTGTACCATTAGTAACTGGACTGCTTTTGACATTGTATTACCACGAGTAGCTGTATTATTTTGTAATTTTATGAGATTAAAAGTTTTGCAAATTAGTTTATGTATAATAAAAATTAAGTGTAATGTTCTTTTTATACCAGTAGATGGCACTAACGTGTTACAAAATTTTTGTAATTTTTTATTCAAGGGGACTCTGTCAACCCAACAGGAAGCTGATTGCATCTTAAAGGGACATTAACCTCACCATAAGTGCTCTTTATGGTAAAAAAGAGCACAAGATTTTATGTTAATGATCTATTTATTTTCTTTAATTACACTTATAAAAGTTAACAAAACAAAAAAATAGGTCTGTTTACAATTCCATGATTAATGGCATCTGCTGACAACGGCCGGCCATTGTAGTTCTAGTGCAGAGAATGAGTTATATGCTTTTCTTGGCATTCTGGAATCCTATAGCCCAGCATTTAACCCACAAATAACTTATTTTAAAGATTCTAACACTCCTTTCTATGCACAGATACATTTATAAAGAGTTAACTGTAGTTTTTCTCTGCTTGCTGTTTGTCTGTCTGGCAGCTTGCCAATGACACATGTAAACATACATTTAATCAATAAATATCTCAGTGAAAAAAGAACATTTAAAAAAAATTAAATATTTTAAAACATGCTGTTAAGAGATCCACATTGTACTGAATTAAGTGGCCCTTTAAACATCAATCTGGCTAACTCATTTTCAAAATGTCACTTTGCAATAGCAAACAAATTTAAAAAAGCATAAGTCTGGGTTCACAAATGTTTATTATAAGCAATTTATAGATACACTGGCACCTCATCTCCAACTGCTCTTTAATGATTTCCTGTCCGGTAAGCCTATAAGAGCAGAATTTTTGGAAGCTAAGGTGATAGTAATACCTAAGGAAGGTAAGGATCCATCTCGCTAATTAACTGCGATACCAAACTCTACTCAAAAATTATAGCAAATAGGGTCTCTCAGGTGCTGCCAAGCCTAATTCACCCAGACCAAGTGGGGTTTATTCAGGGTCGTGAGGCGCCAGATAACACCAGACGTATTTTAAATTTGCTTGATGTAGCGTCGGCTCATAATATACCTTTGATGCTTCTCTCTCTTGATGCAGAAAAGGTCTTTGATAGGATTGACTGGGTGTACATGGCCGAGACGTTACATAAGTTTGGCCTAAGTGATAAGCTGGTGAAGGGTATCTTAACACTGTATTCGGCCCTGAAAACAAATGTGGCATATCAGGGGTTTAAATCACAATCTTTTAAAATAACAAGAGGGATGCGCCAGGGTTGTCCTTTGTCCCTCCTCCTTTTTGCACTGTGCATTGAGCCCTTAGCTACAGCCATCAGGGAAAACTTGAATATAAAGGGAGTTTGAGTGTGGGATACAGAACATAAACTGAGCTTATTTGCGGATGATGTTATGATAACTGTAACTGAGCCTCTGAACAGTCTCCCTAGTCTTTTTTATGCTCTTGGACTTTTTGGCGGCATTTCTGGCTTTAAAAGTTATACGAGTAAGAGCAAAGCATTAAATGTTTCTTTACCATAGCATTTAGAATTCCAATTATCTGGTAACTTCTCCTTTAAATGGGTTCCACACGATCTTAAATACTTAGGGGTTTATATCTCTAGACAATCTGGCCTAACATATTCAGCAAATTTCCCTGCACTTATAAAAAAACTACTCAATGACATTAACACATGGTCCTCCTACAAAATCTGGTGGCTGGGGAGGATCCATGCTATTAAAATGAATATCTTGCCCAAGCTTCTGTATCTTTTTCACACTATTCCAACGGCTGTTTGCACCAAGGCTCTCTCGGTTCTTCAGGGGGCAATCTCTCGCTTCATTTGGGCTCGTAAAAGGCCTAGAATAAATAAGAAGGCCATGATGGCATCTAAAGCTAAAGCTGCCAGATTAGCCCAAATCACCAAGTGGTTTGGTAAGGAACACCCACCAGTGTGGGTGGAGATAGACAAAGATATCTTTGAAGAAAGTGGCCTTCACCTTAGACAAGTATTATGGCTTTCCCTACATTTTAAATTGGGTAATTCTTCACTTCCCAAATGCAAGAGAACTCCACTTATAGAAGCTGGTTATTGGCTTACCTCACTGTTGTTATTTCAGAAGTCAGCATCAATAAATAGATTTTCACAGTTTAAATGGTGGATAGATAATCAGTTTACGATTACTGCTGATCTGTTAAATCGTCAATGGTCCCCTACAACATTTAGAGACCTACATCATTTGCCATTAAAGGAATGGCTTAACTTATCCCAGATACATATTAATATATCTGGAGTGATAAAACTTAACTCTTCTGCTAAGGTCACTCCATTCGAAAAATGTTGTTTTAACAACCCTAATGGCAAACGGAATATCTCCATTTTTTATAATTAGTTAATGGACCTAACCACACCGTCCAAACTCCACCATCAACATTCTTGGGAGTTGGAACTCGCCATTAATATAACTGATGCACAATGGAATAAGATACATAAGAGGGCCACAGGCTCCTTACTAAATATAATACTTAGGGAAAATGCACACAAGACAATTTGAGGTGGTACTTAACACCAGCTAGGATGTTGTTTTCTATCCCGTCAGTTGATGGCAACTGTTTTAGGGGATTTCACACTCTGGGCACCCTTAAACATGTTCTCTGGGACTGCCCTAAGATCGCCCACATTACGTTGGAGACCTATGATATTTTGGAGAGACTATGGGGGCACAGGATTCCCCAAGCTCTCTTAGGCCTCCTCATAGAGGGTCTCAGTAAAGAGGCTTAACTCTTATCACACCAAGTGTTTTTAGCAGTGAGGATTACGTTAGCCAAAACATGGAAATTGTCAGTAACAAGAATATAGTGCAGATTTGATTCAACTTAAATTTATATATAACATGAGCGTTATCTCAGCCAACTTGGACCAATCATATAGGAAATGGGCCTCATGTTGGGACACTTGAATTCTTGAGATTGGGTGGTAAATATGTAGAGTAGGATAATAGTTTAGGATGCCCCCTTTAAGAACAAACATAACTCTGAACTCCTTCTGCCCCTCTCTTACCCTCTTTCTACTTTATTCGCTGTGTGCTCTTATAAGCTATCAGCCTTTACTGTTGTACTTTAACACGTACGTATGCGTGTAATATGCTTTCAGCTTAACTTAAAACAGAAATAACAAAAATGTCAAAGTTAGGTTTAAAAGGTTATATGTATGTGTTGTCAATTATTAAGTGTTCTGGTTATGTTACTAATGTTTTATTTTTGAAACACTTGTGTTATGGAATTAACCTTGTATTCTTAATAAAAAACATATTTTAAAAAAAAATCATACGTCAATAAAAGTGTGTGTTTAGGTGGATAGATAGATACATAGGGCCTCATTCAATTGCAATTTGGCCAATTGAATAGGGCTCTAAATAAGCACATAGCATATTTTTTTTAAATAAGTTTTTAGTTAGTGAAAACCTTGCTTTTGGATAGATGTTTACTAGCAAAAAACTTCTTAAAAAAAATATGCTGTGTGCTTATTTAGAGCCCTATTCAATTGGCCAAATCGCAATTGAATGAGGCCCTACGTATTTGAGGTTGAATAAAGACTTTAAGTCCATCAAAGCCAAACTTTTTAGATCTCTTCTAACCCCCCTTTAAGGTGGACACCTTTTTTCTAGGGAAAAAAAAGTTGAGCCCCTCCATTCCCCTTATTAGTTTTGTTGTCCTTCTCTGTACTTTTTCTCGCTTTGAACTATCCTTTTTATGAAGTGGTGCCCAAAATTGTACTCAATATTCCAAATGAGGGGGTACTAGGGATTTGTATAGTGGCAGAATTATATTTGTTTCCAATGCTTCTATACCCTTCTTAATACACGCTAATATTTTATTTGCCTTTGCAGCTGTTGCTTGCCATTGAGCACTGCTACCTAAGTGGTTGTCCACAAGTACTCCCAAACCCCTTTCAATATCTGATATCCCTAGATTTGCTCCATTAAGATTATAAATTGCATGGCTATTTTTCCTTCCAGATGCATAACTTTACATTTATTTGTATTAAATCTCATCTGCCATTTAGTCGCCCATTTGTCTAATTTATGCAAATCCCTTTGGAGCGAAAGTACATCATTATGCCGTTTAATTACCTTGCACAACTTAGTGTCATCAGCAAAAAATGGAGACAATACTTTTGAGTCCTACTTCTATGTCATTAATAAATATGTTAAAAAGGAGAGGACCTAACACTGAACCCTGAGGAACCCCACTTACCACATTAGTCCAATATGAGTATGTTCCATTTACAACAACCCTTTACTTTCTGTCTTTTAGCCAGCTCTCAATCCGTGAGCAGATATTCCTACATCCTTAGTTTGCACAGTAGTCTTCCATGTGGTACTGTATCAAAAGCCTTTGCATAATTCAAAAAGACTACATCCGATGAGTTGTCCTGATCCAAGTTCCTAATAACCTCCTCATAGAAACTAACTAGATTTGTCTGACATGACCTATCTTTCATAAATCTGTGTTGACTCCTATTTATGATATTGTTCAAATAGATATATTCTTGTATACTGTCCCTTATTAACCCTTCTAAAAGCTTCCCAACTACAGATGTGAGGTTTACAGGTCTATAATTCCCTGGATTTGTTCTTGCTCCCTTCTATATAGATAGATAGATAGATAGATATTTTGTTATGGAGCTTTTTGGGGGCAGGGTGGGCGCCCCTGAACCCACAACCAATGGCCCTTCAGTACCCAAAACTGTATGAAAGATCAGAGGACTTTTTTCAGCCATATACTCTTGGTTAACATCGGTTATTTAAAAAACAACAACCTTAAAGCGACAAAAAGGACCATTTTACATGATAATAGTGAATATTGAACTTTGCAAATAGAGTAGAGGTGCTCATCTGAGAACGGAAAAATACCTCAGTGGTTTACAGAATTATTAGAAAAATCGCTTTGTCCCTAGGGGCTTAAGAGTTCATTTAAATCCTGCAATAAATTTAAGTGATGAAACATTTGTTTATAAATGGAAAGAGATTCTTTTGAAATGTTCTTTTGAACTGTTTACTTTGAATATTGAAACGGAAAAACAGAACTTAAAACTATTAAAACCTAAGATTATATTATGCCAGCAAAAATTCAACAAACAAAATGAAGCTACAGAGTGTGAAACATTATGTAAAAAAACTTAATGAGAATATTGATAGATTTAAAAGAGACATAAAGGATCGGAAACAGAAAAAATTATCGAGAGACAAAACTGATTTCCAAACAAATAGAATCTTTAAGAAGTTTTCTACAGCAGCCCCCCTACAAAGATATTCTGACATAAATTCTTCAGACTATGATAATTCTGACATAGACAAATTATCTACACGAAACACTAAAGGTAGACAGCCTGTTATACCCTATAGAAAAGAAGCATATAACACAAGGAATTTTCACAAACGAGAATGCCAAATAAGTATAATAGTAAAGGGTTTTTTAGAAGAAGGCCAATTTCCAATGAAAGGCCCGGAGAGGAGGGACAAGAGAAAAAATAACTAAAAATTGAAAAGGATGATGTAGAAGATTCTTATGATAAAGATCAAAGTTTCAAAATAGTTAATCTTTCTGATTTTACTATTAATAAACATCACAAATCAGTATTACAAAAAGGATTGATGTTTGTTCCAACATCAAGATCTGATAAGTAGAGATGTCGCGAATAGTTAGCCAGCGGATTGTTCCCGGCGAACATAGCATGTTCGCGTTCGCGGCGAACAGCGAACATATGCGAGATTCGACCCGCCCCCAATACTTTATCATTGAGCAAACTTTGACCCTGCATGTCACAGTCAGCAGACACATTCCAGCCAATCAGCAGCATACACTCCCTTCCAGAGCCATCTACCTCATGGACAGCAGCCATTTTGGAATCATAACTAACTTGCAGTCTTACAGAGAGGAGGTAGAGTGTAGGTGATGCTGATTGAATAGGAAAATCAATAACTAGGCAAGTTTATTCAGTGTCCAGTGCAGTGCTGAAGGACTCATCAGATCTCTGCTGTAAACACAGCACCCAAAAAGCCCTTTTTAGGGCTATAACATCATTTTTTTTTCCTTTGTTTTTTTAATGTGTAATCTAATTTCATTTGCCTGTCTCCCTGCTAGCCCCTGCTTGCAAGTGTGTGTGTCAGGCTCACAGCTTATACTGTGTGTGCACAACGCATATAATATAATATTGTTTACTAGTTGTCTACTTTTAAAAAACCCAAACTTTTATTTTCTTAAATCTAAGTGCATTTGCCTGACCGTCAATCAAAGTTCATTTGCTTGACCGCTACCCATAGTGTGTGTCTTGCTTACAAGAATTGTGCCAAGTTCAACCAATCCAATCTATTTGGGGTACCAACAGTCCACATTTAAAAAACCCAAACTTTTATTTTCTTAAATCTAAGTGCATTTGACTGACCGTCAATCAAAGTTCATTTGCTTGATCGCTATCCAGAGTGTGTGTCTTGCTTACAAGTACTGTGCCAAGTTCAACCAATCCAATCTATTTGGGGTACCAACAGTCCACATTTTAAAAAAAATGACAGGCAGAGGCAGGACACCCCGCAGAGGCCGTCGTGGTCGTGGTGCTCTGATTCCCTTTGGCCCTACAATAATGCCCAGTGTTCAGAGGCCAGTTACCCTGAACTTGAAAAGTTCTGAGGACGTAGTTGACTGGCTAACATAGGACACCCAATACAGGAAGAAAGGTGGAGATTCTGGAAGCTGAGAATCTGTTAGTCTATGGTCTCTTAGAAGTAAGAGACTGCAAATTGTATATAAAAATTACATTGAGACGCATCAAATTAATTAATTACTTAAAACATTTCTATAAAACACAGAAAAAGGTCCTGAGAGTCCCTTTATGACATAATACACATTGGTCTAGCATGCATTTAAAAGAGCAGCCATTATTCAAGGAGTTTGTTTGCATTTTCATGAAAATAAATTGCAAAAAGGCTCTCCTTGTCTTTAAATGTGCGTCCCAGTTTCACTGCAGCCTTCAGATTTTCATTATTTGTAAACAGTATAATATGTATTGACTAGCCACTTGCAGAGCAAACATGACGGCATAATTCTTGCAAGCCTTGCAATGCTGTTTGCCGTACAATGCGAGACCTTATCTCTCTCTCTCTCCTTCCCTCCTTCTGTGTCCTCTCCCTCTTCTCCCTTCTCTCTTCTCCCCCTCCCCTGTGTCTCATCCACCTCCCTCCCCTGTGTCTATTTCCCCCTCCCCTGTGTCTCAGTCCCTTTCCCCCCTCTCCCTCCCCTGTGTCTCTTTCCCCCCTCTCCCTCCCCTGTGTCTCTTTCCCCCCTCCCCTGTGTCTCAGTCCCTTTCCCCCTTCTCCCTCCCCTGTGTCTACCCCCTCTTCTTCCAATGTGTCTTCCCCCTCCCTCCCCTGTGTCCCTTCCTCCCTCCCTCCTTGTGTCTCTTACCCACTCTTCCTCCCCTGTGTCTATTTCCCCCCTCCCCTGTGTCTCAGTCCCTTCCCCCCCTCTCCCTCCCCTGTGTCTCCCCCTCCCTCCCCTGTGTCTCTTTCCCCCTCTCCCTCCCCTGTGTCTCTTTCCCCCCTCCCCTGTGTCTCAGTCCCTTTCCCCCTCTCCCTCCCCTGTGTCTCTTTCCCCCCTCCCCTGTGTCTCAGTCCCTTCCCCCCTCCCCTGTGTCTCTCCTCCCCTCTCTCCCTCCCCTGTGTCCCTTCCTCCCTCCCTCCCTCCCTTGTGTCTCTTACCCTCTCTTCCTCCCCTGTGTCTCTTACTCCCTCTTCCTCCCCTGTGCCCCTTCCCCCTCCCCTGTGTCTCCCCCCACACTCCCTGTATCTCTTTCCCCCATCCCCCCTCTCCCTTCCCTGCACACAATCTCCCCCAGCACACAATCTCTTTCTCCTCTCCTTCTCTTCTCCCCTCCTTCTCTCTCCTTCCCTCTCCCTTGCGGCGCCCATTGCGGGCCTCTGCATGCGCTATGCGCACCCCATACATTTTGCAAGCATCACACACAAACTCTCAGTACGACAACTATTATAGTGATGTATCTCTAGAATTTCAGGACATGCTTCTCAGGATCAGCCAGCCATTGTTGCTGTGCATAGGATTGTACCAGTTAAAAGTTACTTTTCCCCCCTGATGCTTTACAATAAGTTGAATGTTTCCCCACAAAATGTGGGGGTGAATAATATTTCACAGAAAGAATTATGGGACTCTTGTGTATTACAACAAAGCTGCAAAAGTAAAGTTGGCAAAAGTAAAGATGATCATTTTCTGATTCCTGTAATAAACTCTCATCATAATGATATTGCATGATTCTATAAACTGGCCTGGCCTCCAGAGGATAACATACATAACTGGGAAACATCCCCTCTCTTCCTTCACCCACCTGTGTTTTTCTCTCTTTATATAGACATACAAAAGTTCCAAATACCATCTTGACTGAGCAGTCACTTCTGCAGGGGCTCATTCAATGTCACTGGGCCTCATACCATCCACCTTAGTAGAAGCTCTCACCAACTTCCATTTTTTGTCTCTAGGCCTAGAGCCACCACCACTCTTCTGCCTCTGAACTCATATAAAACATGAGATCCCACCTACCCTGTCCTCAGCCACCTATGATTTCTGTTAATTGTTAGTGTAGGTTTAGCACTATTGTTGTGGACGAAATTCATGAAAATGTATATTATGTCCATGCTGCATTCCTTTCCTTAAAATATATCATAAGATAAGGCACTAATTACTTTTATTCTTTATTCTGAGAGTCCTAAGATGACTACTGAGCTGAATTCTGAGAGTCCTAAGATGGCTACTGAGCTGTATCCTGAGAGTCCTAAGATGGCTACTGAGTCATATCCTGGGAGTTCTAAGATGACATTTATATCCGTGACCAAATAAGGATATGAGCCCCGCCACCTTCCAGAGCCAATCAGAAGCTTCACATAACCTGACCATAATGACATAAACATCCGAGACCAAATATGGAAGGACACTTCCTACCTTGTCAACCAATCAATAACTCACACACTGTCTAACAATGAGTCGTATGATTGTTATATCTGATCAACTTATATTATATAAGTTCCTATGTTGTATTTGGGGGGGTTCGTTCGTTGGGAAGAATACAAGAAGTTTTATACCAGAACTTTTGGGTCTGTGTAAATTCTTGTCTCTGTGTGCACACATGGCCAACAGACAGATGATTTGGACAGGAACAGATATTACATAATGGGATTATTTTTATCCATCCAAAACACTATCACCTCCATTTTTCACAGCTGATAAGCACACATACTTACAGCCTTATTAAATTGTGATTCGGCCAATTGAATAGGGCTATATTTAAGCACATACCATATTTTATTTACAGAAGTTTTTAGTTAGTGAAGACCTTGCTTTTGGATAGAAGTTCATTAACTAAAAACGT
Organism: Discoglossus pictus; assembly: GCA_027410445.1. Classification (NCBI taxonomy): domain Eukaryota; kingdom Metazoa; phylum Chordata; class Amphibia; order Anura; family Alytidae; genus Discoglossus; species Discoglossus pictus. Next base: position 276,365,465 of record CM050168.1, on the reverse strand, counting down.
TTGTAAAAAAAAAAAAATATGTGCTTAAATAGAGCCCTATTCAATTGGCCGAATCGCAATTTAATAAGGCTGCTAATTACTAATTAACCCGCTAGTCTTTTTTCAATTACTTGTCAAGTCCTTATTTTTTCCTTTTAATTCACCTTTTGTCTTATTTATTCCTTTAGATTGCAACTTTGCGAGTTTTCAATCTTGTGAGGTGCTTTAAAAAAGCAACATGTATGCAAGATTCTAAACGCAAAGAGCCTCATTCAATTCCGAGTTGCCCAATTGAATAGGGCTCTATATAAGCACATACAAAAAAATTTCACAGAACTTTTTAGTTACTGAACTTTTATCCAAAACCAAGGTTTTCACTAACTAAAAACTTCTGTCAAAAAAATATGTTATGGGCTTATATAGAGCCCTATTCAATTGCCAAAATTCAAATTGAATGAGGACCAAGGAAAGAGTCCTCTACTGTTTGCCATGGGCCTCATTCAATTGCGATTTGGCCAATTGAATAGGGGTCTAAATAAGCACATAGCATATATTTTTTAAAGAAGTTTTTAGTTAGTGAAAATCTTGCTTTTGGATAGATATTTACTAACTAAAAACTTCTTTAAAAAAAATATGTTATGTGCTTATTTAGACCCCTATTCAATTGGCCAAGTTGCAATTGAATGAGGGCCCATGTGTTTAATAATGTATTTTGTTCTTTGTACTTAACACCTGTATAGCGCTACGGAACATGTTGGCGCTTTACCAAAAATAACAAAAATAAATTATTTGGTCCTGATCAACCAACAACACCTGCTAACAAATAGATTTTTACTTCCCCACCAATCAAAACCATCCTCCGACTTTACGCCATTTCCCATTATCTCTACCCTGCACAGGCATTCACATCTACAACCGTCATATAAATAGTAGCCTATTGTATTTATGCAGCACTCAACAACAAACTTCTGCGTACTTTCCCGCGCTATCATGAATTGTACTGTATTATGACTGCACTGTCTTTGTAATTGTGTACCATTAGTAACTGGACTGCTTTTGACATTGTATTACCACGAGTAGCTGTATTATTTTGTAATTTTATGAGATTAAAAGTTTTGCAAATTAGGAACTCGTTGGAACTCGCCATTAATATAACTGATGCACAATGGAATAAGATACATAAGAGGGCCACAGGCTCCTTACTAAATATTATACTTAGGGAAAATGCACACAAGACAATTTGAGGTGGTACTTAACACCAGCTAGGATGCTGTTTTCTATCCCGTCAGTTGATGGCAACTGTTTTAGGGGATTTCACACTCTGGGCACCCTTAAACATGTTCTCTGGGACTGCCCTAAGATCGCCCACATTACGTTGGAGACCTATGATATTTTGGAGAGACTATGGGGGCACAGGATTCCCCAAGCTCTCTTAGGCCTCCTCATAGAGGGTCTCAGTAAAGAGGCTTAACTCTTATCACACCAAGTGTTTTTAGCAGTGAGGATTACGTTAGCCAAAACATGGAAATTGTCAGTAACAAGAATATAGTGCAGATTTGATTCAACTTAAATTTATATATAACATGAGCGTTATCTCAGCCAACTTGGACTAATCATATAGGAAATGGGCCTCATGTTGGGACACTTGAATTCTTGAGATTGGGTGGTAAATATGTAGAGTAGGATAATAGTTTAGGATGCCCCCTTTAAGAACAAACATAACTCTGAACTCCTTCTGCCCCTCTCTTACCCTCTTTCTACTTTATTCTCTGTGTGCTCTTATAAGCTATCAGCCTTTACTGTTGTACTTTAACACGTACGTATGCGTGTAATATGCTTTCAGCTTAACTTAAAACAGAAATAACAAAAATGTCAAAGTTAGGTTTAAAAGGTTATATGTATGTGTTGTCAATTATTAAGTGTTCTGGTTATGTTACTAATGTTTTATTTTTGAAACACTTGTGTTATGGAATTAACCTTGTATTCTTAATAAAAAACATATTTTAAAAAAAAATCATACGTCAATAAAAGTGTGTGTTTAGGTGGATAGATAGATACATAGGGCCTCATTCAATTGCAATTTGGCCAATTGAATAGGGCTCTAAATAAGCACATATTTTTTTTAAATAAGTTTTTAGTTAGTGAAAACCTTGCTTTTGGATAGATGTTTACTAGCAAAAAACTTCTTTAAAAAAATATGCTGTGTGCTTATTTAGAGCCCTATTCAATTGGCCAAATCACAATTGAATGAGGCCCTACGTATTTGAGGTTGAATAAAGACTTTAAGTCCATCAAAGCCAAACTTTTTAGATCTCTTCTAACCCCCCTTTAAGGTGGACACCTTTTTTCTAGGGAAAAAAAAGTTGAGCCCCTCCATTCCCCTTATTAGTTTTGTTGCCCTTCTCTGTACTTTTTCTCGCTTTGAACTATCCTTTTTATGAAGTGGTGCCCAAAATTGTACTCAATATTCCAAATGAGGGGGTACTAGGGATTTGTATAGTGGCAGAATTATATTTGTTTCCAATGCTTCTATACCCTTCTTAATACATGCTAATATTTTATTTGCCTTTGCAGCTGTTGCTTGCCATTGAGCACTGCTACCTAAGTGGTTGTCCACAAGTACTCCCAAACCCCTTTCAATATCTGATATCCCTAGATTTGCTCCATTAAGATTATAAATTGCATGGCTATTTTTCCTTCCTGATGCATAACTTTACATTTATTTGTATTAAATCTCATCTGCCATTTAGTCGCCCATTTGTCTAATTTATGCAAATCCCTTTGGAGCGAAAGTACATCATTATGCCGTTTAATTACCTTGCACAACTTAGTGTCATCAGCAAAAAATGGAGACAATACTTTTGAGTCCTACTTCTATGTCATTAATAAATATGTTAAAAAGGAGAGGACCTAACACTGAACCCTGAGGAACCCCACTTACCACATTAGTCCAATATGAGTATGTTCCATTTACAACAACCCTTTACTTTCTGTCTTTTAGCCAGCTCTCAATCCGTGAGCAGATATTCCTACATCCTTAGTTTGCACAGTAGTCTTCCATGTGGTACTGTATCAAAAGCCTTTGCATAATTCAAAAAGACTACATCCGATGAGTTGTCCTGATCCAAGTTCCTAATAACCTCCTCATAGAAACTAACTAGATTTGTCTGACATGACCTATCTTTCAAAAATCTGTGTTGACTCCTATTTATGATATTGTTCAAATAGATATATTCTTGTATACTGTCCCTTATTAACCCTTCTAAAAGCTTCCCAACTACAGATGTGAGGTTTACAGGTCTATAATTCCCTGGATTTGTTCTTGCTCCCTTCTATATAGATAGATAGATAGATAGATATTTTGTTATGGAGCTTTTTGGGGGCAGGGTGGGCGCCCCTGAACCCACAACCAATGGCCCTTCAGTACCCAAAAGTGTATGAAAGATCAGAGGACTTTTTTCAGCCATATACTCTTGGTTAACATCGGTTATTTAAAAAACAACAACCTTAAAGCGACAAAAAGGACCATTTTACATGATAATAGTGAATATTGAACTTTGCAAATAGAGTAGAGGTGCTCATCTGAGAACGGAAAAATACCTCAGTGGTTTACAGAATTATTAGAAAAATCGCTTTGTCCCTAGGGGCTTAAGAGTTCATTTAAATCCTGCAATAAATTTAAGTGATGAAACATTTGTTTATAAATGGAAAGAGATTCTTTTGAAATGTTCTTTTGAACTGTTTACTTTGATTATTGAAACGGAAAAACAGAACTTAAAACTATTAAAACCTAAGATTATATTATGCCAGCAAAAATTCAACAAACAAAATGAAGCTACAGAGTGTGAAACATTATGTAAAAAACTTAATGAGAATATTGATAGATTTAAAAGAGACATAAAGGATCGGAAACAGAAAAAATTATCGAGAGACAAAACTGATTTCCAAACAAATAGAATCTTTAAGAAGTTTTCTACAGCAGCCCCCCTACAAAGATATTCTGACATAAATTCTTCAGACTATGATAATTCTGACATAGACAAATTATCTACACGAAACACTAAAGGTAGACAGCCTGTTATACCCTATAGAAAAGAAGCATATAACACAAGGAACTTTTCACAAACGAGAATGCCAAATAAGTATAAAAGTGAAGGTTTTTTAGAAGAAGGCCAATTTCCAATAAAAGGCTCGGAGAGGAGGGACAAGAGAAAAAATAACTAAAAATTGAAAAGGATGATGTAGAAGATTCTTATGATAAAGATCAAAGTTTCAAAATAGTTAATCTTTCTGATTTTACTATTAATAAACATCACAAATCAGTATTACAAAAAGGATTGATGTTTGTTCCAACATCAAGATCTGATAAGTAGAGATGTCGCGAATAGTTAGCCAGCGGATTGTTCCCGGCGAACATAGCATGTTCGCGTTCGCGGCGAACAGCGAACATATGCGAGATTCGACCCGCCCCCAATACTTTATCATTGAGCAAACTTTGACCCTGCATGTCACAGTCAGCAGACACATTCCAGCCAATCAGCAGCATACACTCCCTTCCAGAGCCATCTACCTCATGGACAGCAGCCATTTTGGAATCATAACTAACTTGCAGTCTTACAGAGAGGAGGTAGAGTGTAGGTGATGCTGATTGAATAGGAAAATCAATAACTAGGCAAGTTTATTCAGTGTCCAGTGCAGTGCTGAAGGACTCATCAGATCTCTGCTGTAAACACAGCACCCCAAAAAGCCCTTTTTAGGGCTATAACATCATTTTTTTTTCTTTGTTTTTTTAATGTGTAATCTAATTTCATTTGCCTGTCTCCCTGCTAGCCCCTGCTTGCAAGTGTGTGTGTCAGGCTCACAGCTTATACTGTGTGTGCACAACGCATATAATATAATATTGTTTACTAGTTGTCTACTTTTAAAAAACCCAAACTTTTATTTTCTTAAATCTAAGTGCATTTGCCTGACCGTCAATCAAAGTTCATTTGCTTGACCGCTACCCATAGTGTGTGTCTTGCTTACAAGAATTGTGCCAAGTTCAACCAATCCAATCTATTTGGGGTACCAACAGTCCACATTTAAAAAACCCAAACTTTTATTTTCTTAAATCTAAGTGCATTTGACTGACCGTCAATCAAAGTTCATTTGCTTGATCGCTATCCAGAGTGTGTGTCTTGCTTACAAGTACTGTGCCAAGTTCAACCAATCCAATCTATTTGGGGTACCAACAGTCCACATTTTAAAAAAAATGACAGGCAGAGGCAGGACACCCCGCAGAGGCCGTCGTGGTCGTGGTGCTCTGATTCCCTTTGGCCCTACAATAATGCCCAGTGTTCAGAGGCCAGTTACCCTGAACTTGAAAAGTTCTGAGGACGTAGTTGACTGGCTAACATAGGACACCCAATCTTCTAAAGCTTCCGCTTGGAACATTGACGCACCATCCTCCTCCAGCTTAGCTTCGGGCACCTCTCAAGTTACCACTCACCCGCCTGCTGCCACCACCAACACTAGTACCACAGCCAATTCAATTGATCAGTCAGAAGAGTTATTTACACATCAGTTTGAAGAAATGAGTGATGCGCAACCATTATTGCCAGAGAATGTAGATAACAGGGATATGTCTCAGTCAGGCAGAATTACACACATTTACGTACGATGTGATGATGATGATGATGATGTACCCGCTGCTGCTTCCTTTGTTCAGTTGTCATATACAAGTGAGGCGGGTGATGATGATGACGATGCGTCCGTGGATGTCACGTGGGTGCCCGCTAGAAGAGAAGAAGAACAGGGGGAAAGTTCAGATGGGGAGACAGAGAGGAGGAGGAGACGAGTTGGAAGTAGAGGGAGGTCATCGCATCGAGCTAGTGGCACAGTCAGACAGCATGCATCAGCACCCGGGGTCAGCCAGACAGCACGCCAATCAACGCATGCTGTTGCCACCACCAGAATGCCGTCACCGCCGAGCTCAGCAGTGTGGCATTTTTTTTGTGTGTCTGCCTCTGACAACAGAGATGCCATTTGCAACCTGTGCCAAAAGAAACTGAGTCGTGGGAAGTCCAACACCCACCTAGGTACAACTGCTTTGCGAAGGCACATGATGTCACATCACAAACGCCAATGGGATCAACACATGAGTACAAGCAGCACACAAACTCAAAGCCGCATCCTCCTCCTGGTTCAGCATATTCATCCACATCAACCACTGCTGTCCTCCTTGCCCCCTCTCAACTCTCCACCACTCCGTCTCTCGCCTCTTGCTATTCCCGCTCATCTCCCCACAGTCAGGTGTCTGTAAAGGGCATGTTTGAGCGTAAGAAGCCAATGCCACAAAGTCACCCCCTTGCCCGGCGTCTGACAGCTGGCTTGTCTGAACTCTTGGCCCGCCAGCTTTTACCATACAAGCTGGTGGAGTCTGAGGCGTTCAAAAAGTTTTTAGCGATTGGCATACCGCAGTGGAAGGTACCCGGCCGAAATGTCTTTGCCCAAAAGGCAATCCCCAACCTGTACTTAATTGTGCAAAAGGAAGTAATGGCATCTCTGGCACACAGTGTTGGGGCAAGGGTCCATCTGACCACTGATACCTGGTCTGTAAAGCATGGTCAGGGCAGGTATATCACCTACACTGCGCATTGGGCAAACCTGCTGACTCCTGCCAAGCATGGAATGCGTGGCTCTGCAGAGGAGTTGGTGACACCGCCACGACTTGCAGGCAGGCCTGCTGCCACCTCCTCTACTCCTCCTACTCCATCCTTTTCCATAACCTCCTCAGCTGAGTCCTCTTCTGCTGCTGCGTCTTGCTCCACATCAACGGCACCACCCTAGCTCCCCAGATACTATTCCACATCCCGGATACGGCAGTGTCATGCCGTCTTGGGGTTGACTTGCCTCAAAGCAGAGAGTCACACCGGGCCAGCACTCCTGTCCGCCCTGAACGCACAGGTGGATCAATGGCTGACTCCGCACCAACTAGAGATTGGCAAAGTGGTTTGTGACAACGGAAGAAATTTGTTGGCGGCATTGAATTTGGGCAAGTTGACGCATGTGCCGTGCATGGCACATGTGTGTAATCTGATCGTACAACTCTTTGTCCATAAGTATCCAGGCTTACAGGACGTCCTGAAGCAGGCCAGAAAGGTGTGTGGCCATTTCAGGCGTTCCTACATGGCCCTTGCGCACTTTTCAGATATCCAGCAGCGAAACAACATGCCAGTGAGGCGCTTGATTTGTGACAGCCCCACACGTTGGAATTCAGCAATCCTAATGTTCGACTGCCTGCTCCAACAAGAAAGAGCCATTAACGAGTATTTGTATGACCGGGGTGCTAGGACAGCCTCTGCGGAGCTGGGGATTTTTTTGCCACGTTACTGGACGCTCATGCGCAATGCCTGTAGGCTCATGCGTCCTTTTGAGGAGGTGACAAACCTTGTCAGTCGCACCGAAGGCACCATCAGCGACATCATACCATTTGTTTTATTCCTGGAGCGTGCCCTGCGAAGAGTGCTGGATCAGGCCGTAGATGAGCGTGACGAGGAAGAGGAAGAGTGGTCACCATCACCACCAGAAACAGCCTTATCAGCATCGCTTGCTGGACCTGCGGCAACGCTGGAAGAGGATTGTGAGGAAGAGGAGTCAGAGGAGGAATGTGGCTTTGAGGGGGAGGAGGAAGACCAATCACAACAGGCATCCCAGGGTGCTCGTTGTCACCTATCTGGTACCCGTGGTGTTGTACGTGGCTGGGGGAAAGAACATATCTTCAGCGAGATCACTGAGGACGAGGAACAGGACATGACTAGCTCGGCATCCAACCTTGTGCAAATGGGGTCTTTCATGCTGTCGTGCCTGTCGCAGGACCCTCGTATAAAAAGGCTGAAGGGGAACGACCTGTACTGGGTGTGCACGCTACTAGACCCACGGTATAAGCAGAAAGTGCCTGATTTGTTACCAAATTACCGCAAGTCAGAAAGGATGCAGCAGGTCCAAAACAAATTAACAAGTATGCTTTACACAGCATATAAGGGTGATGTCACAGCACAAGGGCAATATAACAGGGGAAGAGGTGAAAGTAATCCACCTCCCACGACCACGCCGGCAAGGACAGGACGTTTAAAAGACGTGTTGTTGATGGAGGACATGCGGACCTTTTTCAGTCCTACGCATCGCATCAGCCCTTCGGGATCCACCCTCAGAGAACAACTTGACCGGCAGGTAGCAGACTACCTTGCCTTAACTGCAGATATCGACACTCTGAGGAGCGATGAACCCCTTGACTACTGGGTATGCAGGCTAGACCTGTGGCCTGAGCTATCCCAATTTGCAATTGAACTTCTGGCCTGCCCTGCTTCAAGTGTCCTGTCAGAAAGGACCTTCAGTGCAGCAGGAGGTTTTGTCACCGAGAAGAGAAGTCGCCTAGGGCAAAAAAGTCTAGATTGCCTCACCTTTATAAAGAGGAATGAGGGATGGATCCCGAAGGGACTGACACTGGGCGATACATTAGACTGAAAAAGGCCTGATGAGATGAGCTGCCTTCGGCTATAAATGGTCCACACGCTGCTGTATGTTATCTGTGAATGCCGGATGACTTGCGTGAATCATATCCGCCACCAACTAGGGTTCAAGAAGAGGCAATGTTTTATGGCACTTTCTGCCTGGGGAACAAAGGTCAATTTTTCTGGCCGCTGCAACAGCAGCGGCTGCAACAATATCTAATTTTTGAATTTCAATTTTTATGTCAAAAGGCGTATGGCATGTAATGGAATAGAAAGCATATTGAACAGTCTTGCATAACACAACAGTTGTGCAAAAATACATTTTGTTAAAATTAGGTGGCTAGGCCTTCTTTTTTTTACTTTTTTGGTTAATACATTTTCTTTTTTTTTACTGTGATTGCAATTTTTAAGAGAAACCTAAGACATGGTAAAACAGACAATAGTAAAGAGTATATCAGCAGTTAATACCAAAGTCCTATTATCTATCATCACTCCAGCAGTAGCTTATTATTTACGATATCTAACCTGCTCAATCGCCCTTGGGTTACCCTAGGGCAGGCTTCAGTAGACGACCTCTCCTTTCCTCGGATGATTTTGCCGCCGGTTGCTTCTGAAGGGTCTCCTCCAGGGCTCGCCCACTCCGGTCCTTCCCCCCGAGTCGCTTCAACCATTAACAAATGTTTTATTATATTAGGGGGGCACTAAATGGGGATGTTATCCAGGGATCCCAAATTGTCTGGAACTGGGTGATTCTATCCAAGACTACATGGTTAAATCTCTCGTTGAGCAGTAAATAGTTGATTTTTTTTATTAATTCCTAAAAAGTTTTAATTTGGGGTTTTCCAACTACTAGCTATGTGTATTTTTTCTTTCAAAAAATATTTTATTAGGTCAATCTTAAACATTTTAGAAGCTAGTAAGCATGTTTCTTCCCATAGTCTTATGACTGCCGAACACTCCCACCAGACATGAATAAATGTAGCCTCATTACCACTGTTCCTAAAACATGAGCTGCTCCGTTTTGGATCCCATTTATTAGCTTAAAAGGAGTAATATATGTCCTGTGTAGGACCTTTATTGAAGTCTCAAGCAGACTATAATTTAAAGATCCCCTACTTAAGCCTTGCCAACTTTTATCCCATGTGCTGTCTGCCAACTCGGTGCCCAAATCCCTCTCCCAGGCTTTGGTATAGTTTGTTTGTTTGCCCATGAGTTTTCATTAAATAGTTCATACATGAGGCTAATAATACCAGGCTGAAAGGGGGAATCCCTACATTTTTTGAGTAGCCAGGTGTTTCTTTGGGGGGTTCCCCTACCACTTATCGTATATATAAAATGATGTATCCTGCAAAAATTATAGTGTTCAGCCAGGGGTAAATTGTATCTATCTCTCACCCACTCAAAGGTCATTATTTTGTCGTCATGCCACCATGGACCAACCCTTAGTAGGTTCTGAGACTTCCACCAACTGAGAGAGCTTTCCGGAAGATGTATCTTAAAGTGGGGATTGGGTACGATAGGGGTAAGATCTGATACCCGAGTGTCCAGTTTTTGTGTCCAGTTCATCTCCGTCCATATTTTTAATGAGTGCTTAATCAATGGGTTTTTCAAGTTTCTCAAAAAAGTATACAGGCCTGGAATCCATATTACTGTATCCCATGTATAAGGTGACATGCTTACATTTTCCATAAATACCCAGACCGGCTGATGTGTTTTGGAGAATGCGCCAGAGGAATGAAAGCCAGCTGCGCTGCCTTGTAATACAGTTTGAGATTCGGGTCCCTACCCTCTTTTGGAAAGACTATGTGGTCGGCCTGATTCAATTAAGGGGGCATAGGTTCTCCATTTAGTATAGCGTTAAACAAAGATGTTAGGTGCGGGGGTAGGCAAGGGCTCAAATTTCTTATAGTACAGATGAGTAAAACCGTCTGGCCCTGGGGACTTGCCAAATTTAAGATCTTGGATTGTAGATTTAACTTCCTCTTGGGATATGTCTAGGTTCAAGCTGTCCAATTGAGGTACAGGTATTTTGTGGACTTCTTGCTGTAGTAGGAAGAACTCTATGTCAGATCCGCTGCAGCGGGATTGGGATGAATATATGGTCTGATCGAAGTTTTTAAATGTTTCTTGGATAGCATTGGGGCTAAAGGAGGTTTGGCCATCAGGTAGTCTAAAGATACCGTATATTATGTCCTCTCTTGGGGGGTAAAGACACTAATAATTCCTCCAATAAAATTCTGCTTTTTTTGTTGTGGGCAAGGTCCCTGGTTAGCCCCTTGGGTTATCTGTTAAAAAGAGTGGTGCAGAGACTGTGGGGGCTGTTAGCCTCCTTGTCCCCGTGTGGCCGTTTAGAATCCCTGCTGCTGCATGTTTCAGCATTTTTAAGGTGTAATTGTACAGCGTTTGACTCAAGTAGCTGCCTGTGCTGGGTCAGTTTGGCTTAATTGCTGGGCCCTTTTCCTGCCAAGATGGTGACCGTCAGTCCATGGGCCTCTATGTCCCCTTCACTACCTTTGTCCCCGCTTGTGTGCTTATTTGGGATGGCCCCCCTTTATATCTCTGGCCCGTGGCCTTGTAAGGGTCGCCCCCTCAATCTCTGTGGATATGCAGGGATGGGACGTTGAATCAGGCCTACCTTCTTCTCTGCTCGCTGCAAGATCAACAATACCTAATTTTTCAGGCATGTGTACATGCCTAATTTTTCTGGCCTCTAGTGCTGCACTGTGGCTTCAACAACCAAACCCCCAAAAAAGGCACATAACAGGGATTAAACTGATAGGAGTAGTACTACTTAACACACCACTCATGTCTGGTGTAACAGTAGTGTACATTTAAAACAAAAAAAAATTCTACTGTAATAGATTGCATAGCAGTTAGTTGTCTGCAAGCGTGTGTGTCAGACCTACAGCGTCTACTCTACCAACTTCTGCAAGTGCACAGTGCCACTCATATCTGTTGTCACAGTAGCTTGGACGCATAGTACCGATCGGTCAAAACCTGTAATGATGAATGAGGTCTAGAGTAGCCTGGTTCCCTTATCCTCTACAGGTTGAGACCTAATGTTTGGGTAACTCCAGACCAACACATGAGTACAAGCAGCACACAAACTCAAAGCCGCCATCCTCCTCCTGGTGCAGCATCATAAGCCACATCAACCACTGCTGTCCTCCTTGCCCCCTCTCAACCATCCGCCACTCCGTCTCTCGCCTTGAGCAGTTCCTGCTCATCTGCTCATAGTCAGGTGCCTGTAAAGGACATGTTTAAGCGTAAGAAGCTAATGTCACAAAGTGCCCCAAAATTGAAGTGATACGACAACAAAGCATCTTTTTCCATCTCCTAGTTCTAAAAATCCAGGCGTTATACACGCCCCCTGATAGGTGACGTAACAAGTATTAAAATGATAAGAGTAGTACTTACAAACACGCCACTCCTATCTGGTGGCACCTTTGACTGCACGTGCCGTGCCCCAAAATTTAAGTGATACGACCAACAAAGCATCTTTTTCCATCTCCCGGTTCTAAAAATCCAGGCCTTATACACGCCCCCTGATAGGTGACGTAACAAGTATTAAACTGATAAGAGTAGTACTTACAAACACGCCACTCCTATCTGGTGGCACCTTTGACTGCACGTGCCGTGCCCCAAAATTGAAGTGATACGACCAACAAAGCATCTTTTCCCATCTCCCGGTTCTAAAAATCCAGGCCTTATACACGCCCCCTGATATGTGCTGTAACAGGTTTTAAACTGATAAGAGTAGTACTACTTAACACACCTTATAATAATGCAGAGAGAGGCAATGCAGTGAGAGGAGTCTGAAAAAGAGGAGTCAGAGGAGGAAGGTGGCTTTGAGGAGGTGGAAGACCAAACACAGCAGGCGTCCCAGGGGGCTTGTTGTCACCTTTCGGGGACCCTTGGTGTTGTACGTGGCTGGGTGGAGGAAGAGACCTTCAATGACATCATTGAGGACAAGGAACAGGACATGGCTAGCTTGGTATCCAACCTTGTGCAAATGGGGAGTTTGCGGTTGTGCAAATGGACTGTTTGTGGTTGTTTGCGGTGCGTTAAGCGGGGAATTTGGTCTGTCACTGTGAAGCGGGCCTAACCCTTACACTACCTGATCGATACAACATCATACCTGATGTTTTAAAGCACGTTATTCCAAACAATTTAGGAATGTTAGGTAATTTATGCCCTTTATGGCTTAAAACCAGACTCTGCATCAACTATGTAATTTTCCATGGGAGTTTTGCCATGGATCCCCCTCCGGCATGCCACAGTCCAGGTGTTAGTCCCGTTGAAACAACTTTCTCATCACTATTGTGGCCAGAAAGAGTCCCTGTGGGTTTTAAAATTCGCCTGCCCATTGAAGTCTATGGCGGTTCGCCGATGTTCGCCGGTTCGCGAACATTTGCGGCGGTTCGCGTTCGCGGTTCGCGAACCGAAAATTTTATGTTTGCGACATCACTACTGATAAGTTTACACATATTAAGGATATTAACCTCTTTGCCCGAAAATTGGCCTTACAAAAATTCTTCAAAAAGAAAAAAGAAAAAGAACATATGAGGTTGGGAATAAGCAAAGAGGATATTGAAGCCTTTAAACTTTTTATGTCTCTTTTGGAAGAAAATATTTCTACCCAGTTGGAAAATACAGAGGTACAGCAAAAAACTTGGAAAAATAAAAGTTGCTTTACTCCGGTTTTGAAAGAGTTTTCAAACATTTGGGTGTTTCTGAAACATGTAACAAATGACATAGAAAGTCTGGATTATACAAAGTTAGAAAGAAGTTTCAATCTAACTAAAAAAGATTATCAAGCACTTTATGAACTTAAATCATGCAATGATATACAAATTAAACCAGCAGACAAAGGAGGAAACCTTGTTATACTGAGCAATGAGGAATATAAAAAGATGTGCAATAAGATTCTGGAAGATAAATCAATCTATGTGGTAGTAACAAAAAATCCCATATTTGAATATAGATTAATATTAAAATCACATATATAGTTGTGAGCGTATGAGTTGTTGCTAACGCTGCGGGCTCGCGTAGCGAGGGCCGCGGCTCGCACAGCGAGCCAAGGCCCTCGCAAAGCGAGGGCACTGGGCGAGGGTCTCAGTTGCTGGCATGGAGCGCCATTGGCGCTCCATGCCAGCACCTAAGGACCTCGCAAAGCAAGGGCCGCAGTTGCTGGCATGGAGCGCCGAAGGCGCTCCATGCCGGCAACTGCGAACTTCGCAAAGTTCACGTCGCAACCCAAACAATACGACACACACATTACGACACTCGCAAACAACATACGACACACGTTCACACACATTACGGCCTCGCAACACTCGGACGCAACTCGCGAACATTACAAAATTTCAAACACAATACATACACACAGCACATACATAAAAACCTTACCTACACCAAGAGGGAGCACCCACGACTTAAAAAATGCAACTTACACCTTCATTTGACTCGAAATAAAAGAGTTTAGACAGTAAACAATTTCATAAGCGACAAAAAAATGTCCGACTAACAAAATTAAAACGAGGCTACACACGCAAACACCATACGAGACACGTTACCCCCATTACGACCTCGCAAACATCGGACGCAACACGCCGACATACAAACATTTAAAACACAATAAATACACACAACACACACATAAAAAGCTTACCTACAGCAAGACCAACCATCCAGCACCTCAAAAAAACAAGTTACACCTTCATTTAAATAAAAATAAAACACTTTAGACACTAATACAATCGCTAAGCGAGAGAAAAAATGGCCGACGAACAAAACGAAAACGAGGCTTAAGACGTAACTATACTACACTTACTCGCAATAATGAAACACATACTATACGGAACGTATCACAATCAGATTAAACACCATTTTGAACACTACTACGCACAAAATGGCGGATGAAACGCAAATTGTAAGCTGGAATGCAAATAGCGCATGCGTATTGCATTCTAACGGTCTAACTTTCCAGAATTTTCTACAAGTTTATAAATACTGCCTATTTCACACAAAAAAATACATTTATCCTCAGGTGATGAACGGCATTACTTCATAGATAACTGCTGCTTTTACTTGAGAAGATAATTCTTTTATAATTTACTACTTTACACTGTGCAAATTACAACTGAGAGGTAAGCTATAATATATTACATTTTATTATCAAGACAGGTCAAAAAAAATAAGGTTCATTTAACCAAAAATAAAATTAAAATAATTCAATATCAAAAAGAGGTTTATGTACAGTGACATGTGACATGGACATATATGTGTATCATGTATAGTGACTGTAGAGTGACATGTGACACGGACATATATGTGTATCATGTATAGTGATATGTGACATGCACATTTATGTGTATTGCCCCTGCATAGTGACATGTGACACGGACATATATGTGTATCATGTATATTGACATGTGACAAATACATTTATGTGTATTGCCCCTGCATAGTGACATGTGACACGGACATATATGTGTATCATGTATATTGACATGTGACACACACATTTATGTGTATTGCCCCTGCATAGTGACATGTGACACGCACATTTATGTGTATTGCTGCCACTGCAACAAAATGATCTTAAAACAAAATAATTAAACAACTACATTTAAATGACATTATATGTCATGTATACTGATATGTGACACGCACATATATGTGTATCATCTATAGTTACATCTCACACACACATTTATGTGTGTTGGAAAACACAAAAAATAAGGTTCATTTAACAATTAAAATATGATTCATGTATAGTGATATGTCACACGCACACAAAATAATTACATTAAATGATGGAAATGTGCTTCATGTATGTGACATATGTGTGTAGCCACCACCAAAAAATAATGTCAATTGAAAATAATTACAGAAGTATATTTAAATTACATTAATTTAGTGCAATTCAATAGATCACATAAAGCTCAATCTTTCAACTTCTTTTAATATTCAAACAGACTCTGCATCAACAGCGTCACTCAACAATTTGTACCGTGCACTGTGTAGCACAATCCCTTTTAAAGAACACCAACAAAGAAGAACAGGTAAGATAGAACAAGACATTACATGCTCAAAAGGCCATGCTTTGCTACATGAAAAAGAAGAAATATACAAATAACTATTTCACTTTCTTTTTCAAACAGACACTACAAGAAGACCGGCGGATTAAGATTGGCAGGAGGGGACCCTCTGTCATTCGACACTTCAATCAAGGTAAAGTATTAAGTATAAAAAAGAAACGAACCATGAGCCTCATTCAATTGTGAGTTTGTCAATTGAATAGGGCTCTATATAAGCACATAACATATTTTTTATACAGAAATTTGTAGTTAATGAACTTCGATACAAAATCAAGGTCTTCAATAACTAAAAACTTCGTTAAAAAAAATATGTTATGTGCTTATATAGAGCCCTATTCAATTGGCAAAATTCAAATGGAATGAGGACCTATATATCTTTAATGGCCGAGGGCCTCATTTAAATGTGATTGGCCCATTTCAATAGGGCTCTATATAAGCACAGAGCATATTTTTTAAATGAAGTTTTTAGTTAGTGAAGACCTTGCTTTTGGATACAAGATCACTAACTAAAAACTTATGTAAAAAATATGCTCTGTGCTCATATTGAGCCCTATTCCATTGCCCAAAATGCAATTAAATGAGGCCCCGACAATATAACAAATGCAGCAACCAAAGGCCCTCATTCAATTGATATTTTGGACAATTCAATAGAGCTATAAATAAGCACTTTTAGAGCCCTATTGAATTGGCCAAACTGCAATTGAATGAGGGCCAAAGTATGCAACATATGGTACACACAAAGTGGTACACAAAAAACAGGATTGGAACAAACTCACACAAACACATAGCAAACTAAATTAACTTTCTTATTCAATGTTTAACAATCTATAAGCCTTACAAAGAAGCCTAAATAAGAATAACAAAAGTGGTGCGCACCTAACAGGATTGTACAAAAAATCACACAAACACATAGGAAACTACATTAACATTTTTCTTTAATGTTTAACAACCTATAACCAGTACAATGAAGACTAAATAACTTTAGCACAAGTGGTGCGCACAAAACAGGATTGTAACAAACTAACACAAACACATAGGAAACTACATTAACATTCTTCTTTAATGTTTAACAACCTATAACCAGTACAATGAAGACTACATAACTTTAGAACAAGTGGTGCGCACAAAACAGGATTGTAACAAACTAACACAAACACATAGCAAACTACATTGGTGCGCACAAATAGGATTGTACAAAAACTACCACAAACACATAGCAAACTAAATTCATATTCTTACTTAATGTTTAACAACCTATAAGCCTTACAAAGAAGCCTAAATAAGCATTCCAAAAGTGGTGCGCACCAAACAGGATTGTAGAAAAACTCACACAAACACATAGAAAACTAAATTAAGATTCTTCTTTAATCTTTAACAACCTATAACTATTACAATGAAGCTTAAATAACTATACCACAAGTGGTGTGCACAAAACAGGATTGTACAAAAAAAACCACACAAACACATAGCAAAATAAATTAATATTCTTCTTTAATATATCACAACCTACAAGCCTTACTAAGAAGCTTAAATAAGAATAACAAAAGTTGTGGTATTGTAGATAAAGTTAAAAAAAACACATAGAAAAAATTAACCATAACAGATACAATACACCCAAATTTATAAATGTTTTAGTTATTTAAAAGACATTTCACTCAAACAACATTTTCAATTTTATGTTACAACAGATACTGCGTGAAGACCATCGGACGAGGACTTTCAGCACAGGACCAGACCATCAGACGAGGACTTTCAACACAGGACCAGACCAGCGGACCAGGACTTTCAACACTGGACCAGACCATCGGACGAGGACTTTCACCAAAGGACCACAACATCAGACGAGGGCTATCGCCAGAGGACAACAACATCGGATGAGGCCTATCGCCAGAGGACCACAACATCGGACGAGGGCTATCGCCAGAGGACCACAACATCGGACGAGGGCTATTGCCAGAGGACCACATCATTGGACCAGGATTTCACACAGAGGACTACACCATCAGACGAGGACTTCCAACAGAGGACCACACCATTGGACAAAGATTTTCAACCGAGGACCAACAAACATTCGGATTTAAATCACACTTCAACCAAGGTACAGTATAATAAGTATAAAGGGAGAAAACTAAAGAAACATCTTTCATCTGCATCCATGTCAACAGAAAAAAAAAATGACTATGTCCCTTATTCTATTTAAATTGCCACTATGCAATACATAGCTCAATAACCACATCAATGTTTTTTTTAGCAAAAAAGTTTTTCAGTGGTAAACATCTATCCACAAACAAGGTTTTCAAGAACTAAAAAATTAGTTACAAAAAATATGTTAACTGCTTATTTACAGCATTATTCCATTGGCAAAATTTTAATTCAATGAGGCCAGGAATTATAACTTTTAACTAAATATAACTGATACATTAATGATTTACCTTTCTTTCCCCAATTGTGCACAATAATCTTTAACAGTAATTACAAATTTAAATATACACAATTACATTTCTTTTTTTTCCTTTACAGATTAATATGGCTGATAACGAGACCAAAGAAGAGAAGAAAAGACGTCAAACTAGAGAAAGACAAGAGAGATGGGCCGCCCTGCAGACACCTGAGGAGAAAGAAATTCGACGAGAAAAAGAACGCAAAAGACTTGCAAATAAAAGACTGCAAAAATGAAAGATACGACAAAAAAAAATAAAAAGCAAATAAAGCATTTACAACCTGTTCCTCAAACATCAGATGACATTTTGCAAAATACAATTCAAGATAGACCAAAAAAAGCAACTGCAAAAACAAAGCATTTACAACCTCTTACTGAAACCTTACAGGACATTTCAACAAAACAAGGACAACATATACCAAGAAAAGCCACGAACAAAACTAAACATTTAGAACCTGTTGTTCAGAAATTGCATGACTTTTCACCTGATGAATATGAAAGTCAAAATCCTATATGCTTTGCAAATTGTCCTTTACTCAAGTCTTTAGCAGTAGAGGTTCATAGTTGTGGGGACATGAGTACTCAATGTCAATTTTGTGAGGCTTATTATTTTAAACAGGAGAGACCCAGAGATGGACAATTTATTAGTTGTTGTCAAAAAGGCAAGTTCAAACTTCCAGAAATTCGCTCAATTATATGTCCTAGATACAATGGAAGCTGTTGACCAACGTATGCATATGGAAGAAAATAAAAAATGCTTACCCAGTGTTTTCATAGAGCTAAATAACGTTATGGACAACAATCCCTACAGTAAAGCTTACAAAAAATTGGCAGAAGTAGAAAATGAACAACTACTTCATGCACAAATACATCAATTACCCATGCCAAAGGTTAATATGGTGCTTAAAAGAGACAGACATACTGATAAACGTTGTTATAACTTGACAACATCAAATGAGGTTGCAATGGTCTTTCAGAATGATGGAGAACCACCATTTCAAAGATACATTAGAGTATATCCCAGAAATGAGGAGCAACCATTTATTAATATTAATATCTTAAGTCCAAATTTAGATCCAATGACATATCCCATCTTTTTCCCACATGGAGAAGCAGGTTGGCAACCAAAATGAACCCTTCCCAGTTACCCAAATGCTAAGGCCAGAATCCGAAATAATGTTTCTATGCTTGAATTTAAAGTAGCTCAAATTGCCATTCGAGATGAATTTAATCCAATTTTATGTGGTGGAAAACTAACACAACAATGGATTATTGATTCATATTTGCAAGTTGAGGCAAATAATTTAAACTTTATAAAATATCAACAAGATAAACTATGTGTAGAACAATATTGTGGACTCATGGACTATGTTGCTGACGTGGCTACAAGCAGAGACATGACAGCTGGCAAAGCCATCATTTTACCATCTTCCTTTCAAGGATCTCCTCGAAATATGAGAGAAAGATACAATGATGCTATGGCTATTGTGACAAAATTTGGAAAACCAGATTTATTTGTGACATTTACATGTAATCCACAATGGCCAGAAATTAATCTAAATCTACTTCTTGGACAAACTGCTTCTGATCGACCAGATTTAGTAGCCAGAGTTTTTAAGATCAAATTAAATGAATTAATACGTGACTTCACTATAAATCAGTTATTTGGCAAATGTCTTGCTTATGTATATACCATTGAATTTCAAAAAAGAGGACTTCCACATGCACATCTTCTGATAATACTTCAAGAGAAAGATAAATTAGATACTTCGGACAAAGTGGATGCAGTCATAGTTGCTGAACTACCAGATCCAGAACTATATGGTAGACTATATGAGATTGTTACTCATCGCATGATTCATGGACCCTGTGGAGACCTGAATCCACAATCACCATGTATGGAAAATAATAAATGTTCAAAAGATTTTCCAAAAGATTATAGAGACAAAACATATGCAAATTGTGATGGATATCCACTTTATAAAAGAAGAGAAGGAGATAGTGCCATTATTCGTGGAAAAAAAGTGGACAATAGATATGTAGTACCCTACAATCCACATTTACTCATGAAGTACAACGCCCACATCAACGTAGAAGCCTGCACTTCCATAAAATCAATTAAATATGTCTACAAATATATTTACAAAGGCTATGATGCAGCTACTGTAGTCGTCAAAAGTGCAGACAACCCTGAATGTAGTGAGTTAGTACATGATGAACTTGCATCTCATGTAGATGCTCGCTATGTGAGTGCACCAGAAGCTATGTGGCGGCTTTTAAAATTTGAAATGCATGATAGATCACATGCAGTATACAGATTAGCAGTACATTTGCCACAACGACATTTAGTCTATTTCCATGCTGGAAATGAAATGAATGCATTGGCCCAAAGTGAAGATCGTCACACTACACTAACTGCATGGTTTGCATTAAATTCAAATGATGCTCAAGCAACACAATACTTATATATTGAAATTCCATATCACTATGTTTTTGTGAATGGATTATGGAGACCAAGAAAAACCAGAGGCAATAAAATAATTCCACGAATTTACACAGTCAGTCCAAGAGATGTTGAACGTTTTTGCTTACGGATATTACTTTTAAATGTTCCAGGAGCACAAAGTTTTGAACAATTAAGAACTGTTAATGACATTGTATATGAATCCTTCCATTTAGATGCAAGACATAGAAACTTATTCGCTGATGATACAGAGTGGGAAAGATGTTTAGAAGAAGCAGCACAATGTCAAATGCCACGACAGATGAGAGAACAATTTGCTTTTATTTGTATCTTCTCAAATGCTCCAAATGCATTAGCTTTGTGGGAGACTTTTAAAAGTAATATGGCTGAAGACTTTATGCGACGATGCAATGAACCCATTGCACACTTAAAAGCGTTAATGGAAATCCAAGAAGTATTTTTAACTCATGGATTAAGTTGTGCAAGTTTTAATTTGCCTGATCCAGGTCTTATAGATGACATAAACTTTGAAGACTATGACATTCAACTACAAGCAGAAAGAACACAAGAAAGACTTGCAACTTTAAATACACTACAATTGCAAGCATTTCATGCCATTAAAAATGCAATAGATGATGACATGGTGACAGAGCGTTATTTCTATCTTGATGGACCTGGCGGATCAGGAAAAACCTATTTGTACAATTTATTAATGAGTTCAGTACGAGCACAAGGACAAATAGCAATGGCGTTTGCCACTACTGGAATTGCTGCACTTTTATTGGAAGGTGGAAGAACTGTTCATAGTGGATTTAAACTGCCAGTGCCTATTTTAGAAAATTTGGTGTCAGATATTCGCATGACATCCTTACAAGCAAAGAAATTTAAGAAATGTAAATTAATTATAATAGATGAGGCCACAATGATGTCATGCTATGCCCTCCAATGTATTGACCGTTTGCTTCGTGAAGTCATGGATAATATTTTTCCATTTGGTGGAAAGGTAATGTTGTTAGGTGGCGATTTTAGACAAACATTACCTGTTGTTGTACATGGAAATCGAACTGACATTATCGAAACCTGTATCAAGTCAAGCACAGTATGGAAACATTTTACCCATCTTCAACTGCAACAAAATGTGAGATAAGAAGGACAAAATGATTTCAATGATTGGCTTATTAAAATTGGAGAAGGCAGAACAGAAAAAATACTACATTTAGCTGACGACACTGTAGAGATCCCACCTCAGATGATTTGTCAACAAGATATATATCGGCTATATTTGAAGGGAGCATAAATAACGAAGAATATTCAGAGCTTGCCAACCAAGTCATCCTGACGTGTAAAAATAAAGATGCATTAATCCTCAATAATGAAATCTTAAAAAAAATTAATGCACCACAAAGAAATTATCACAGTGCTGATTCTGTACTTGCTGATGACAATGAAAGTCAGGCTAACTTTTCGACTGAATTCATAAACTCTATAACTCCTTCTGGAATGCCACCACATATTTTGCAGCTAAAGAAAGGTGCAATTATCATGTTATTGCGAAATATGAACCCCAAAAAAGGCCTATGCAATGGGACAAGATTAATTGTTCAACAATTAAAAGACCATTTTATAGATGCTGAAATTTTAACTGGGACCCATAAAGGAGAGAGAGTTTTCATACCAAGAATAGATTTAGCACCAAGTGAAAGTAGTCTCCCTTTTATACTTCAAAGAAGACAATTTCTCATTATTATGGCATTTGCCATGACCATTAATAAATCACAAGGTCAAACTTTCAAATCTGTGGGTATTTTTTTGAAAGAACCAGTATTTGCACATGGTAAATTGTACGTTGCATTGTCACGGTGCAAAAATCCACAGGCTATTAAAGTTTACATTGAAAACAATGAAAGTCAAGGTGATTTATTAGAAGATGGACGTATTTTTACTAAAAACATTGTCTACTATGAAGTACTATAACTTTGCAGGATACAAACTAAAGCCATGCAAACATTTTTTTAAAGCATTCAAAAATACATAACAATTTGTTGTTTAATTCAGTCATAATTAATGGAAGTAATGTTTATGGATAATTCGCCTCACAAAATACTTGCCAAGCATTTTTAAGAAAAATTATGTTACAATGTTAAGTCACTGTGTTAATGTTTCTAATGTTACAAGTTTAAAAACAATATTTTCAAGTTATTTCATAAAACAGATTATAAAGTTTATGTTAAGAGCTCAAGCACCTTCTAAGTCACAATGTAAATATTGTCTGTTATCTTAAGATTACTACCTACATTAATGTTTATTGCCAGTTTATGTGGTCAGTAAGGAATTACTTTCATTAGGTACGTTTTAAGGAGAGTTTTTACTGTATGCCTTCCTCTACATTCTATGTATATTCAACTTAACAATTATTCTGATACAAATTGCATGTTAATACTTATTAATTTAAAGTTCAAATGTTTTTACATTCAAATGTTAATACTTTTAATACAAAATTAAGTTACAAAATGTATTCACTGTGTTCCTGTTTATAATGTTCGAAATTATACAAATGTTTTGTCAACTTCCAAAGTTACATAAAAAATAAAGTTCAAGTTTAAAAATATATACTTTGAAGGTTATTGCTTACATATATTTTAAACTTAATGTTAAAATTAGGGACGTTTCAACAAGGCTTTTTACTTTTTACTTTCCTCTGCATTCAATGTACATAAAGTTAACAATTCTTCAGATACAAATTTCATGCTACAAAACCATTACATCAACATTTTACAAAAATACACGTTCATATCACAATACTTACAAGTGTCAAAAATCTATATTAATAACTAAACAACTTGACAAACATATACATCACATTGCCGTCACTTTTTGACGGGCAAGTCGCTAGTCTATATTAGAAAATGCAAAAAAATAAAAGATTATTGATGAACAGACATATATATTCCTCTTGCCAAAATATCCTTGCATCTCCACTTTTTATGCCTTGCCGAAGGTACATAAGAAAATAATACCGATTCCAGGAAGACCCATAGTATCAGGCACGGGGAATCTTTCATCTAATGCTAGTATCTTTGTTGATTACTATCTTCGATAATGTGCTTTTGTTGCCCTCAGATCCTTTTTGAGCAGGTTCTATCCTATTTCTTTCCATGACAAAGGAGGCAGAGAGAAACCATTAAGAAATATGTGCAATTTATGCCACTGACATTTAGAATTTTGTACTGTGTTATTACCAGGGGCGGAGCTACCGCCGTGCAGGCGACGCAATGCACAGGGCCGTCTTCCTGTGTAGCCTAATCATCAGCTGCAAGAACTTCTATCTATCTATCTGCCAGAATATCCTTTGTCCCTCACATGCACCAGCATAATTTCTAAGGTGGTTTTACACAGTTTTTACCTAATAATTCATGAGCTAATACAAGTAACAATACCTTACTTAATACAGAGACCCCAACTAGATATAATCTATAAGCATTTCTGAGCCATCCACACATGTTTAATACAATATAACAATATATATACAAATATAAAGTCTGCCACTGTAAAGCAAGTTTGTTATTTTTCGCTTGTCCCCTAAAGGGTTAAAGGGGCATTTTCAACTAAACACAAGTTGCACTTAGAAGAGTTCACTTACAGAAGTTCAAATATATTTAGCACGTATTCGACCCTCTTAAATATCAGATCTAATCTCCAGATCTACAGCCTTATTAAATTGCCATTCGGCCAATTGAATAGGGCTCTATTTAAGCACAGAGCATATTTTTTTTACAGAAGTTTTTAGTTCGTGAACTTCTATCCAAAAGCAAGGTCTTCACGAACTAAAAACTTCTGTAGAAAAATATGCTCTGTGCTTATATAGAGCCTTATTCAATTGGCCAAATCACAATTTAATAAGGCTGTTAATATCCAGATATTCCCCTAGCACTGCGAGGCTCGCAATCCAATGATGCCCTTCGCATGTCGCATAGAGTGCCTTAGTCCCGCGTGTCGTCTGGAGAAAATGTATCAGGTGTCAGAGCATAATAAAGTGATTTAAATATTTAACTGCGTTGGGTGTCCTATACCTGTCAGCCAATGAGCATTATTCATAAAGTAAGGTCAGTGGAATATATGAGATTTTTTTTGTAATAATTAATTAATATACCATACTATAATTAATTAATAAATGAATATACGTTACCTATTTGTACTTAATACCCAGCAATCAATATCCTGAAGAGCTAACAATCTGTTTGGCGTATTATTTTAAATGTACAGGGAGACTGTTGATCATCTGAGGAGAAAGTGTCAGCAATGTGCTAAGTGTGCAGTCTATATAGGCTGCGTGCACAAGGGCAAATTGTTTGTTTAGGCGGGAGAACCTTCATTTCAAAAGCGTAATGTGGTAATGTGCAAGTTAGTGTTGTGAAATGGCGGCGTTTGTCGCAAGCATTTTCCGTCCTTCCTAATAGTGTATTTTTCTACCTCGTACGTTCCTGGCAAAGTCATACACGGCATGCAGTGTTTTGCGGGCTTCGGGTCGTGTAGCCTCGTTTTCATTTTTTTAAGCCGCCATTTTTTTTCTCGCTTAGTCGATTTTCGAGTGGCGAAACCTGTTAAATTCAGATTAAAATTGTGTGCAACCTCACTCCTAGACGCCCTGGCTGTCCCCCCGTGCTGTGTGTAATTTTTGTTAATGTTTTTTTTTTTGTGTTTTTTCGGTGTGTGAGGTTAGGCCGTTAAAGTTGTATTTTTGCAGGGTCCGGATTTTTTTCCGGGGTCCGGATTTTTGCGAAGTATTACGGGCCGTAATTCTTTAACACGTTTTTTTCAAATGACTACGGGGCTCGCACTGTGAATTTAATAATTGATTTTCTTTTGATCTGTAGTCCCGTGGGTCATAGGGATGAGCGCCAATGGCGCTCATTTCCACCAGCACAATGAGTTCCTTTGGCGAGGGCCGCAGTTGCAGCAGGCTCGTTGTGCGAGCCCGCAGGTGTTAGCAACAACCTGCAATGCTCACAACTATATATGTGATTATCATTATTACCGAGCCAACATATTCCATAGGCAATACATGGATTGTGTTCATTTCTTGCAATGTGTTAATATTGTCTTGCTTTGGAGAGCCCTGTCTTTGAGCTAATAATCCAGTATCCAAAGTGCATTCCCAAGATTGAAAACTTGCCGATTTACACTCTACCCTTACCCTGTTTAATAATGTAAGCTCTTACAAGATCAGGGCCCTCTACACCTTCTGAAACAGTTTGTATACTTTTGTAATTATTGTATTACGTATTTAGTGTATCCCATGTACTTAGAGCAAAGGAATATGTTGGCTTTATAAATAAATGAAAAATAAAATGATAAAATCCCCATTTAACTGATAAAAAAGACACAGATTATGGTCATATTATATTTATAAATGATAAAGGGTCACTTACCTCACTGTAAGTGTTTTTCATGGTGCTAAAGAACACAAGATTGTGTGTTAGAATCATCTAGTGTGATTTTTTTAATTACACTAATATCAGCTTAAACCGTTTTAAGTCTTTTATAAACACAGTGTATCCTGCCCACTGACGGTTGCATGATTAATAACAGACAACCAAGCCGGAGCGGTGAGGACAGTGATGTATAGCATTTTCCCCCCAGAAACTCAGAACTGCACTGAAAAGTTAACCCAAAACTGCACTGTGGTCCTCCATTTCATGCTCTGCACAGATTGTTTGGTTAATGTCAGTAGACATATATTATTTTAGTGAAAAATGCACATATTAAAAAAAAAAATTTCAACATGCTTTTAGGAGATCTTTACTGTGATGTGGTCCAAAATGTGCTGATTTTAGTCGCCCTTTAAGCTTACACAATTTTAATGAAGTTTCACTTACCAGAAATAACGATTGATGTCAATATGAGGAGTTGCATCAGCATGTTGTTTGTTAGAACAGCCATTCATAGTCTTTTCGATGCCCAGGAATGCCTTTTTGCTTTGCTTGTGTATTCTCTTTTGAATGAGCACCTAAAATTAAATTAAATTAAATCAGTCTATCTAGTTTCATTTTGTTAGATAACCTGACAATCAGCATACTTATTAATACCATTAATAATATCACTATTATAGCTGTCGTACTGCAAGTTTGTGTAACAACAAATTAGCAACACCTGCTTACTACTACTGATTATTCCTCTAAGATTCCATACTGTGTCACAATGTTTCCTCTCTCCTTCTTTATTACCTCCTGTCTGTTTCTCAGATTCTCCTTGTTACGTGTCCCACATCATGTCTCCAACATCATAACCTTTACACCTTATCTCATCTCCTCCCCCTTTCTTTGCTCTCACCAACTCCTCTCCTTCCTCCTGTCACTGTCTCCTCCTTTTCCTACTGCTTACATGTAGAAATGCTTCTGTAAGACCCACTCCAATCTCATATATATCTCCTAAACCTGGCCCCTCTTCTAACATCTTAATTTGCAGGTTATATTGGCTGATCACTAGCGCCTTATAGCATATCACATACTAGAGCCACTCACCTCGCACTATCTCTATCAGTCCCCTTCCCTCTCCCACTAAATACAAAACATTTTCTAACTTTCACACCCCCTTACCTAAGTAATCTTTCACTCCTACCTAACCCTTTCTACTCCTTATCTTTTCTTCCCCAGGTTTCTGACGCTTTTATTCCCTTTAGATTGTAGCAAGCTCTTATTGTGTTGGGTGCTTTGGAAAAATCACTTTCTACAAAGATTCTGAGCTCAAAACAGGCCCCCCCCCCCCCATTTTACGTTGATTGTTAAAAAAATTTTTTTTTTTCTCTTTTCTTTCTCCTATACAGCGCTATGGAATATGTTGGTGCATTACAAATAAAAGTTAATAATACTAATACTGTGATTGGCCAGCCTGTGTGCCAGAAAATTGCAAAAAATTTGCTAATTAATAAAGGTGTGGGAGTGGTATCTGTACTTACATAGACAAGGTGTAAATGTAATTCTGTGCATTAATCCTAATTCTAAGGGATTATATGGTGTTCCTGATAAGCAACTTCCTGTAAGTGTATCTGCAAAATGAAAACGTGGCATACAAATCTGCCATTACTCCTGTTATAATGGAACACTCGTTGTTGAGACAGATGATTCTTTAAAAATGGAAACCTGCATTAAATAATAAATACATACAAAAGTTAAAACAATGCATACGTTGTGTTTATTTTTTACTTTCTAAAAACATTTTGATAGGTTTGGATATATCCATAAAATGAAATCCTGGATCAATTCTCAAACAATGGGAGCGATTTACTGCTTAAAATGTAGCTGTAATAAAATTAATTTAGGAAAAATTAAGAGAAATGGGAAGAATATTTTAACATAAAAACAACGGCAGAATAATCACTAATGTTGCTTGGCACTTCTTAGACATTAACAGCCTCATTAAATTAGCCCTCATAGCTCCCTCAGTCCTCGCAAAACACATTGGGCCCTATTAAATTCTCCCTCGTAGTTCTCTCGGTGCTCGCAAAAGGCAGTTTTCCTGCTGTTTGCGAGAACCGAATCTCTCGCAGCCTGCTTTACGATATGACTGCGAGAAAATGGCCGAGAATAGGCTCCGAGAGAGCTACGTAGCCTTAAATCTATGCACGAGTCTCGCATATCGTAAGAATCCCTACGTGGACAAAAAGTCCACGCAAGGGATCCGAAAGCCTCTACGTGCTGCCTCGGAACAGCCCGAGACAGCAGCGTGAGGCTCCCCCCTGCACCCTATACACATCCCCATGCTGCAGGGGTCTCTATCAGGACCCCTGCAGCACCCCCACATTAACCCCGTGCAGCGGGGGTCCCCGATCTGCATAGATCAGGCCCCCCGCTGCATTTAAAACTTTTAAATTCCCCGCCGCGGCTCCTTAAAGGGACCGCGGCACACTATTAGCCAATCCCGGCCGCGGCACTTAAAATTAACCCCCCTCTATGCTGGGGGTCCCCATCGGGACCCCCGAAGTGTCCCCACATAAACCCATTGCAGGGGGGGTCCCCGATCTGCATAGATCAGGCCCCCCGCTGCATTTAAAACTTTTAAATTCCCCGCCGCGGCTCCTTAAAGGGACCGCGGCACACTATTAGCCAATCCCGGCCGCGGCACTTAAAATTAACCCCCCTCTATGCTGGGGGTCCCCATCGGGACCCCCGAAGTGTCCCCATATAAACCCCCTGCAGCGGGGGGCCCCGATCGGCACCGATCGTGACCCTGCTGCAATTCAATTTTAAATTTCCCGCCTCGCGGGTCCTCAAAGGACCGTAAAGGTCCTGAAAGGACTCGCACTAAAAATAATAACCCCAGGCAACTATAATTACCCCATTAACTCATGATGGTCAATCCAGACCACCATAAGGCCTAAATTAACCCATTAACTCATGGTGGTCAATCCAGACCACCATAAGACCTTAATTACCCCATTAACTCATGATGGTCAATCCAGACCACCATAAGGCCTAAATTAACCCATTAACTCATGGTGGTCAATCCAGACCACCATAAGACCTTAATTACCCCATTAACTCATGATGGTCAATCCAGACCACCATAAGGCCTAAATTACCCCATTAACTCATGATGGTCAATCCAGACCACCATAAGGCCTAAATTAACCCATTAACTCATGGTGGTCAATCCAGACCACCATAAGGCCTAAATTAACCCATTAACTCATGGTGGTCAATCCAGACCACCATAAGACCTAAATTAACCCATTAACTCATGATGGTCAATACAGACCAGCATAAGGCTCTATTTAACCCCATCAGTCCCATAAGGGTATATTATTACCATTATGGGCCTGTTACAACCCAACATTAACCACATAAGTGCCATGATGGTCCTCAAGGACCATCATGACACTAACTACAAACACTACACTATAACCCCCAATAAACCATTTAATCTAAACTAACCCCCCTCTACACTAATCTATTAACACTTACACTACCTACCTACACTACCTACCCCCTAATAAACCTCCCCAACACTCTAATTACAAAAAACAAAAAACCTACAGTACAAAAAACAAAAAAACCTACAGTACAGAAAACAAAAAAAAATTACACACCTGAAAAGGAAAGACAGATAAACACAATACAATAATACATATAATACATTACATACATTACATACAATACATGACATTACATATAATATATTAAATATAATATATTAAATATAATATATTACATATAATACATTACATACATTACATACAATACATGACATTACATATAATATATTAAATATAATATATTAAATATAATATATTACATATAATACATTACATACATTACATACAATACATGACATTACATATAATATATTAAATATAATATATTAAATATAATATATTACATATAATATATTACATATAGTCCTAATCAAATACCCCCTATCTATCTAACATACAATCTATTTAATTTAAAATAAATCCTAACTATATCAAATACATCCCCCTATCTATCTAATATACAAAAAATCCTAACTACATACACAGACCCTTATTCTAAAATAAAATAAAATAATTACAGTCCTAACTACATACACAGACCCTAATTCTAAGCTAAAATCAATAAATTAAGACCACTTACCTTTAAGATGTTGCTTCAGATCACTAACCTATGGGTCAAACAAAAAAAAAAAATTAGTACAAAACATTAACATCAAATAAATAAACATTATATACATTCTACATATTCAACTCACCTTTACAGCATGTCCAGTCACTGTTAAGCTCTTCCGGCGCGGCCCTGTTAAAAAAAAAAACACAATACATGAATACATGAATACAATATATAAACAATAAATAAAATACACAAATAAACATCTAAATATACATTTAACTTACCTCCCCGCGATGTCCCCGGCCTTCTCTCCTTCAGCCCCGGCTGGGCCGCGGAACCATCCGCGCTCTAAAAAAAAAAAAGAAAAAAAACTAACGGAGGTCTGCACTGGCAGACCTCCCCGACGCTACTGAACCTCCCGGAGTCGTTTCCGGGAGGAAATTGGCATTGGCGGCTTGTGATTGGCTGAAAAAGCTGTCTATCAATTTCAGCCAATCAAAAGTCGTCAATGTGTGAGCCAATCAGGATGGGATACACCCCAATATCCCACCCTGATTGGCTAAAACACTTGTCTATCTTTATGGGAACCAATCACAACGCTCAGATGCCTTCAGCCAATCACTATGGGATACACCCCCACGGAGTGATTGGTAGAAGACATCTGCGCATCCTGATTGGCTCCTACATTGACGACTTTTGATTGGCTGACAGCTTTTTCAGCCAATCACAAGCCGCCAATGCCAATTTCCTCCCGGAAACGACTCCGGGAGGTTCAGTAGCGTCGGGGAGGTCTGCCAGTGCAGACCTCCGTTAGTTTTTTTTCTTTTTTTTTTTTAGAGCGCGGATGGTTCCGCGGCCCAGCCGGGGCTGAAGGAGAGAAGGCCGGGGACATCGCGGGGAGGTAAGTTAAATGTATATTTAGATGTTTATTTGTGTATTTTATTTATTGTTTATATATTGTATTCATGTATTCATGTATTGTGTTTTTTTTTTTAACAGGGCCGCGCCGGAAGAGCTTAACAGTGACTGGACATGCTGTAAAGGTGAGTTGAATATGTAGAATGTATATAATGTTTATTTATTTGATGTTAATGTTTTGTACTAATTTTTTTTTTTGTTTGACCCATAGGTTAGTGATCTGAAGCAACATCTTAAAGGTAAGTGGTCTTAATTTATTGATTTTAGCTTAGAATTAGGGTCTGTGTATGTAGTTAGGACTGTAATTATTTTATTTTATTTTAGAATAAGGGTCTGTGTATGTAGTTAGGATTTTTTGTATATTAGATAGATAGGGGGATGTATTTGATATAGTTAGGATTTATTTTAAATTAAATAGATTGTATGTTAGATAGATAGGGGGTATTTGATTAGGACTATATGTAATATATTATATGTAATATATTATATTTAATATATTATATTTAATATATTATATGTAATGTCATGTATTGTATGTAATGTATGTAATGTATTATATGTAATATATTATATTTAATATATTATATTTAATATATTATATGTAATGTCATGTATTGTATGTAATGTATGTAATGTATTATATGTAATATATTATATTTAATATATTATATTTAATATATTATATGTAATGTCATGTATTGTATGTAATGTATGTAATGTATTATATGTAATATATTATATTTAATATATTATATTTAATATATTATATGTAATGTCATGTATTGTATGTAATGTATGTAATGTATTATATGTATTATTGTATTGTGTTTATCTGTCTTTCCTTTTCAGGTGTGTAATTTTTTTTTGTTTTCTGTACTGTAGGTTTTTTTTGTTTTTTGTACTGTAGGTTTTTTGTTTTTTGTAATTAGAGTGTTGGGGAGGTTTATTAGGGGGTAGGTAGTGTAGGTAGGTAGTGTAAGTGTTAATAGATTAGTGTAGAGGGGGGTTAGTTTAGATTAAATGGTTTATTGGGGGTTATAGTGTAGTGTTTGTAGTTAGTGTCATGATGGTCCTTGAGGACCATCATGGCACTTATGTGGTTAATGTTGGGTTTGTAACAGGCCCATAATGGTAATAATATACCCTTATGGGACTGATGGGGTTAAATAGAGCCTTATGCTGGTCTGTATTGACCATCATGAGTTAATGGGTTAATTTAGGCCTTATGCTGGTCTGTATTGACCATCATGAGTTAATGGGTTAATTTAGGCCTTATGGTGGTCTGGATTGACCATCATGAGTTAATGGGTTAATTTAGGCCTTATGCTGGTCTGTATTGACCATCATGAGTTAATGGGTTAATTTAGGCCTTATGGTGGTCTGGATTGACCATCATGAGTTAATGGGGTAATTAAGGTCTTATGGTGGTCTGGATTGACCACCATGAGTTAATGGGTTAATTTAGGCCTTATGGTGGTCTGGATTGACCATCATGAGTTAATGGGGTAATTATAGTTGCCTGGGGTTATTATTTTTAGTGCGAGTCCTTTCAGGACCTTTACGGTCCTTTGAGGACCCGCGAGGCGGGAAATTTAAAATTGAATTGCAGCAGGGTCACGATCGGTGCCGATCGGGGCCCCCCGCTGCAGGGGGTTTATATGGGGACACTTCGGGGGTCCCGATGGGGACCCCCAGCATAGAGGGGGGTTAATTTTAAGTGACGCGGCCGGGATTGGGTAATAGTGTGCCGCGGTCCCTTTAAGGAGCCGCGGCGGGGAATTTAAAAGTTTTAAATGCAGCGGAGGGCCTGATCTATGCAGATCGGGGACCCCCCCTGCAATGGGTTTATGTGGGGACACTTCGGGGGTCCCGATGGGGACCCCCAGCATAGAGGGGGGTTAATTTTAAGTGCCGCGGCCGGGATTGGGTAATAGTGTGCCGCGGTCCCTTTAAGGAGCCGCGGCGGGGAATTTAAAAGTTTTAAATGCAGCGGGGGCCTGATCGGTGCCGATCGGGGACCCCCGCTGCAAGGGGTTAATGTGTGGGGGCTGCGGGGGTTCCTATGGACCCCTGCAGCAAGGTGTTCATGCGAGGACACTTCGGGGGTCCCGACAGGGACCCCCGCATTGAGGGGGGGTTCATTTTAGGTGCCTAGGGGGGGGTTTGGAGTACCCCCCACGGCAGGGCTTATGTGGGGGACTGCCGCGAAGGTCCCTTTTAGGACCCCCGCAGCACTTGATGAGGAGTGGGAGCCTGCGATATCATCTCGCAGGCTGTCACTCCTCATGTACATTTACGCAGTGTAGATACGTACGGGCCTGCTGCGTAGCTCATACGTTGCTCGCAGCAGGGCTAATTTAATAGCATTGTAAGTTAGAGAAACTTTGCAGTACGTAGGGCTTAAGTAGAAGCCTCTTATTTACGAGGCTGGAATTTAATGAGGCCCATTGTATTGCTGTTTGCGAGGACCGATTCCTCAATATGTTACTCACAGCCTCCTTTGTGAGCTGTCAGCTAATACGGCCAAGAATAGGCTCCGGGAGAGCTACGTAGTAACACACAGCCATAAATCTATGGGGTAAACCTCGCACCTCAGAAGAATTCCTATGGGCACAAAAAAGTGCCTGCAGGATCGGCATCGATCAGGCCCCCGCTGCATTTAAAAATCTAAAATTTCAACCAATCACGGCTGCGGGTGTACTGTAAGTACCCCTGCGGCACCTAACACTAGCCCCCCTCTATGCTGGGGGTCCCCATTGGGACCCCCAAAGTGTCCACATATTAACCCCTTGCTGCAGGGGTCCATAGGGACACCCGTAGCCCTCCATATTAACCCCTTGCAGCGGGGGTCCCCAATCAGCATCGATCAGGCCCCCGCTGCATTTAAACAAAATCAAATTTCCTGCCTCAAGGGCCCTGAAAGGACCCGCGCTAAAAAAATATTAAACCCTGCTGCGGGGGTACTATAAGTAGCCCCCAGGCACCTAAAATTAACCCATCACTCATGGGGCTCTATACAGAGCCCCATGAGCCCTTAATTAACTTTGTCACTCATGGGGGTCAATACAGACCCCCATCAGCCCTTAATTAACCCTGTCACTTATGGGGCTCTATACAGAGCCCAATGAGACTAAAATGAACCCCCTCAGTCCAATAGGGGTCTATATAGACCCCTAAAGGGCAATATTAACCCCTAGGTTAACCCTACAAGTGCCAAGATGGTCCTCCAGGACCCTCACGATAAAGTCTAAGCCCTACACTACAATATTAACCCCAACTATACGCCATTAACCCCAACTATAACCAATTAACCCATACTAAACCTTATCTAACCCTAACTTGGCCTATCTAGCCCCAGTAAGTGTTAGATAGGGTCAGATAGGTCACGTTAGGATTAGATAGGGTTTAGTATGGGTTAATGTGGTATAGTTAGGGTTAAGGAGTTAATGGGGTATAGTTAGGGTTAATAGTGTAGTGTAGTGCTTAGACTGCGGTTAACAGTGTCCTATAGGGGTCTATATAAACCCCTATTGGACTGAGGGAGTTCATTTTAGTCTCATGGGGCTCTGTATAGAGCCCCATGAGTTATAGGTTTAATTAAGGTCTTATGGGGATCTGTGTTGACCCCCATGAGTGACAGGGTTAATTAAGGGCTTATGGGGGTCTGTTTTGAACCCATGAGTGACAGGGTTATTAAAGGGCTCATGGAGCTCTGTATAGAGCCCCATGAGTTATAGGGTTAATCAAGGCCTCATGGGACTCTGTTATGATCCCCTTTAGTGATGGGGTTAATTTGTAGGTGCCTGGGGGGGTACTTATAGAACCCCTGCGGCAGGGGTGAATATTTTTTTAGCACAGGTCCTTTCAGGACCTTTATGGTCCTTTAAGGACCCGCAAAGCAGGAAATTCGAAATTTTAAATGCATCGGGAAATGATCGGGGACCCCGCTGCAGGGGGTTAATGTGGGGGGCTGCGGGGATCCCTATGGACCCCTGCAGCAAGGGGTTAATATGGGGACACTTTGGGGGTCCCGATGGGGACTCCCAGCATAGAGGGAAGTTAATGTTAGGTGCCGCGGGGGTACTTACAGTACCCCGGCAGCCGGGATTGGCTAATGGTGTGCCGCTGGCCCTTTAAGGACCCACGGCAGGGAACTTGAATTTTTTAAATGCAGCGGGGGCCTGATCGATGCTGATTGGGGACACCCGCTGTGGGGTAACTTTGGGGGTCCCGATTGGGACCTCCAGCATAGAGTCTGGAGAAATGTGGATTAGAGGAGGTGACATAAAAAATATTTCTCAGGAAGGAAGTAACTTATTAAATGAGACTACAGCAATGATCAAAACAACTACAGTGTCATAAGGAATGCAGTTTATGAAACATTTTCATTAGTTGCACTAGAATTATATAATTTTAATCATATTGTAATCCACACAATAACCCTATAGGGATATCTATATTGATGAGATGAGCTGAATATAAAATATTTTTTCCCCACAGATTACATCCCTTACGAATAAGGGATAAGGAAAGAGATGCACAAAGCAATTCTATAGTGCAGGTCACTCAGTATTTTAATGAAACGATAAAAAACATACAGTTAGTGATTACATACCCTCTGTCATCATAAAATCAATAATAATAAAATGCATAGAAATTTAAACCAATAAAATGTGACCAGTGGTCAGGCAGTAAGATAAAAGTAAATAATATGAACCATAAAAAACATGAATAATAATAATCCAAGCGAGGGGCCGCATTTGCGGAGGTGGAGGCTCAAAGGCGCCTCACACGCGGTTACAAACACCCACACATGCAGCACCATTATGACCTTGCAAACCGAGCGCACCTAAAAACAGTCAAAACAAAAGAAATACCCACTAAAACTACATAAGAAAGCTTACCCACAGCAAGGGGGGGCACCCAGGACCTCTGAAAGTGTAGTTACACCTCCATTTAAGTCCAAATTCCCGAGTTCAGACACACGAAAATCCCCTAAGCGAGAGAAAAAATGGCCTGCCGAAAAAAACGAAAACGAGGCTCAAAGACCCAGGACCGCCCAGCCACGTACAACTTAGCCAAGAAGGGATCCGAGATAAGCTCGGAAACCCGCATTAACCCCACTAGATCTGAGATAAGCTCGGAGACCCGCATTAACCCCACACTAGCCATCGCAGCAATGAAAATTCAAAATTCCCTTGTTACGGGTCCTTAAAGGACCCGTTATAAAAATATATATATATACACCATAAACCATTAATTAACCCTGTCACTCATGGGGGTCAATACAGACCCCCATAAGCACTTCATTAGCCCCCTCACTCATGGGGTCAATATAGACCCCCATAAGCCCTGCATTAACCCTGTCATTCATGGGGGTCAATACAGACCCCCATAAGCCCTTCATTAACCCCCTCACTCATGGGGGTCAATATAGACCCCCATAAGCCCTTCATTAACCCTGTCACTCATGGGGTCAATACAGACCCCCATAAGCACTTAATTAACCCCGTCACTCATGGGGGTCAATACAGACCCCCATAAACCCTTAATTCACCCTTTCACTCATGGGGTCAATATAGACCCCCATAAACCCTGCATTATCCCTGTCATTCATGGGGGTCAATACAGACCCCATAAGCACTTCATTAACCCCCTCACTCATGGGGGTCAATACAGACCCCCATAAGCCCTTCATTAACCATGTCACTCATGAGGGTCAATACAGACCCCCCATAAGCCCTTCATTAACCTGGTCACTCATGGGGTCAATACAGCCCCCCATAAGCCCTTCATTAACCACGTCACTCATGGGGGTCAATACAGACCCCCATAAGCACTTAACCCCCTCACTCATGGGGGTCAATACAGACCCCCATAAACCCCTAATTAACCC
The DNA here is from genome assembly GCA_027410445.1 of Discoglossus pictus. Classification (NCBI taxonomy): domain Eukaryota; kingdom Metazoa; phylum Chordata; class Amphibia; order Anura; family Alytidae; genus Discoglossus; species Discoglossus pictus. The sequence goes on along the minus strand of CM050168.1, from coordinate 276,328,589 downwards.
TGTCACTCATGGGGGTCAATATAGACCCCCATAAGCCCTTCATTAACCCTGTCACTCATGGGGATCAATACAGACCCCCATAAGCACTTAATTAACCGCCTCACTCATGGGGGTCAATACAGACCCCCATAAGCCATTCATTAACCAAGTCACTCATGGGGGTCAATACAGACCCCCATAAGCCCTTCATTAACCTGGTCACTCATGGGGTCAATACAGCCCCCCATAAGCCCTTCATTAACCACGTCACGCATGAGGGTCAATATAGACCCCCAAAAGCCCTTAATTAATCGTGTCACTCATGGGGGTCAAAATAGACCCCCATAAGCCCTTAACCCCCTCACTCATGGGGGTCAATACAGACCCCCATAAACCCCTAATTAACCCTGTCACTTATGGGGGTCAATATAGACCCCCATAAGCCCTTTACTAACCCTGTCACTCATGGGGGTCAGTACAGACCCCATATGCACTTCATTAACCGCCTCACTCATGGGGGTCAATATAGACTCCCAAAAGCCCTTCATTAACCCTTTCACTCATGGGGGTCAATACAGACCCCCATAAGCACTTAACCCCCTCACTCATGGGGGTCAATACAGACCCCCATAAACCCCTATTTAACCTTGTCACTCATGGGGGTCAATATCGACCCACATAAGCCCTACATTAACCCTGTCACTCATGGGGGTCAATACAGACCCCCATAAGCACTTAATTAAAAACCTCACTCATGGGGGTCAATACAGACCCCCATAAGCCCTTCATTAACCCTGTCACACATGAGGTTCAATATAGACCCCCAAAGTCCTTAATTAATCCTGTCACTCATGGGGGTCAATACAGACCCCCATAAGCCCTTCATTAACACCGTTACACATGAGAGTCAATACAGACCCCCATAAGCCCTTAATTAACCCTGTCACTCATGGGGTCAATACAGACCCCCATAAGCCCTTCATTAACCCCGTCACACATGAGGGTCAACATAGACCCCCATAAGCCCTTAATTAACCCGGTCACTCATGGGGTCAATACAGACCCCCATAAGCCCTTAATTAATCCTATCACTCATGGGGTCAATACAGACCCCCATAAGCCCTTCATTAACCCCGTCACTCATGTGGGTCAATATAGACCCCCACAAGCCCTTAATTAACACTGTCACTCATGGGGGTCAATACAGAACCCCATAAGCCCTTCATTAACCCTGTCACTCATGGGGGTCAATACAGACCCCCATAAGCCCTTCATTAACCCCGTCATGCATGAGGGTCAATACAGACCCCCATAAGCACTTAATTCACAACCTCACTCATGGGGGTCAATACAGACCCCCATAAGCCCTTCATTAACCCCGTCACACATGAGGGTCCATATAGACCCCCAAAGTCCTTAATTAATCCTGTCACTCATGGGGGTCAATACAGACCCCCATAAGCCCTTCATTAACCACGTCACTCATGAGGGTCAATACAGACCCCCATAAGCCCTTCATTAACCTGGTCACTCATGGGGTCAATACAGCCCCCCATAAGCCCTTCATTAACCACGTCACGCATGAGGGTCAATATAGACCCCCAAAAGCCCTTAATTAATCCTGTCACTCATGGGGGTCAAAATAGACCCCCATAAGCCCTTAACCCCCTCACTCATGGGGGTCAATACAGACCCCCATAAACCCCTAATTAACCCTGTCACTTATGGGGGTCAATATAGACCCCCATAAGCCCTTTATTAACCCTGTCACTCATGGGGGTCAGTACAGACCCCATAAGCACTTCATTAACCGCCTCACTCATGGGGGTCAATATAGACCCCCAAAAGCCCTTCATTAACCCTTTCACTCATGGGGGTCAATACAGACCCCCATAAGCACTTAACCCCCTCACTCATGGGGGTCAATACAGACCCCCATAAACCCCTAATTAACCTTGTCACTCATGGGGGTCAATATCGACCCACATAAGCCCTTCATTAACACTGTCACTCATGGGGGTCAATACAGACCCCCATAAGCACTTAATTAACAACCTCAATCATGGGGGTCAATACAGACCCCCATAAGCCCTTCATTAACCCCGTCACACATGAGGGTCAATATAGACCCCCAAAGTCCTTAATTAATCCTGTCACTCATGGGGGTCAATACAGACCCCATAAGCCCTTCATTAACACCGTTACACATGAGAGTCAATACAGACCCCCAAAAGCCCTTAATTAACCCGGTCACTCATGGGGTCAATACAGACCCCCATAAGCCCTTCATTAACCCCGTCACACATGAGGGTCAATACAGACCCCCATAAGCACTTAATTAACAACCTCACTCATGGGGGTCAATACAGACCCCCATAAGCCCTTCATTAACCCTGTCACACATGAGGTTCAATATAGACCCCCAAAGTCCTTAATTAATCCTGTCACTCATGGGGGTCAATACAGACCCCCATAAGCCCTTCATTAACACCGTTACACATGAGAGTCAATACAGACCCCCATAAGCCCTTAATTAACCCTGTCACTCATGGGGTCAATACAGACCCCCATAAGCCCTTCATTAACCCCGTCACACATGAGGGTCAACATAGACCCCCATAAGCCCTTAATTAACCCTGTCACTCATGGGGTCAATACAGACCCCCATAAGCCCTTAATTAATCCTATCACTCATGGGGTCAATACAGACCCCCATAAGCCCTTCATTAACCCCGTCACTCATGTGGGTCAATATAGACCCCCATAAGCCCTTAATTAACACTGTCACTCATGGGGGTCAATACAGAACCCCATAAGCCCTTCATTAACCCTGTCACTCATGGGGGTCAATACAGACCCCCATAAGCCCTTCATTAACCCCGTCATGCATGAGGGTCAATACAGACCCCCATAAGCACTTAATTCACAACCTCACTCATGGGGGTCAATACAGACCCCCATAAGCCCTTCATTAACCCCGTCACACATGAGGGTCCATATAGACCCCCAAAGTCCTTAATTAATCCTGTCACTCATGGGGGTCAATACAGACCCCCATAAGCCCTTCATTAACCACGTCACTCATGAGGGTCAATACAGACCCCCATAAGCCCTTCATTAACCTGGTCACTCATGGGGTCAATACAGCTCCCCATAAGCCCTTCATTAACCACGTCACGCATGAGGGTCAATATAGACCCCCAAAAGCCCTTAATTAATCCTGTCACTCATGGGGGTCAAAATAGACCCCCATAAGCCCTTAACCGCCTCACTCATGGGGGTCAATACAGACCCCCATAAACCCCTAATTAACCCTGTCACTTATGGGGGTCAATATAGACCCCCATAAGCCCTTTATCAACCCTGTCACTTATGGGGGTCAGTACAGACCCCATAAGCACTTCATTAACCGCCTCACTCATGGGGGTCAATATAGACCCCCAAAAGCCCTTCATTAACCCTTTCACTCATGGGGGTCAATACAGACCCCCATAAGCACTTAACGCCCACACTCATGGGGGTCAATACAGACCCCCATAAACCCCTAATTAACCTTGTCACTCATGGGGGTCAATATCGACCCACATAAGCCCTTCATTAACCCTGTCACTCATGGGGGTCAATACAGACCCCCATAAGCACTTAATTAACAACCTCACTCATGGGGGTCAATACAGACCCCCATAAGCCCTTCATTAACCCCGTCACACATGAGGGTCAATATAGACCCCCAAAGTCCTTAATTAATCCTGTCACTCATGGGGGTCAATACAGACCCCATAAGCCCTTCATTAACACCGTTACACATGAGAGTCAATAGAGACCCCCAAAAGCCCTTAATTAACCCGGTCACTCATGGGGTCAATACAGACCCCCATAAGCCCTTCATTAACCCCGTCACACATGAGGGTCAATAAAGACCCCCATAAGCCCTTAATTAACCCTGTCACTCATGGGGGTCAATACAGACCCCCATAAGCCCTTAATTAATCCTATCACTCATGGGGTCAATACAGACCCCCATAAGCCCTTCATTAACCCCGTCACTCATGAGGGTCAATATAGACCCCCATAAGCCCTTAATTAACCCTGTCACTCATGGGGGTCAATACAGAACCCCATAAGCCCTTCATTAACCCTGTCACTCATGGGGGTCAATACAGACCCCCATAAGCCCTTCATTGACCTGGTCACTCATGGGGTCAATACAGACCCCCATAAGCCCTTCATTAACCCTGTCATGCATGAGGGTCAATATAGACCCCCATAAGCCCTTAACCCCCTCACTCATGGGGGTCAATACAGCCCCCCATAAACCCCTAATTAACCCTGTTACTCATGGGGGTCAATATAGACCCCCAAAAGCTCTTTATGAACCCTGTCAATCATGGGGGTCAATACAGACCCCCATAAGCACTTAATTAACCGCCTCACTCATGGGGGTCAATATAGACCAGCATAAGTGCTTAATTAACCCTGTCACTCATGGGGGTCAATACAGACCCCCATAAGCCCTTCATGAACCCTGTCACTCATGGGGTCAATACAGACCCCCATAAGCCCTTCATTAACCCCGTCACACATGAGGGTCAATATAGACCCCCAAAAGCCCTTAATTAATCCTGTCACTCATGAGGGTCAATATAGACCCCCATAAGCCCTTAATTAACCCTGTCACTCATGGGGGTCAATACAGACCCCCATAAGCCCTTCATTAACCTGGTCACTCATGGGGTCAATACAGACCCCCATAAGCCCTTCATTAACCCCGTCACACATGAGGGTCAATATAGACCCCCATAAGCCCTTCATTAACCTGGTCACTCATGGGGTCAATACAGACCCCCATAAGCCCTTCATTAACCCCGTCACACATGAGGGTCAATATAGACCCCCATAAGCCCTTAACTAACCCTGTCACTCATGGGGGTCAATACAGAACCCCATCAGCCCGTCATTAACCCTGCCACTCATGGGGGTCAATACAGACCCCATAAGCACTTAATTGACCCCCTTACTCATGGGTGTCAATACAGACCCCCATAAGTCCTTCATTAACCCTGTCACTCATGGGGGTCAATACAGACCCCCATAAGCACTTAACACCCTCACTCATGGGGGTCAACACAGACCCCCATAAACCCCTAATTAACCCTGTCACTCATGGGGGTCAATAAAGACCCACATAAGCCCATAAATAACCCTGGCACTCATGGGGGTAAATACAGACCCCCATAAACCTTTAATTAACCCTGTCACTCAGGAGGGTCAATACAGCCCCCCATAAGAAAATAATTAACCCTTTCACTCATGGGGGTCAATATAGACCCCCATAAGCCCTTAATTAACCCCCTCACTCGTGGGGGTAAATACAGAAACCCATAAATCCCTAATTAACCCTGTCACTCATGGGGGTCCATACAGACCCTCATAAGCCTCTATTTAACCCCATCAGTCCCATAAGGGTATATTATGACCATTATGGACCTGTTACAACCCAACATTAACCACATAAGTGCCATGACGGTCCTCAAGGACCATCGTGACACTAAGTATAAACACTACACTGCACTATACCCCCCAAAAAAACAGTAAATATCAACTAAACACCCTCTACACTAACCTATTAACACCTACACTACCTACACTACTTACCTACCCCCTAATAACCCCCCACCACTCTAATTACAGAAAATAAAAAAAACTAGTCACAAAAAATAAAAAATCTACATTACATAAAATAAAAAACCTAAATCACAAAAAATAAAAAACCTACATTACAGAAAATAAAAAACATAAGTCACAAAAAATAAAAAAGGAACATTAAAGAAAATAAAAACATACATTAAAACCCCCCACTACAGAAAATAAAAAAAAAGTACACACCTAAAAAGGATACAAATACATACAATACAAATAAAATTAAATACAATACAATACACCCCTATCTAATATACAATACATCCCATCTATCTAATATACATCCCCAATCTATCTAAATAAATACCATAATCTAATATACATCCTATCTATATAATATACATCCCCCAATCTATCTAAATAAATACCATAATCTAATATACAATACATGCTATGCTATGTATATAAAACACATACCCCTAGCTAACATACAATAAATGCTATCTATATATAAAATAATCTAATTCTAAGCTAAAATAAAATAATTAACACCACTTACCTTTGCAGATGTCCCTTCCCCACCTAGGGGAAAAAAATAAAAAAAATAGTGCAACACATTTCCAGTAAATAAATAAACATTCTAAATATGCTTAACATTCTAAATATTCTACTCACCTTTCCAGCATGTCCCCGTCCTTCTTCTTTTCTTCTTCTCTGTGCGCCCCCTGTTAAAAAAAACATAACATTAGTACACATACATAAACATAAACAAAATAAAATAAACATAATCTACATTGTACTTACCTCCCCAAGATGTCTCCGGCCTCCTCCTCTTCTGCCCCGCCCTGGAACCGCGCTCAAAAAAATTAATATATAACGGACATTCCGGAAGAAAATAGGCAATGGCGCCTTCTGATTGGTTGAAAACGCTGTCTATCAAATTCACCCAATCAGGAGGTGCGAATGTGTGAGCCAATCAGAAAGGGATGCACCCTAAAATCCCAACAATAATGCGCCTGTCAATCTTTATTTAAACCAATCACAAGGCGCAGATGCCTTCAGCCAATCACAATGGAATACACCCGCACAGGGTGATTGGCTGGAGGCATCTGCGCATTCTGATTGGTTGCACTGACAATAGCCAATCACAATGGAGTACACCCCCACGCACAGGGTGATTGGCTGAAGGCATTTGCGCCTTCTCATTGGCTGTTGTCAATGTCAATCAGTATTACAGCCAATGGGAAGGCGCAGATATCTTCAGCCAATCACCGTGTGGGGGTGTATCCCATTGTGAGTCGGTGATGGCAATAAAGCCTTCGGATCTGTTCAAATAAAGATTGACAGGTGGGTTATACAATCGGAGTGTGATTTTGGGGTGTATCACTTTCTCATTGGCTCACAATTGGTGTCTTCTCATTGGCTGAATTTGATAGACAGCGTTTTCAGCCATTCAGAAGCCGCCATTGCCAATTTTATTCTGGAACACTCCGTATGAGGCTCATTAGCGTCGGGGACATCCGCGAGTGCAGATGTGTGTTGTTTTTTTTAACATTTTTTTTTAGAGCACGGATGCTTCCAGGGCCCATCCGGGGCAGAAGACGAGGAGGCCGGAGACATCCGGGGAGGTAAGTACAATGTATATTATGTTTATTTTACTTTATTTTATGTTTATGTATGTGTACTAATGTAATGTTTTTGTTAACAGGGCCCGCACCAGAGAAGAGGAAAAGAAGAAGGACTAGGACATGCTGGAAAGGTGAGTAGAATCTTTCGAATGTTTAGAATGTTTACAAAAAAAAGGGAGATTGGTGGCTCAAGATGTAATTTACTGTAATGAACTTTTTTACTTTGGGTGCTACTAAGTGTCAAAAATACATATGAACACTAAGGAGAAAAAGGGGGCCCTTTTCGTAGTGCACACCTATGAATCTCAACTATGTAAGAGACCCAATGATTAAAACTTAGCTTTTAATAATTTAATTAAAATTATGCTAGAAAGCTAAAAACTCAGACGCTGCAATGTAGAACAAGGAGTGAGAAAAGGTATAGGGATATGAATTGGCTGGACTTATATTAACGGGCGTTAGTACTCCTTTAACTGGTGTCTCTAAAGTGCTATGATAAGGTGCCTCCACTAAGTGCTATATTGTGCTTACAAGACGTGCCATTTTAGTACACTGTTATAAAGAATTAATATAAAGTGTTAATATAAGACCATATTGTGTGTCTTATATTAAATAAAATTAATAAAGTGAGTAAAGTGCTGAGTTACGGCATACTAAAACTGCCTCGTTTTTCTTTTAATATATCCCATATAATATTCCTTGTTAATTCTCTCTTTGTTATATTAACTCCTATTGGGAGTAGCTAGGTGAATCCAGGGTGATTATAATTCTTATAGCGTGTTTAGGTACAATCGCTGTGTCCCTGAACCCCAATGTCTCTCCTTTAGCGTGGAGATCGCGGTTAGGACGCCTCGCGATGACGTCACTAACACGCGCCCCAGCTTGCTGCGTCTCTCCCTACGCACGTTTCTCAATTTCTTCAGGGGTTACCGCCATGATACTTAGACTTCCCTATTTATAGTCTCTGTTGTCATGGGAACCGATATTAAAATTTAAAATCAAAGTTTACTTATGTTAAAAACTTAGAGAGTCTCTAACTATCTTACAATTCTTAACCATAATTATGGACCTGCAATATATTTAGAACAAACGAATAATTAATATATACGTGTTTCTTATATTATTATTATCACTCTCCACCATCATATTATGGAATCATGGATATCCTGGGGGGGGCGTGGCTTGCCAAGATAGAGAGCAGTCGCATGTTGGCAAAGCTCTAAGCTGTAGCAACTTTATAGCACATTTATTTGAGCAAAATGCAAAATATTGAAGACTTGGGCACCTGATTGATCTTATTTAGACCCTAAGGAGCAGTTTGGTCCCAGCCGATAGCAGCTAGCTACAGTAATAGCTACTATACTACGGAGGCCTGGGCCTAGTACCCACGCTGCCTGCTGGCTGCCTGCTGTTGCCGGATCTACCCCCGATCAGGTTAACAGAGCATGACTTCGCATTAGAGCGGAAACCCCGCTACAGCTATCCAAAACCAGCACAGTGCCAGAGAGAAGACAGCAGGGGCCTGATCGGAGAGGCCCTGCGTGAGTGGGCGCAGCAACAGACGCTGGAGGAGAAGCGGAGTCACGCTGGCCGGACTGCAGATCGTGACCGGAGGACAGCGGAACCAACCCTCCAGAGCCTGACCTGTCTAATTGGGAAGAAGTAGAGGTGAGACACCACATCACATCCTAAGCCCAGCGAGGAGGGAGCCCCAGAGAGGGCAGGGGAGCAGCCTGGGAACTACACAAACAGACATATAACTGGCAAACAGAAGGGGGTGGAAGCCCCTAAGTCAAGGCCCTGAATGGAAGGTGACCCCCACGGGATGTGCTTTACTTGAGATATTCTAATAAGCAACACAATTGCTCCATACCCTATTACATAAGCAGGAGCATTGCTGCTATAAAGAGGATAGACATGTGAAGCCTTAATGGGATACATCCATTCATAGCTACTACGTCAAAGAATGAATACTAATAAATACTTTATTGGGAGTTTAAAAAACTATTCAAAGCTATTCAAAGAAGTCCTATTATGGACATATTAAATCCTGGGAAACCATTATCCTGGGCCTGGTTGAGAGACTGGCCGCCACAGACACAAAGAGATTTCAAATTTACATTGCTGCTCACTCTGCAAGAAAACCAGTACAATGCTGCCATCTTGTGGCCAAAATATTTGATGAACAGTAACAGACTGAAAGACCTCAACCTGGAGATATAGGATTCACATTTATATCCAAACTATCTTTAATTTCTGGAGATCACTGATGTTCATATTCACAAAAGTCTCTTCTATTATCTGAATGTGCCTGGGTTGGAACTGCACCTAACATAATACAACACTGCCACCTGGGGGACAAGAGGATATACCTTAAACATTGTTATATGGAGCATCAGCTGGGAGATAAAGCTGTGCCATAAACACCTATATCATTGCAATACAATTACAATATATTGCTATCCAGGGGGTCTGGTGTCCCGTACTTTAGAGACTCTCAACCTTTAACAACATATTGGCAGCGCACAAACAACCGTATTTTTTGATGCAAGAGAATAATACTATGCTCATTATGTAAACGAACCCCATCCCCCAGGTATGGTGGCACAACCTACAGTAAAGTGACGTGACAAAAACAGTGTTTTTTTTTTTTTTACAACCACTTTGTGCCTTTTTCTGGCTTTTCTCTTTCTCTTCCTACCCTCTTTATCGACCTGATCTAACCCTTTTTAGCTGGGTGAGGTGCCTTGAGAACCACACGCTCCAAAAGGAAGAATCTACAGGTCAGCAGCCATAAGGGGAAAATCAACACATCAGTACTTGGGCTTCTCATCGGACGCTTGGTGCAGGTAGTGAATCATGGCCTTACATATTGCATCCCACAATGTCCAGGGGTTGAACGAGCCGGTGAAGCGAGGGGTTGCCCTAGGGGAATACGGTCGTATGGGACTGGATATTGTTATGGTACAGGAAACCCATTTAAAAAAAAATTCTATTCCAAAATATTGGGGAAAAAATTTCACACAAACATTTCACTCTACAGCCCCTGAAAAGAAAAAGGGAGTTTCCATCTTAATACATAAGAGGTTGAATTTTCAACACACGTTAACTCGTAGAGATCCGGAAGGGAGATTCATTTTGGTACAAGGCACGGTCAATGAACGCAAAATATCACTATTAAACGTATATGCTCCGAACACGGGACAGTCCGCATTTTTTCATAAGATATCAGACATGATGTCTGAATGGCAACAATCCTGGGGGAGGACATGAATTCAGTCTTAGATCAAACAAAAGACAGGTCAAGCTCCGCCAACCCGTTGGTAATCCCTACCGCTACAAAATCCCTCAAATTGTTGCTCAACAACCATGGCATGCTTGATGCCTGGAGAGCGTTCCACCCTTCTGATAGAGAATACACTCATTATTCGGCTAGACATAACACATACTCTCGCATAGATGACATCCTAATCCAGCAACACCTAACCCCAAACCTACAGGAAGCAAAAATTCGACCCATTGCGTGGTCTGACCACGACGCGATATGCATCTCCCTAGATGATTTGCTGCCCAAAGGGCGCTCCCCTTCGTGGGCACTTAATCCAGCCCTGTTAATTGACGGGAACACAAAAGATAAAATATATACCACCATAGTAGAATACTTTGAACTAAATGGAGGAGGTGAGGGGGGGGGCTGCACATAAAGCAGTAATAAGAGGGAAATGTATTCAACTTGGTTCCCTGGCGAAGAAAGAGTTAACTCAAATCAACTCTATAAACAACAACATTTCAGCCCTGCAAGCTATTCCGCTCTCCAGGAGATCCCCAGGGACACAAGTTGAAATACATAAACTTAAACAACAACTACTGGGTATTCTACGTAAAAAGGTTGTGACCATATTACAAAAGACCCAATCTCAATACTTTACGTTCTCGAACAAACCAGATAAAATGCTAGCCAGAAAGCTCAACCAACAAAGGGCAGACTCCTTTATCCCCAAACTAAGGGTAGATAATGAAAATACTGTTTACAAGCCAAATGACATTACAGAAGCATTTGAAAAGTTTTACGCTGACCTATACTCAGCTCCTGCTCGCTCAGGTTCGACTGGCCATATATCCCAAATTGATAAATTCCTATCCTCCATTAGTCTCCCAAAACTTGATGTTGAACAATCAGATCTATTAGACAACCCCATAGATTTAAATGAAGTCAAGAGAGCTATAAAAGAAACAAAACCACATAAAGCACCAGGCCCAGATGGTTTTAGACATTTTTACTATAAGCAATTCATAGATGTGTTGGCCCCGCATCTCCAACTACTGCTTAACGACTTATTGTCAGGTGAACCCATGAGGGCAGAATTCCTGGAAGCTAAAGTAATAGTAATACCCAAGGAAGGGAAAGACCCGTCCGAATGTAAAAGTTACAGGCCTATATCACTGATCAATTGTGACATTAAACTTCATTCCAAAATCTTAGCGAATAAGTTGTCCAAGATTCTACCAAGCTTGATACACCCCGACCAGATTGGGTTCATTCAAGGTCGGGAAGCGCCAGATAACACCAGACGCATATTAAATTTACTTGATGTAGCATCTCTCCAAAACAAGCCTTTGATGCTGCTCTCTTTGGATTCAGAAAAAGGCCTTTGATAGGATAGACTGGGCATATATGACTAGGGTTTTACATAAGTTTGGATTAAGCGATAAGTTAGTGAGGGGCATACTAACACTGTACTCAGACCCGATAGCATATCTGGCTTACCAGGGGTTTAAATCCCGAACATTTAAAATCACAAGAGGAACAAGGCAAGGTTGTCCCTTATCCCCTCTCCTTTTTGCCATGTGTATTGAACCCCTAGCCACTTCGATAAGGGAAGATACAAATATTAAGGGGGTAAGAGTGAAAAAGACAGAACACAAATTGAGCCTATTTGCGGATGATGTCCTGCTTACGATCACTGAGCCTTTAACTAGTCTCCCTAACCTCTTCCATGTTCTTGGACTCTTTGGCAGCATTTCTGGCTTCAAAATTAACTCGAGTAAAAGTGAAGCATTAAACGTTTCTCTACCGAAACAATTTGAAACCCAAATAGTAGGGCATTTTTCCTTTAGATGGGTACAAAGCCATATTAGATACCTAGGGGTTCTTATTCCCAAGCAATCTGGATTGACCTACTTAGCTAACTATCCGGCACTTATAAAGAAACTTCTCAATGATATTAAAACATGGTCCACATACAAAATTTCGTGGTTAGGGAGGATCCATGCCATTAAAATGAGTATATTGCCCAAACTGCTATATTTATTCCGTACCATCCCAACTGCCGTGTGCTCTAAAGACATCCTGGCTGTACAAGGGGCAATCTCTTGCTTCATTTGGAATCGTAAAAAAACTAGAATAAACAAGACAACCATGAGGGCGCCCAAATCTAAGGGGGGGGGGGGTTTGCTGGCCCTACCAGATCTACTGAATTACTGCAGAGCTGCCAGATTGGCCCAAATTACCTAGTGGTTTGGCAAAGAACAGCTGCCAATATGGGTAGAGATAGAAAAAAATATTTTTGAGGACAGAGGCTTACACATCCATCAGGTAGGATGGCTTAGTATGCACTCTAAATTGGGTAATGTCTCTTTGACCAATTGTATGATCCAATCCATGGCAGTTCTGACTCAGACGAATAAGAGAACACAGCTGATAGAAAAAGGATCATGGCTTACCCCATTGTGGATGCACCAAAAAACAGTATTAACGGAATCATGGATATCCTTATGTATATATATATATATATATATATATATATATATATATATATATATATATATATATACATGAGTAGTAGATGTACCAAAAGTTTTAATCTCCATCTTAATACCTTAATAAGATGATCTTATTAGATCTCATTTTAATTTTATTTAGACACATACTCCAAGGCTTATATTATCTTTTTGTAGATATGTGTGTCTCTTAAATAGATAAATAAATATGTTTCTGTATATTTGTTCAACTCCAAAATATCCATTTATTTGCATACTGTTTTAATACAGAATATTATATGGTAATTGGGTTCACTGAATACAGTGTTTATCTTTATTTCAATTTTAGTTTTATCTTTAAAACTTAGAGATTTATATATTATTATTATGGTATATATTATGATTCCCAGGATGAAATGGAAGGTTAAATTGTTATTGAATTATCATTATAGCAGATCTCTTATGGTAAAATAAATTAAGTGTAAATCCACACTTTTATAGAATTAATATTAACTTGAATACTTAGAAAGTATTGGATTTTTAATCTCATATGTATGGGGAGAAAGTAAAACCTTCATTAAGGCCCTCAGGTTTCCTAGTCTTTAAGAGATAGATCCATCTTGCTTCCATCTTTAGAAAATCTTTGTCTATGTTACCCTTTCTAATGGTTGGTTCAATGTGATCTATGGCCATAAAAGAAAGTACTTTCACATCCCCTTTATGTTTCTTATTGACATGAATAGCCACTGGTGTATCATATTCTCTGTTGATACTGTAGATGTGTTTGAGAACCCTTCTTCTTAATTCTCTATAGGTTTTACCTATTTATCTCATTCCACATTTGCAAGATATTAAGTAAATAACTCTCTCTGTTTTACATGTTATGAGATAATTTACTTGGTATATCTGTGTTTCATCTTTTGAAGTGAAAGTTTTAGCTGGTTTTATGTATTAACACGCTTTACAGGATTGGCATCTAAAACAACCTTTGATTTTATCTAGCCATGTAGTCTTTTTAGGAATCTCCAGGTGGCTTTTGGATAATACATCTTTCAAATTGGTAGATCTTCTACTTGTTATTTGAGCATGTTCGCTTAAAAAGGGTATTTGATCTTTGTCATCACTTAGTATCTGCCAATGTCTACTGAAAATCTTTTTTATGTTAAACCATTGGTCGTTATAAGTACCAATACATCTGATGGTATTGTCTTCCTTCATGGATTTATCCATAAGCAGAGATTCTCTATTGATATTCTTGGCTCTGCCATAGGCCTTCTTTAGTGTCTTTTTATTCTATACTCATTCTTGAAATCTATTTTGTAGGTCCTTGGCCTCTATTTCAAATTGTTGTTCTTCTGAGCAGTTTCTTTTTATTCTCAGATATTGCCCTATTGGGATTCCTGCAATCAAAGATTTAGGGTGACTACTTGTAGCGTGTAAAAGGCTATTAGTAGAAGTTGGTTTCCTGTATGTATTTGTTGTCAATTTCCCACTTTCTTGTTTACAGATTGTCAAATCCAGAAAGGTTATTTTATTTTAGCTTAGAATTAGGGTTGCTATATAGAGATAGCATGTATTGTATATTAGATATATTGGGGGATGTATAGTACATAGATAGTATTTATTGTATATTAGATAGATGGGGGATGTATATTAAATAGATAGGATGTATTTTAGATAGATAGTATTGTATATTAGATAGATAGGGGGATGTATATTAGATAGGGGTGTATTGTATTGTATTTAATTGTATTGTATTTAATTGTAGTGTATGTATTGTATTGTATGTATTGTATTGTATGTATTACATGTATTTCCTTTTCAGGTGTGTAATTTTTTTTTTCTGTAGTGGGGGGGTTGTAATGTATTTTTTTTCTGTAATGTACATTTTTTATTTTTTGTGATTTAGGTTATTTTATTATGTAATGTAGATTTTTGATGACTAGTTTTTTTGATTTCTGTAATTACAGTGGTGGGTAGGGGGTCATTAGGGGGTAGGTAGTGTAGGTGTTAATAGGTTAGTGTAGAGGGTGTTTAGTTGATATTTAATGTTTTACTGGGGGGTATACAGTAGTGAAGTGTAGTGTTTATACTTAGTGTCATGATGGTCCTTGAGAATGGTCATAATATACCCTTATGCAACTGATGGGGTTAAATAGAGGCTTATGAGGGTGACCGGGTTAAAATGGTGTAGTGCTTACACTTTGGGTCAGGAGGGTCCTGGATGGCCCTCATGGCACTTATAGTGTTATTACATGCGTTCATTATTGTGTTAGAGGGTCTATATACAGTAGTTGAGGCACACAGTACACTCACATTGTGTGACAAACAGCATTTCAACACTTTCTTTTATTGACCGTTATTTTTTGACGGGCAAGTCGCAAATCACATATAATAATTGTCAAACTGCGAGATGTCGTCACGCTTTGCGAGCCTGGCAAAGCAAGACAAGCCATTGAGGCATGGAAGCCTTCCGAGCTCGCACTTAGGCCCGCAGTTGCGGGAGGACAACTGGCAGTTTGACAACTTCCTCCCTCCTTCCCCCTCATTCTCCTTCCTGCCCCTCATCCTCCCGTTCCCCCTCTCCACTAACCTCCCTGACAGATTACCTGTTCCCTCCCCAGCAGGCGTCTTCTTGCTGTAAGCAAGAAGACGCCTGCTGGGGAGAGATGAGCCGCAGGAGGTCAGTTGTTGTTCCTCACCCCCGGGATGCAAGGTGAGCAGTTGAGGGGCATTTAGGCTGCATGGACTTAGGCCACATGCGAGGCTCGCACCACATTGACCCCCCATCCACACAATGCGAGCCTCGTAAAACATACACATTGACAACCATCCTCGCGAACATCCACGCAGGCTGCGCAATACATCCTCATCGCGAGGCCCGTATTAGGCGCAGGACTCTTGCTCAGTATACTTCCTCCTCCCACCACTAGGGGGCGCTGTCACAGAGCACAGAGCAGGAACATACCAGGGACTGCACATGGAGGCAACAAGCACCATCCAGCAGCACAATAGTGACATATACAAGAGTGCACACACTACTACGAAAGAGAGAGACTGCAGGGGAAGAAAGAGAGAGTGACAGCAGGGGAAGAGGGGGGTAGAGAGTGACAGGAGGGGAAGAAAGAGAGAGACAGCAGGGTAAGAGGCGAAGAAAGAGAGAGACAGCAGGGGAAGAGGGGAAGAAAGAGAGAGACAGCAGGGGAAGAAAGAGAGAAACAGCAGGGAGAGAGCAGGGAAAGAGCGGGGAGAGAGTGACAGCAGGGGAAGAGGGGAAGAAAGAGAGACAGCAGGGGAAGGGGGGAGAGAGAGAGCAGGGGTAAGAGGGAGGAGAGAGACACAGCAGGGGAAGAGGGGGGAGAGAGTGAGAGCAGGGGAAGAGGGAGGGGGAAGTTACCGCAGGGGAAGAGGGGGGAAGAGAGAGAGATAGCAGGGGAAGAGGGGTAGAGACAGCAAGGGAAGAGGGGGGAGAGAGACAGCAGGGGAAGAGGGGGGGAGAGAGTGAAAGCAGGGGAAGAGTGGGGGGGGAGTTACAGCAGAGGAAGGGGGGGGAAGAAAGAGAGAGAGAAAGCAGGGGAAGAGGGGGGGAGTGAGAGCAGAGGAAGAGGGGGGAGAGTTACAGCAGGGAAAGAGGGGGTGGAAGAAAGAGAGAGACAGCAGGGGAAGAGGGGGGAGAGTGAGAGCAGGGGAAGGGGGGGGAGAGTTACAGCAGGGGAATAGGGGGAAAGAAAGAGAGAGACAGCAGGGGAAGAGGGGGGAGAGAGTGAGAGCAGGGTAAGGGGAGAGAGAGAGCACTGGGAAGAGGGGGGAGAGAGACACAGCAGAGGAAGAGGTGGGGAGAGAGTGAGAGCAGGGGAAGAGGGAGGGGGATGTTACAGCAGGGGTAGAGGGGGAAGAAAGAGAGAGACAGCAGGGGAAGAGGGGGGAGAGAGTGAGAGCAGGGGAAGAGGGTGGGGAGTTACAGCAAGGGAAGAGGGGGGAAGAATGAGAGACAGCAGGGAAAGGGGAGAGAGCGAGAGCAGGGGGAAGAGGGGGAAGAGAGACACAGCAGGGGAAGAGGGGGGGAGAGTGAGAGCAGGGGAAGGGGGGGGGGGGGGAGAGTGACAGCAGGGCGATGGTGCCCATCGTGAGGCCCCCAACTTTGCTAGCCTTCTAATTTTCTATTTCAAACACAACAAATACAAACAACAAACACATAAAAACTCACAGCAAGGGGAGGCACTGAGGACCTCTGTAAGTGAAGTTACACCTCCATTTAACCACAAATTTCGAAGTTCAGAGACCCGAAAATCACCTAAGCGAGAGAAAAAATGGCCGCCGAACAAAACTAAAACATAGCTAAAGGTTCCTAAACACGCGAAACACCACCAAACAGCTACGAATATTCCGAAAAACTTGCACGACACAGAAAACGAACGACGCTACATCAGCCACATTATATACACCAAACACCCTTAGCTCACTTACAATTTCATTGCCGTAATTTTTTGACGCCAATTCACTACTATAAGTATAAATCTGTATCCTAATTAGACCAGTAGTGAAGTAGTGAAGTGTAGTGTTTATACTTAGTGTCATGATGGTCCTTGAGAATGGTCATAATATACCCTTATGCAACTGATGGGGTTAAATAGAGGCTTATGAGGGTGACCGGGTTAAAATGGTGTAGTGCTTACACTTTGGGTCAGGAGGGTCCTGGATGGCCCTCATGGCACTTATAGTGTTATTACATGCGTTCATTATTGTGTTAGAGGGTCTATATACAGTAGTTGAGGCACACAGTACACTCACATTGTGTGACAAACAGCATTTCAACACTTTCTTTTATTGACCGTTATTTTTTGACGGGCAAGTCGCAAATCACATATAATAATTGTCAAACTGCGAGATGTCGTCACGCTTTGCGAGCCTGGCAAAGCAAGACAAGCCATTGAGGCATGGAAGCCTTCCGAGCTCGCACTTAGGCCCGCAGTTGCGGGAGGACAACTGGCAGTTTGACAACTTCCTCCCTCCTTCCCCCTCATTCTCCTTCCTGCCCCTCATCCTCCCGTTCCCCCTCTCCACTAACCTCCCTGACAGATTACCTGTTCCCTCCCCAGCAGGCGTCTTCTTGCTGTAAGCAAGAAGACGCCTGCTGGGGAGAGATGAGCCGCAGGAGGTCAGTTGTTGTTCCTCACCCCCGGGATGCAAGGTGAGCAGTTGAGGGGCATTTAGGCTGCATGGACTTAGGCCACATGCGAGGCTCGCACCACATTGACCCCCCATCCACACAATGCGAGCCTCGTAAAACATACCACATTGACAACCATCCTCGCGAACATCCACGCAGGCTGCGCAATACATCCTCATCGCGAGGCCCGTATTAGGCGCAGGACTCTTGCTCAGTATACTTCCTCCTCCCACCACTAGGGGGCGCTGTCACAGAGCACAGAGCAGGAACATACCAGGGACTGCACATGGAGGCAACAAGCACCATCCAGCAGCACAATAGTGACATATACAAGAGTGCACACACTACTACGAAAGAGAGAGACTGCAGGGGAAGAAAGAGAGAGTGACAGCAGGGGAAGAGGGGGTAGAGAGTGACAGGAGGGGAAGAAAGAGAGAGACAGCAGGGTAAGAGGCGA
This sequence comes from Discoglossus pictus, assembly GCA_027410445.1. NCBI lineage: Eukaryota > Metazoa > Chordata > Amphibia > Anura > Alytidae > Discoglossus > Discoglossus pictus. The sequence goes on along the minus strand of CM050168.1, from coordinate 276,309,955 downwards.
AGAAAGAGAGAGACAGCAGGGGAAGAGGGGAAGAAAGAGAGAGACAGCAGGGGAAGAAAGAGAGAAACAGCAGGGAGAGAGCAGGGAAAGAGCGGGGAGAGAGTGACAGCAGGGGAAGAGGGGAAGAAAGAGAGACAGCAGGGGAAGGGGGGGAGAGAGAGAGCAGGGGTAAGAGGGAGGAGAGAGACACAGCAGGGGAAGAGGGGGGAGAGAGTGAGAGCAGGGGAAGAGGGAGGGGGAAGTTACCGCAGGGGAAGAGGGGGGAAGAGAGAGAGATAGCAGGGGAAGAGGGGTAGAGACAGCAAGGGAAGAGGGGGGAGAGAGACAGCAGGGGAAGAGGGGGGAGAGAGTGAAAGCAGGGGAAGAGTGGGGGGGGGAGTTACAGCAGAGGAAGGGGGGGGAAGAAAGAGAGAGAGAAAGCAGGGGAAGAGGGGGGGAGTGAGAGCAGAGGAAGAGGGGGGAGAGTTACAGCAGGGAAAGAGGGGGTGGAAGAAAGAGAGAGACAGCAGGGGAAGAGGGGGGAGAGTGAGAGCAGGGGAAGGGGGGGAGAGTTACAGCAGGGGAATAGGGGGAAAGAAAGAGAGAGACAGCAGGGGAAGAGGGGGGAGAGAGTGAGAGCAGGGTAAGGGGAGAGAGAGAGCACTGGGAAGAGGGGGGAGAGAGACACAGCAGAGGAAGAGGTGGGGAGAGAGTGAGAGCAGGGGAAGAGGGAGGGGGATGTTACAGCAGGGGTAGAGGGGGAAGAAAGAGAGAGACAGCAGGGGAAGAGGGGGGAGAGAGTGAGAGCAGGGGAAGAGGGTGGGGAGTTACAGCAAGGGAAGAGGGGGGAAGAATGAGAGACAGCAGGGAAAGGGGAGAGAGCGAGAGCAGGGGGAAGAGGGGGAAGAGAGACACAGCAGGGGAAGAGGGGGGGAGAGTGAGAGCAGGGGAAGGGGGGGGGGGGAGAGTGACAGCAGGGCGATGGTGCCCATCGTGAGGCCCCCAACTTTGCTAGCCTTCTAATTTTCTATTTCAAACACAACAAATACAAACAACAAACACATAAAAACTCACAGCAAGGGGAGGCACTGAGGACCTCTGTAAGTGAAGTTACACCTCCATTTAACCACAAATTTCGAAGTTCAGAGACCCGAAAATCACCTAAGCGAGAGAAAAAATGGCCGCCGAACAAAACTAAAACATAGCTAAAGGTTCCTAAACACGCGAAACACCACCAAACAGCTACGAATATTCCGAAAAACTTGCACGACACAGAAAACGAACGACGCTACATCAGCCACATTATATACACCAAACACCCTTAGCTCACTTACAATTTCATTGCCGTAATTTTTTGACGCCAATTCACTACTATAAGTATAAATCTGTATCCTAATTAGACCAGTAGTGAAGTAGTGAAGTGTAGTGTTTATACTTAGTGTCATGATGGTCCTTGAGAATGGTCATAATATACCCTTATGCAACTGATGGGGTTAAATAGAGGCTTATGAGGGTGACCGGGTTAAAATGGTGTAGTGCTTACACTTTGGGTCAGGAGGGTCCTGGATGGCCCTCATGGCACTTATAGTGTTATTACATGCGTTCATTATTGTGTTAGAGGGTCTATATACAGTAGTTGAGGCACACAGTACACTCACATTGTGTGACAAACAGCATTTCAACACTTTCTTTTATTGACCGTTATTTTTTGACGGGCAAGTCGCAAATCACATATAATAATTGTCAAACTGCGAGATGTCGTCACGCTTTGCGAGCCTGGCAAAGCAAGACAAGCCATTGAGGCATGGAAGCCTTCCGAGCTCGCACTTAGGCCCGCAGTTGCGGGAGGACAACTGGCAGTTTGACAACTTCCTCCCTCCTTCCCCCTCATTCTCCTTCCTGCCCCTCATCCTCCCGTTCCCCCTCTCCACTAACCTCCCTGACAGATTACCTGTTCCCTCCCCAGCAGGCGTCTTCTTGCTGTAAGCAAGAAGACGCCTGCTGGGGAGAGATGAGCCGCAGGAGGTCAGTTGTTGTTCCTCACCCCCGGGATGCAAGGTGAGCAGTTGAGGGGCATTTAGGCTGCATGGACTTAGGCCACATGCGAGGCTCGCACCACATTGACCCCCCATCCACACAATGCGAGCCTCGTAAAACATACCACATTGACAACCATCCTCGCGAACATCCACGCAGGCTGCGCAATACATCCTCATCGCGAGGCCCGTATTAGGCGCAGGACTCTTGCTCAGTATACTTCCTCCTCCCACCACTAGGGGGCGCTGTCACAGAGCACAGAGCAGGAACATACCAGGGACTGCACATGGAGGCAACAAGCACCATCCAGCAGCACAATAGTGACATATACAAGAGTGCACACACTACTACGAAAGAGAGAGACTGCAGGGGAAGAAAGAGAGAGTGACAGCAGGGGAAGAGGGGGTAGAGAGTGACAGGAGGGGAGAGAAAGAGAGAGACAGCAGGGTAAGAGGCGAAGAAAGAGAGAGACAGCAGGGGAAGAGGGGAAGAAAGAGAGAGACAGCAGGGGAAGAAAGAGAGAAACAGCAGGGAGAGAGCAGGGAAAGAGCGGGGAGAGAGTGACAGCAGGGGAAGAGGGGAAGAAAGAGAGACAGCAGGGGAAGGGGGGAGAGAGAGAGCAGGGGTAAGAGGGAGGAGAGAGACACAGCAGGGGAAGAGGGGGGAGAGAGTGAGAGCAGGGGAAGAGGGAGGGGGAAGTTACCGCAGGGGAAGAGGGGGGAAGAGAGAGAGATAGCAGGGGAAGAGGGGTAGAGACAGCAAGGGAAGAGGGGGGAGAGAGACAGCAGGGGAAGAGGGGGGAGAGAGTGAAAGCAGGGGAAGAGTGGGGGGGGAGTTACAGCAGGGGAAGGGGGGGGAAGAAAGAGAGAGAGAAAGCAGGGGAAGAGGGGGGGGAGTGAGAGCAGAGGAAGAGGGGGGAGAGTTACAGCAGGGAAAGAGGGGGTGGAAGAAAGAGAGAGACAGCAGGGAAGAGGGGGGAGAGTGAGAGCAGGGGAAGGGGGGGGGAGAGTTACAGCAGGGGAATAGGGGGGAAGAAAGAGAGAGACAGCAGGGGAAGAGGGGGGGAGAGAGTGAGAGCAGGGTAAGGGGAGAGAGAGAGCACTGGGAAGAGGGGGGAGAGAGACACAGCAGAGGAAGAGGTGGGGAGAGAGTGAGAGCAGGGGAAGAGGGAGGGGGATGTTACAGCAGGGGTAGAGGGGGAAGAAAGAGAGAGACAGCAGGGGAAGAGGGGGGAGAGAGTGAGAGCAGGGGAAGAGGGTGGGGAGTTACAGCAAGGGAAGAGGGGGGAAGAATGAGAGACAGCAGGGAAAGGGGAGAGAGCGAGAGCAGGGGGAAGAGGGGGAAGAGAGACACAGCAGGGGAAGAGGGCGGGAGAGTGAGAGCAGGGGAAGGGGGGGGGGAGAGTGACAGCAGGGCGATGGTGCCCATCGTGAGGCCCTCAACTTTGCTAGCCTTCTAATTTTCTATTTCAAACACAACAAATACAAACAACAAACACATAAAAACTCACAGCAAGGGGAGGCACTGAGGACCTCTGTAAGTGAAGTTACACCTCCATTTAACCACAAATTTCGAAGTTCAGAGACCCGAAAATCACCTAAGCGAGAGAAAAAATGGCCGCCGAACAAAACTAAAACATAGCTAAAGGTTCCTAAACACGCGAAACACCACCAAACAGCTACGAATATTCCGAAAAACTTGCACGACACAGAAAACGAACGACGCTACATCAGCCACATTATATACACCAAACACCCTTAGCTCACTTACAATTTCATTGCCGTAATTTTTTGACGCCAATTCACTACTATAAGTATAAATCTGTATCCTAATTAGACCAAGTGTGTCTATTACTCATGTAAGCTACAGGTCGTCAATACCCTGTTATGGTGCAGATAAGCTGTGTTCTGTACCAATGGGTTTACCCTGTATACGGGAACCTCGCAGCTTTCATCAAGTAAAAGGAGGCCATACGATTTTTAGGAGAGACAGTCTTATCTTTGTGTGCACATCGTTGTTTATACACCACCCTGCCTGACCGGTTTTGTTGTGTAAAACAACTTTTTCAAAGGCTAGACGTGCTACTGTTAACCTGCAGCGTGCAATCTTTTAAAGGAACTAATGCCTTTACTTCCGCTTACGTTGCTAATTCTAACTCCCGATCTGATGGGTCAGATCGGGCCCATGACAACAAACCATTACGTCACTAAATTCCTCTGTTGTTTGTTTAGTTAAGCTGGAGCACATGACTCCTATATATCTTTCTATTGGTCAAAATATGTTGCTTGCACTTTATTTGCAATACCATTAATCCCCAATACGCTTATAATTCTTAAGTTTTAGAATTAATTTAACTTAAGGGTATATATATACACATATATATATATATATATATATATATATATATATATATATACACACACACACATATATATATACTAGCGAATTGCCCGTCAAAAAATGACGGCAATGAAATTGTAAGGTAGCTAATGCTGTTTGGTGTCTAATAATGAAATATGTAATACATTACTAAATGAATATACTGTACCTATTTTGAAGCATTGTGATGAAGAGCTGGCAATCTGTGTTGATGTTGCTGCAGCATTAGTGGTGTGAAGCTGCTGTGTAAGCATGCTGAATGTGTGCACTGTGTGGTATGAATATCCGTAGGTGGTTTGTGGTGTTTTGCGAGTTTGTTGTGGTGTTTTGCGAGTTTAGAGTGCTGTAGCCTCGTTTTCGTTTTGTTCGGCGGCCATTTTTTCTGTCGCTTAGATTTTTTTTTAGTCTCAAAACTCTTTTATTTCGAGTAAAATCGAGGTCTAAGTTGCATTTTTGAGGTCCTGGGTGCTCCCTCTTGGTGTAGGTAAGGTTTTTATGTATGTGCTGTGTGTATGTATTGTGTTTTAAATGTTTGTATGTCGGCGTGTTGCGTCCGATGTTTGCGAGGTCGTAATGTGTGGTAACGTGTTTCGTAGGTTGTTTGCGTTCCTCGTAAAATTTAGCGAGTGTCGTAATTTGTGTGTCGTGTTTTTTGAGTAGCGACGTGAAGTTTGCAAGGGTTTGAGGCCCTTGCCCAGTGACCTCGCCAGCAACTGAGTCCCTCGCTTCGCGAGGGGCCTCAGTTGCTGGCATGGAGCGCCTTCGGCGCTCCATGCCAGCAACTGAGGCCCATGCCCAGTGACCTCGCTACGCCAGGGCCGCGGCTCGCTGCGCGAGCCACGGCCCTCGCTTCGCGAGCCCGCAAGCGTGAGCAACAACCCGTACGCTCACAACTATATATGTGATATATGTGATGTGATACTTAGGAAAACTATGTAGGATCAAGCCAGGCTTCCAGGATGGAAAGATAGATAGATTATATGTATATGTGTGTAGATAGATAGATCGATAGATAGAGTATATGTATATATGTGTGTGTGGATAGATAGTGACGAAAGTCTTACATCATGGTCTTTTCTGACCTCAGTGTTACAGTGCACGTCTGACATCACAGTGTTACATTACATTCTATGTATATCATTGTTTTTATGGAGTATTAGAGCTATAGTGGGTAAGCCTCATATCCCTGCCACATAATGCACAGGCCTGATGTGATAGACCATGCTGAGATACGTCACAGTGTATATATGTATTTGCATGGTGTGTGATTGCATGACGTCACTGTGCTGTTTGACGTCACATTGGTTAGGTAAAGCTCTGGGTGAAGTGCACCCCATCTATATCTGTGGGCTGTAGGTGCCTATCGCCGGCTTTCCCTTCCTCCGTGATCCTATAGTACAGTTTGAGCATGCCGTGGGCCTTCCTCCTCTTGTTGGCCTCTTCCTCCTCTGTACCAGCGGCCGCAGCCATCTTCCTGTATCCCACTAAACAGCTAACCAACAGAACGCATGCGCAGAGCTTCCCAGCGCAAACGGTCATGCGCGGAGTTTGACAGCGCTGAGTCAGTGTCCTACGCATGCGCAGTGGACTCAAGTGGCGTTTCCTAGAGCTGACGTCAGAAGAGCTTCATGTCTACACACAGAGTTAGGGCAAAGCAGTCACTGGCCGCCAGGGTTACTGAGAGTACAGGACAGTCGCGGGCCTCATAGTTGCTTTGTGAGCATACGGGCCGTTGCTCACGCTTGCGGACCCGCAAGCGTGAGCAACGGCCCGTACGCTCACAACTATATATGTGACTAGCGAATTGCCCGTCAAAAAATGACGGCAATGAAATTGTAAGGTAGCTAAATTAGTAAATGAATATAGTGTACCTATTTTGAAGCATTGTGATGAAGAGCTGGCAATCTGTGTTGATGTTGCTGCAGCATTAGTGGTGTGGAGCTGCTGTGTAAGCGTGATGAACGTGTGCAGTGTAACACTGTGCGTGCGCGAGACCAAACCGTTAGCGTAGTCGTGTACTTCCGCATTGGTGTAAAATGGCGAGTAATGTGTGGTATAGGTCTGTATCGGAATATCCGTAGGTGTTTTGTGGTGTTTTGCGAGTTTAGAGTGCTGTAGCCTCGTTTTCGTTTTGTTCGGCGGCCATTTTTTCTCTCGCTTAGATTTTTTTTAGTCTCTAAACTGTTTTATTTCGAGTAAAATCGAGGTGTAAGTTGCATTTTTGAGGTCCTGGGTGCTCCCTCTTGGTGTAGGTAATTTGTTTATGTATGTGCTGTGTGTATGTATTGTGTTTTAAATGTTTGTATGTCGGCGTGTTGCGTCCGATGTTTGCGAGGTCGTAATGTGTGGTAACGTGTTTCGTACGTTGTTTGCGTTCCTCGTAAAATTTAGCGAGTGTCGTAATTTGTGTGTCGTGTTTTTTGAGTAGCGACGTGAATTTTGCGAGGGTTTGAGGCCCTTGCCCAGTGACCTCGCCAGCAACTGAGTCCCTCGCTTCGCGAGGGGCCTCAGTTGCTGGCATGGAGCGCCTTTGGCGCTCCATGCCAGCAACTGAGGCCCTTGCCCAGTGACCTCGCCAGCAACTGAGGCCCTCGCTTCGCGAGGGGCCTCAGTTGCTGATATGGAGCGCCTTCGGCGCTCCATGCCAGCAACTGAGGCCCGTGCCCAGTGACCTCGCCAGCAACTGAGGCCCTCGCTTCGCGAGGGGCCTCAGTTGCTGGCATGGAGCGCCT